>JARGSG010000140.1:0-50944 GCA_030374805.1 Gracilaria gracilis | reverse complement strand
CTCCTGGCCGCCGACCAGAGCCACTAAAGGCCTTTCCCATCTCTTCAGCATGCTGAACTGTTCTCACCGCTCCACACCTTCCAAACCGCTCTGGAACCCTACTTGCTCCGTTCAGCTCCTCACCTTACCATCATGTTCTAACGTGCTATTTCTACTCTACACACTCCAATCTACACATTCTCCACCGCATCTCCATATATCACACGCCCCACAAACCCTTCTTTCTACTACACCAAGGTACCTATGAATATCCGATTTCGTGCCGCCGCTCTCAATACATCAGTTTACTAGGCCATCTTCACTGATAACCTACTCATGCGAAGTCGTTAATGAGGACCGTCTTCAACGCCCATCGCAATGACGGCCCAAACCCATGCCGAAACCGAAACCAAAACGCAAATGCTTCCCGAAACCCCAGAGCCGTCTTTAGTCCCACTGTCGTCTCTGTGAGCGGAAAGCATCATACCTGGTGCCACATTTTTGTTCTCCTGGCAACCGACCAGAGCCACTAAAGGCCTTTCCCATCTCTTCAGCATGCTGAACTGTTCTCACCGCTCCACACCTTCCAAACCGCTCTGGAACCCTACTTGCTCCGTTCAGCTCCTCACCTTACCATCATGTTCTAACGTGCTATTTCTACTCTACACACTCCAATTCACTGATAACCTGCTCATGCGAAGTCGTTAATGAGGACCGTCTTCAACGCCCATCGCAATGACGGCCCAAACCCATGCCGAAACCGAAACCAAAACGCAAATGCTTCCCGAAACCCCAGAGCCGTCTTTAGTCCCACTGTCGTCTCTGTGAGCGGAAAGCATCATACCTGGTGCCACATTTTTGTTCTCCTGGCCGCCGACCAGAGCCACTAAAGGCCTTTCCCATCTCTTCAGCATGCTGAACTGTTCTCACCGCTCCACACCTTCCAAACCGCTCTGGAACCCTACTTGCTCCGTTCAGCTCCTCACCTTACCATCATGTTCTAACGTGCTATTTCTACTCTACACACTCCAATCTACACATTCTCCACCGCATCTCCATATATCACACGCCCCACAAACCCTTCTTTCTACTACACCAAGGTACCTATGAATATCCGATTTCGTGCCGCCGCTCTCAATACATCAGTTTACTAGGCCATCTTCACTGATAACCTACTCATGCGAAGTCGTTAATGAGGACCGTCTTCAACGCCCATCGCAATGACGGCCCAAACCCATGCCGAAACCGAAACCAAAACGCAAATGCTTCCCGAAACCCCAGAGCCGTCTTTAGTCCCACTGTCGTCTCTGTGAGCGGAAAGCATCATACCTGGTGCCACATTTTTGTTCTCCTGGCAACCGACCAGAGCCACTAAAGGCCTTTCCCATCTCTTCAGCATGCTGAACTGTTCTCACCGCTCCACACCTTCCAAACCGCTCTGGAACCCTACTTGCTCCGTTCAGCTCCTCACCTTACCATCATGTTCTAACGTGCTATTTCTACTCTACACACTCCAATCTACACATTCTCCACCGCATCTCCATATATCACACGCCCCACAAACCCTTCTTTCTACTACACCAAGGTACCTATGAATATCCGATTTCGTGCCGCCGCTCTCAATACATCAGTTTACTAGGCCATCTTCACTGATAACCTACTCATGCGAAGTCGTTAATGAGGACCGTCTTCAACGCCCATCGCAATGACGGCCCAAACCCATGCCGAAACCGAAACCAAAACGCAAATGCTTCCCGAAACCCCAGAGCCGTCTTTAGTCCCACTGTCGTCTCTGTGAGCGGAAAGCATCATACCTGGTGCCACATTTTTGTTCTCCTGGCAACCGACCAGAGCCACTAAAGGCCTTTCCCATCTCTTCAGCATGCTGAACTGTTCTCACCGCTCCACACCTTCCAAACCGCTCTGGAACCCTACTTGCTCCGTTCAGCTCCTCACCTTACCATCATGTTCTAACGTGCTATTTCTACTCTACACACTCCAATCTACACATTCTCCACCGCATCTCCATATATCACACGCCCCACAAACCCTTCTTTCTACTACACCAAGGTACCTATGAATATCCGATTTCGTGCCGCCGCTCTCAATACATCAGTTTACTAGGCCATCTTCACTGATAACCTACTCATGCGAAGTCGTTAATGAGGACCGTCTTCAACGCCCATCGCAATGACGGCCCAAACCCATGCCGAAACCGAAACCAAAACGCAAATGCTTCCCGAAACCCCAGAGCCGTCTTTAGTCCCACTGTCGTCTCTGTGAGCGGAAAGCATCATACCTGGTGCCACATTTTTGTTCTCCTGGCAACCGACCAGAGCCACTAAAGGCCTTTCCCATCTCTTCAGCATGCTGAACTGTTCTCACCGCTCCACACCTTCCAAACCGCTCTGGAACCCTACTTGCTCCGTTCAGCTCCTCACCTTACCATCATGTTCTAACGTGCTATTTCTACTCTACACACTCCAATCTACACATTCTCCACCGCATCTCCATATATCACACGCCCCACAAACCCTTCTTTCTACTACACCAAGGTACCTATGAATATCCGATTTCGTGCCGCCGCTCTCAATACATCAGTTTACTAGGCCATCTTCACTGATAACCTACTCATGCGAAGTCGTTAATGAGGACCGTCTTCAACGCCCATCGCAATGACGGCCCAAACCCATGCCGAAACCGAAACCAAAACGCAAATGCTTCCCGAAACCCCAGAGCCGTCTTTAGTCCCACTGTCGTCTCTGTGAGCGGAAAGCATCATACCTGGTGCCACATTTTTGTTCTCCTGGCAACCGACCAGAGCCACTAAAGGCCTTTCCCATCTCTTCAGCATGCTGAACTGTTCTCACCGCTCCACACCTTCCAAACCGCTCTGGAACCCTACTTGCTCCGTTCAGCTCCTCACCTTACCATCATGTTCTAACGTGCTATTTCTACTCTACACACTCCAATCTACACATTCTCCACCGCATCTCCATATATCACACGCCCCACAAACCCTTCTTTCTACTACACCAAGGTACCTATGAATATCCGATTTCGTGCCGCCGCTCTCAATACATCAGTTTACTAGGCCATCTTCACTGATAACCTACTCATGCGAAGTCGTTAATGAGGACCGTCTTCAACGCCCATCGCAATGACGGCCCAAACCCATGCCGAAACCGAAACCAAAACGCAAATGCTTCCCGAAACCCCAGAGCCGTCTTTAGTCCCACTGTCGTCTCTGTGAGCGGAAAGCATCATACCTGGTGCCACATTTTTGTTCTCCTGGCAACCGACCAGAGCCACTAAAGGCCTTTCCCATCTCTTCAGCATGCTGAACTGTTCTCACCGCTCCACACCTTCCAAACCGCTCTGGAACCCTACTTGCTCCGTTCAGCTCCTCACCTTACCATCATGTTCTAACGTGCTATTTCTACTCTACACACTCCAATCTACACATTCTCCACCGCATCTCCATATATCACACGCCCCACAAACCCTTCTTTCTACTACACCAAGGTACCTATGAATATCCGATTTCGTGCCGCCGCTCTCAATACATCAGTTTACTAGGCCATCTTCACTGATAACCTACTCATGCGAAGTCGTTAATGAGGACCGTCTTCAACGCCCATCGCAATGACGGCCCAAACCCATGCCGAAACCGAAACCAAAACGCAAATGCTTCCCGAAACCCCAGAGCCGTCTTTAGTCCCACTGTCGTCTCTGTGAGCGGAAAGCATCATACCTGGTGCCACATTTTTGTTCTCCTGGCAACCGACCAGAGCCACTAAAGGCCTTTCCCATCTCTTCAGCATGCTGAACTGTTCTCACCGCTCCACACCTTCCAAACCGCTCTGGAACCCTACTTGCTCCGTTCAGCTCCTCACCTTACCATCATGTTCTAACGTGCTATTTCTACTCTACACACTCCAATCTACACATTCTCCACCGCATCTCCATATATCACACGCCCCACAAACCCTTCTTTCTACTACACCAAGGTACCTATGAATATCCGATTTCGTGCCGCCGCTCTCAATACATCAGTTTACTAGGCCATCTTCACTGATAACCTACTCATGCGAAGTCGTTAATGAGGACCGTCTTCAACGCCCATCGCAATGACGGCCCAAACCCATGCCGAAACCGAAACCAAAACGCAAATGCTTCCCGAAACCCCAGAGCCGTCTTTAGTCCCACTGTCGTCTCTGTGAGCGGAAAGCATCATACCTGGTGCCACATTTTTGTTCTCCTGGCAACCGACCAGAGCCACTAAAGGCCTTTCCCATCTCTTCAGCATGCTGAACTGTTCTCACCGCTCCACACCTTCCAAACCGCTCTGGAACCCTACTTGCTCCGTTCAGCTCCTCACCTTACCATCATGTTCTAACGTGCTATTTCTACTCTACACACTCCAATCTACACATTCTCCACCGCATCTCCATATATCACACGCCCCACAAACCCTTCTTTCTACTACACCAAGGTACCTATGAATATCCGATTTCGTGCCGCCGCTCTCAATACATCAGTTTACTAGGCCATCTTCACTGATAACCTACTCATGCGAAGTCGTTAATGAGGACCGTCTTCAACGCCCATCGCAATGACGGCCCAAACCCATGCCGAAACCGAAACCAAAACGCAAATGCTTCCCGAAACCCCAGAGCCGTCTTTAGTCCCACTGTCGTCTCTGTGAGCGGAAAGCATCATACCTGGTGCCACATTTTTGTTCTCCTGGCAACCGACCAGAGCCACTAAAGGCCTTTCCCATCTCTTCAGCATGCTGAACTGTTCTCACCGCTCCACACCTTCCAAACCGCTCTGGAACCCTACTTGCTCCGTTCAGCTCCTCACCTTACCATCATGTTCTAACGTGCTATTTCTACTCTACACACTCCAATCTACACATTCTCCACCGCATCTCCATATATCACACGCCCCACAAACCCTTCTTTCTACTACACCAAGGTACCTATGAATATCCGATTTCGTGCCGCCGCTCTCAATACATCAGTTTACTAGGCCATCTTCACTGATAACCTACTCATGCGAAGTCGTTAATGAGGACCGTCTTCAACGCCCATCGCAATGACGGCCCAAACCCATGCCGAAACCGAAACCAAAACGCAAATGCTTCCCGAAACCCCAGAGCCGTCTTTAGTCCCACTGTCGTCTCTGTGAGCGGAAAGCATCATACCTGGTGCCACATTTTTGTTCTCCTGGCAACCGACCAGAGCCACTAAAGGCCTTTCCCATCTCTTCAGCATGCTGAACTGTTCTCACCGCTCCACACCTTCCAAACCGCTCTGGAACCCTACTTGCTCCGTTCAGCTCCTCACCTTACCATCATGTTCTAACGTGCTATTTCTACTCTACACACTCCAATCTACACATTCTCCACCGCATCTCCATATATCACACGCCCCACAAACCCTTCTTTCTACTACACCAAGGTACCTATGAATATCCGATTTCGTGCCGCCGCTCTCAATACATCAGTTTACTAGGCCATCTTCACTGATAACCTACTCATGCGAAGTCGTTAATGAGGACCGTCTTCAACGCCCATCGCAATGACGGCCCAAACCCATGCCGAAACCGAAACCAAAACGCAAATGCTTCCCGAAACCCCAGAGCCGTCTTTAGTCCCACTGTCGTCTCTGTGAGCGGAAAGCATCATACCTGGTGCCACATTTTTGTTCTCCTGGCAACCGACCAGAGCCACTAAAGGCCTTTCCCATCTCTTCAGCATGCTGAACTGTTCTCACCGCTCCACACCTTCCAAACCGCTCTGGAACCCTACTTGCTCCGTTCAGCTCCTCACCTTACCATCATGTTCTAACGTGCTATTTCTACTCTACACACTCCAATCTACACATTCTCCACCGCATCTCCATATATCACACGCCCCACAAACCCTTCTTTCTACTACACCAAGGTACCTATGAATATCCGATTTCGTGCCGCCGCTCTCAATACATCAGTTTACTAGGCCATCTTCACTGATAACCTACTCATGCGAAGTCGTTAATGAGGACCGTCTTCAACGCCCATCGCAATGACGGCCCAAACCCATGCCGAAACCGAAACCAAAACGCAAATGCTTCCCGAAACCCCAGAGCCGTCTTTAGTCCCACTGTCGTCTCTGTGAGCGGAAAGCATCATACCTGGTGCCACATTTTTGTTCTCCTGGCCGCCGACCAGAGCCACTAAAGGCCTTTCCCATCTCTTCAGCATGCTGAACTGTTCTCACCGCTCCACACCTTCCAAACCGCTCTGGAACCCTACTTGCTCCGTTCAGCTCCTCACCTTACCATCATGTTCTAACGTGCTATTTCTACTCTACACACTCCAATCTACACATTCTCCACCGCATCTCCATATATCACACGCCCCACAAACCCTTCTTTCTACTACACCAAGGTACCTATGAATATCCGATTTCGTGCCGCCGCTCTCAATACATCAGTTTACTAGGCCATCTTCACTGATAACCTACTCATGCGAAGTCGTTAATGAGGACCGTCTTCAACGCCCATCGCAATGACGGCCCAAACCCATGCCGAAACCGAAACCAAAACGCAAATGCTTCCCGAAACCCCAGAGCCGTCTTTAGTCCCACTGTCGTCTCTGTGAGCGGAAAGCATCATACCTGGTGCCACATTTTTGTTCTCCTGGCAACCGACCAGAGCCACTAAAGGCCTTTCCCATCTCTTCAGCATGCTGAACTGTTCTCACCGCTCCACACCTTCCAAACCGCTCTGGAACCCTACTTGCTCCGTTCAGCTCCTCACCTTACCATCATGTTCTAACGTGCTATTTCTACTCTACACACTCCAATCTACACATTCTCCACCGCATCTCCATATATCACACGCCCCACAAACCCTTCTTTCTACTACACCAAGGTACCTATGAATATCCGATTTCGTGCCGCCGCTCTCAATACATCAGTTTACTAGGCCATCTTCACTGATAACCTACTCATGCGAAGTCGTTAATGAGGACCGTCTTCAACGCCCATCGCAATGACGGCCCAAACCCATGCCGAAACCGAAACCAAAACGCAAATGCTTCCCGAAACCCCAGAGCCGTCTTTAGTCCCACTGTCGTCTCTGTGAGCGGAAAGCATCATACCTGGTGCCACATTTTTGTTCTCCTGGCAACCGACCAGAGCCACTAAAGGCCTTTCCCATCTCTTCAGCATGCTGAACTGTTCTCACCGCTCCACACCTTCCAAACCGCTCTGGAACCCTACTTGCTCCGTTCAGCTCCTCACCTTACCATCATGTTCTAACGTGCTATTTCTACTCTACACACTCCAATCTACACATTCTCCACCGCATCTCCATATATCACACGCCCCACAAACCCTTCTTTCTACTACACCAAGGTACCTATGAATATCCGATTTCGTGCCGCCGCTCTCAATACATCAGTTTACTAGGCCATCTTCACTGATAACCTACTCATGCGAAGTCGTTAATGAGGACCGTCTTCAACGCCCATCGCAATGACGGCCCAAACCCATGCCGAAACCGAAACCAAAACGCAAATGCTTCCCGAAACCCCAGAGCCGTCTTTAGTCCCACTGTCGTCTCTGTGAGCGGAAAGCATCATACCTGGTGCCACATTTTTGTTCTCCTGGCCGCCGACCAGAGCCACTAAAGGCCTTTCCCATCTCTTCAGCATGCTGAACTGTTCTCACCGCTCCACACCTTCCAAACCGCTCTGGAACCCTACTTGCTCCGTTCAGCTCCTCACCTTACCATCATGTTCTAACGTGCTATTTCTACTCTACACACTCCAATCTACACA
Source organism: Gracilaria gracilis (assembly GCA_030374805.1). Lineage (NCBI taxonomy): Eukaryota > Rhodophyta > Florideophyceae > Gracilariales > Gracilariaceae > Gracilaria > Gracilaria gracilis. The sequence goes on along the minus strand of JARGSG010000140.1, from coordinate 43,135 downwards.
TTCTCCACCGCATCTCCATATATCACACGCCCCACAAACCCTTCTTTCTACTACACCAAGGTACCTATGAATATCCGATTTCGTGCCGCCGCTCTCAATACATCAGTTTACTAGGCCATCTTCACTGATAACCTACTCATGCGAAGTCGTTAATGAGGACCGTCTTCAACGCCCATCGCAATGACGGCCCAAACCCATGCCGAAACCGAAACCAAAACGCAAATGCTTCCCGAAACCCCAGAGCCGTCTTTAGTCCCACTGTCGTCTCTGTGAGCGGAAAGCATCATACCTGGTGCCACATTTTTGTTCTCCTGGCCGCCGACCAGAGCCACTAAAGGCCTTTCCCATCTCTTCAGCATGCTGAACTGTTCTCACCGCTCCACACCTTCCAAACCGCTCTGGAACCCTACTTGCTCCGTTCAGCTCCTCACCTTACCATCATGTTCTAACGTGCTATTTCTACTCTACACACTCCAATCTACACATTCTCCACCGCATCTCCATATATCACACGCCCCACAAACCCTTCTTTCTACTACACCAAGGTACCTATGAATATCCGATTTCGTGCCGCCGCTCTCAATACATCAGTTTACTAGGCCATCTTCACTGATAACCTACTCATGCGAAGTCGTTAATGAGGACCGTCTTCAACGCCCATCGCAATGACGGCCCAAACCCATGCCGAAACCGAAACCAAAACGCAAATGCTTCCCGAAACCCCAGAGCCGTCTTTAGTCCCACTGTCGTCTCTGTGAGCGGAAAGCATCATACCTGGTGCCACATTTTTGTTCTCCTGGCCGCCGACCAGAGCCACTAAAGGCCTTTCCCATCTCTTCAGCATGCTGAACTGTTCTCACCGCTCCACACCTTCCAAACCGCTCTGGAACCCTACTTGCTCCGTTCAGCTCCTCACCTTACCATCATGTTCTAACGTGCTATTTCTACTCTACACACTCCAATCTACACATTCTCCACCGCATCTCCATATATCACACGCCCCACAAACCCTTCTTTCTACTACACCAAGGTACCTATGAATATCCGATTTCGTGCCGCCGCTCTCAATACATCAGTTTACTAGGCCATCTTCACTGATAACCTACTCATGCGAAGTCGTTAATGAGGACCGTCTTCAACGCCCATCGCAATGACGGCCCAAACCCATGCCGAAACCGAAACCAAAACGCAAATGCTTCCCGAAACCCCAGAGCCGTCTTTAGTCCCACTGTCGTCTCTGTGAGCGGAAAGCATCATACCTGGTGCCACATTTTTGTTCTCCTGGCAACCGACCAGAGCCACTAAAGGCCTTTCCCATCTCTTCAGCATGCTGAACTGTTCTCACCGCTCCACACCTTCCAAACCGCTCTGGAACCCTACTTGCTCCGTTCAGCTCCTCACCTTACCATCATGTTCTAACGTGCTATTTCTACTCTACACACTCCAATCTACACATTCTCCACCGCATCTCCATATATCACACGCCCCACAAACCCTTCTTTCTACTACACCAAGGTACCTATGAATATCCGATTTCGTGCCGCCGCTCTCAATACATCAGTTTACTAGGCCATCTTCACTGATAACCTACTCATGCGAAGTCGTTAATGAGGACCGTCTTCAACGCCCATCGCAATGACGGCCCAAACCCATGCCGAAACCGAAACCAAAACGCAAATGCTTCCCGAAACCCCAGAGCCGTCTTTAGTCCCACTGTCGTCTCTGTGAGCGGAAAGCATCATACCTGGTGCCACATTTTTGTTCTCCTGGCCGCCGACCAGAGCCACTAAAGGCCTTTCCCATCTCTTCAGCATGCTGAACTGTTCTCACCGCTCCACACCTTCCAAACCGCTCTGGAACCCTACTTGCTCCGTTCAGCTCCTCACCTTACCATCATGTTCTAACGTGCTATTTCTACTCTACACACTCCAATCTACACATTCTCCACCGCATCTCCATATATCACACGCCCCACAAACCCTTCTTTCTACTACACCAAGGTACCTATGAATATCCGATTTCGTGCCGCCGCTCTCAATACATCAGTTTACTAGGCCATCTTCACTGATAACCTACTCATGCGAAGTCGTTAATGAGGACCGTCTTCAACGCCCATCGCAATGACGGCCCAAACCCATGCCGAAACCGAAACCAAAACGCAAATGCTTCCCGAAACCCCAGAGCCGTCTTTAGTCCCACTGTCGTCTCTGTGAGCGGAAAGCATCATACCTGGTGCCACATTTTTGTTCTCCTGGCAACCGACCAGAGCCACTAAAGGCCTTTCCCATCTCTTCAGCATGCTGAACTGTTCTCACCGCTCCACACCTTCCAAACCGCTCTGGAACCCTACTTGCTCCGTTCAGCTCCTCACCTTACCATCATGTTCTAACGTGCTATTTCTACTCTACACACTCCAATCTACACATTCTCCACCGCATCTCCATATATCACACGCCCCACAAACCCTTCTTTCTACTACACCAAGGTACCTATGAATATCCGATTTCGTGCCGCCGCTCTCAATACATCAGTTTACTAGGCCATCTTCACTGATAACCTACTCATGCGAAGTCGTTAATGAGGACCGTCTTCAACGCCCATCGCAATGACGGCCCAAACCCATGCCGAAACCGAAACCAAAACGCAAATGCTTCCCGAAACCCCAGAGCCGTCTTTAGTCCCACTGTCGTCTCTGTGAGCGGAAAGCATCATACCTGGTGCCACATTTTTGTTCTCCTGGCCGCCGACCAGAGCCACTAAAGGCCTTTCCCATCTCTTCAGCATGCTGAACTGTTCTCACCGCTCCACACCTTCCAAACCGCTCTGGAACCCTACTTGCTCCGTTCAGCTCCTCACCTTACCATCATGTTCTAACGTGCTATTTCTACTCTACACACTCCAATCTACACATTCTCCACCGCATCTCCATATATCACACGCCCCACAAACCCTTCTTTCTACTACACCAAGGTACCTATGAATATCCGATTTCGTGCCGCCGCTCTCAATACATCAGTTTACTAGGCCATCTTCACTGATAACCTGCTCATGCGAAGTCGTTAATGAGGACCGTCTTCAACGCCCATCGCAATGACGGCCCAAACCCATGCCGAAACCGAAACCAAAACGCAAATGCTTCCCGAAACCCCAGAGCCGTCTTTAGTCCCACTGTCGTCTCTGTGAGCGGAAAGCATCATACCTGGTGCCACATTTTTGTTCTCCTGGCCGCCGACCAGAGCCACTAAAGGCCTTTCCCATCTCTTCAGCATGCTGAACTGTTCTCACCGCTCCACACCTTCCAAACCGCTCTGGAACCCTACTTGCTCCGTTCAGCTCCTCACCTTACCATCATGTTCTAACGTGCTATTTCTACTCTACACACTCCAATCTACACATTCTCCACCGCATCTCCATATATCACACGCCCCACAAACCCTTCTTTCTACTACACCAAGGTACCTATGAATATCCGATTTCGTGCCGCCGCTCTCAATACATCAGTTTACTAGGCCATCTTCACTGATAACCTACTCATGCGAAGTCGTTAATGAGGACCGTCTTCAACGCCCATCGCAATGACGGCCCAAACCCATGCCGAAACCGAAACCAAAACGCAAATGCTTCCCGAAACCCCAGAGCCGTCTTTAGTCCCACTGTCGTCTCTGTGAGCGGAAAGCATCATACCTGGTGCCACATTTTTGTTCTCCTGGCCGCCGACCAGAGCCACTAAAGGCCTTTCCCATCTCTTCAGCATGCTGAACTGTTCTCACCGCTCCACACCTTCCAAACCGCTCTGGAACCCTACTTGCTCCGTTCAGCTCCTCACCTTACCATCATGTTCTAACGTGCTATTTCTACTCTACACACTCCAATCTACACATTCTCCACCGCATCTCCATATATCACACGCCCCACAAACCCTTCTTTCTACTACACCAAGGTACCTATGAATATCCGATTTCGTGCCGCCGCTCTCAATACATCAGTTTACTAGGCCATCTTCACTGATAACCTACTCATGCGAAGTCGTTAATGAGGACCGTCTTCAACGCCCATCGCAATGACGGCCCAAACCCATGCCGAAACCGAAACCAAAACGCAAATGCTTCCCGAAACCCCAGAGCCGTCTTTAGTCCCACTGTCGTCTCTGTGAGCGGAAAGCATCATACCTGGTGCCACATTTTTGTTCTCCTGGCCGCCGACCAGAGCCACTAAAGGCCTTTCCCATCTCTTCAGCATGCTGAACTGTTCTCACCGCTCCACACCTTCCAAACCGCTCTGGAACCCTACTTGCTCCGTTCAGCTCCTCACCTTACCATCATGTTCTAACGTGCTATTTCTACTCTACACACTCCAATCTACACATTCTCCACCGCATCTCCATATATCACACGCCCCACAAACCCTTCTTTCTACTACACCAAGGTACCTATGAATATCCGATTTCGTGCCGCCGCTCTCAATACATCAGTTTACTAGGCCATCTTCACTGATAACCTACTCATGCGAAGTCGTTAATGAGGACCGTCTTCAACGCCCATCGCAATGACGGCCCAAACCCATGCCGAAACCGAAACCAAAACGCAAATGCTTCCCGAAACCCCAGAGCCGTCTTTAGTCCCACTGTCGTCTCTGTGAGCGGAAAGCATCATACCTGGTGCCACATTTTTGTTCTCCTGGCCGCCGACCAGAGCCACTAAAGGCCTTTCCCATCTCTTCAGCATGCTGAACTGTTCTCACCGCTCCACACCTTCCAAACCGCTCTGGAACCCTACTTGCTCCGTTCAGCTCCTCACCTTACCATCATGTTCTAACGTGCTATTTCTACTCTACACACTCCAATCTACACATTCTCCACCGCATCTCCATATATCACACGCCCCACAAACCCTTCTTTCTACTACACCAAGGTACCTATGAATATCCGATTTCGTGCCGCCGCTCTCAATACATCAGTTTACTAGGCCATCTTCACTGATAACCTACTCATGCGAAGTCGTTAATGAGGACCGTCTTCAACGCCCATCGCAATGACGGCCCAAACCCATGCCGAAACCGAAACCAAAACGCAAATGCTTCCCGAAACCCCAGAGCCGTCTTTAGTCCCACTGTCGTCTCTGTGAGCGGAAAGCATCATACCTGGTGCCACATTTTTGTTCTCCTGGCCGCCGACCAGAGCCACTAAAGGCCTTTCCCATCTCTTCAGCATGCTGAACTGTTCTCACCGCTCCACACCTTCCAAACCGCTCTGGAACCCTACTTGCTCCGTTCAGCTCCTCACCTTACCATCATGTTCTAACGTGCTATTTCTACTCTACACACTCCAATCTACACATTCTCCACCGCATCTCCATATATCACACGCCCCACAAACCCTTCTTTCTACTACACCAAGGTACCTATGAATATCCGATTTCGTGCCGCCGCTCTCAATACATCAGTTTACTAGGCCATCTTCACTGATAACCTACTCATGCGAAGTCGTTAATGAGGACCGTCTTCAACGCCCATCGCAATGACGGCCCAAACCCATGCCGAAACCGAAACCAAAACGCAAATGCTTCCCGAAACCCCAGAGCCGTCTTTAGTCCCACTGTCGTCTCTGTGAGCGGAAAGCATCATACCTGGTGCCACATTTTTGTTCTCCTGGCCGCCGACCAGAGCCACTAAAGGCCTTTCCCATCTCTTCAGCATGCTGAACTGTTCTCACCGCTCCACACCTTCCAAACCGCTCTGGAACCCTACTTGCTCCGTTCAGCTCCTCACCTTACCATCATGTTCTAACGTGCTATTTCTACTCTACACACTCCAATCTACACATTCTCCACCGCATCTCCATATATCACACGCCCCACAAACCCTTCTTTCTACTACACCAAGGTACCTATGAATATCCGATTTCGTGCCGCCGCTCTCAATACATCAGTTTACTAGGCCATCTTCACTGATAACCTACTCATGCGAAGTCGTTAATGAGGACCGTCTTCAACGCCCATCGCAATGACGGCCCAAACCCATGCCGAAACCGAAACCAAAACGCAAATGCTTCCCGAAACCCCAGAGCCGTCTTTAGTCCCACTGTCGTCTCTGTGAGCGGAAAGCATCATACCTGGTGCCACATTTTTGTTCTCCTGGCCGCCGACCAGAGCCACTAAAGGCCTTTCCCATCTCTTCAGCATGCTGAACTGTTCTCACCGCTCCACACCTTCCAAACCGCTCTGGAACCCTACTTGCTCCGTTCAGCTCCTCACCTTACCATCATGTTCTAACGTGCTATTTCTACTCTACACACTCCAATCTACACATTCTCCACCGCATCTCCATATATCACACGCCCCACAAACCCTTCTTTCTACTACACCAAGGTACCTATGAATATCCGATTTCGTGCCGCCGCTCTCAATACATCAGTTTACTAGGCCATCTTCACTGATAACCTACTCATGCGAAGTCGTTAATGAGGACCGTCTTCAACGCCCATCGCAATGACGGCCCAAACCCATGCCGAAACCGAAACCAAAACGCAAATGCTTCCCGAAACCCCAGAGCCGTCTTTAGTCCCACTGTCGTCTCTGTGAGCGGAAAGCATCATACCTGGTGCCACATTTTTGTTCTCCTGGCCGCCGACCAGAGCCACTAAAGGCCTTTCCCATCTCTTCAGCATGCTGAACTGTTCTCACCGCTCCACACCTTCCAAACCGCTCTGGAACCCTACTTGCTCCGTTCAGCTCCTCACCTTACCATCATGTTCTAACGTGCTATTTCTACTCTACACACTCCAATCTACACATTCTCCACCGCATCTCCATATATCACACGCCCCACAAACCCTTCTTTCTACTACACCAAGGTACCTATGAATATCCGATTTCGTGCCGCCGCTCTCAATACATCAGTTTACTAGGCCATCTTCACTGATAACCTGCTCATGCGAAGTCGTTAATGAGGACCGTCTTCAACGCCCATCGCAATGACGGCCCAAACCCATGCCGAAACCGAAACCAAAACGCAAATGCTTCCCGAAACCCCAGAGCCGTCTTTAGTCCCACTGTCGTCTCTGTGAGCGGAAAGCATCATACCTGGTGCCACATTTTTGTTCTCCTGGCCGCCGACCAGAGCCACTAAAGGCCTTTCCCATCTCTTCAGCATGCTGAACTGTTCTCACCGCTCCACACCTTCCAAACCGCTCTGGAACCCTACTTGCTCCGTTCAGCTCCTCACCTTACCATCATGTTCTAACGTGCTATTTCTACTCTACACACTCCAATCTACACATTCTCCACCGCATCTCCATATATCACACGCCCCACAAACCCTTCTTTCTACTACACCAAGGTACCTATGAATATCCGATTTCGTGCCGCCGCTCTCAATACATCAGTTTACTAGGCCATCTTCACTGATAACCTGCTCATGCGAAGTCGTTAATGAGGACCGTCTTCAACGCCCATCGCAATGACGGCCCAAACCCATGCCGAAACCGAAACCAAAACGCAAATGCTTCCCGAAACCCCAGAGCCGTCTTTAGTCCCACTGTCGTCTCTGTGAGCGGAAAGCATCATACCTGGTGCCACATTTTTGTTCTCCTGGCCGCCGACCAGAGCCACTAAAGGCCTTTCCCATCTCTTCAGCATGCTGAACTGTTCTCACCGCTCCACACCTTCCAAACCGCTCTGGAACCCTACTTGCTCCGTTCAGCTCCTCACCTTACCATCATGTTCTAACGTGCTATTTCTACTCTACACACTCCAATCTACACATTCTCCACCGCATCTCCATATATCACACGCCCCACAAACCCTTCTTTCTACTACACCAAGGTACCTATGAATATCCGATTTCGTGCCGCCGCTCTCAATACATCAGTTTACTAGGCCATCTTCACTGATAACCTGCTCATGCGAAGTCGTTAATGAGGACCGTCTTCAACGCCCATCGCAATGACGGCCCAAACCCATGCCGAAACCGAAACCAAAACGCAAATGCTTCCCGAAACCCCAGAGCCGTCTTTAGTCCCACTGTCGTCTCTGTGAGCGGAAAGCATCATACCTGGTGCCACATTTTTGTTCTCCTGGCCGCCGACCAGAGCCACTAAAGGCCTTTCCCATCTCTTCAGCATGCTGAACTGTTCTCACCGCTCCACACCTTCCAAACCGCTCTGGAACCCTACTTGCTCCGTTCAGCTCCTCACCTTACCATCATGTTCTAACGTGCTCTTTCTACTCTACACACTCCAATCTACACATTCTCCACCGCATCTCCATATATCACACGCCCCACAAACCCTTCTTTCTACTACACCAAGGTACCTATGAATATCCGATTTCGTGCCGCCGCTTTCAATACATCAGTTTACTAGGCCATCTTCACTGATACCCTGCTCATGCGAAGTCGTTAATGAGGACCGTCTTCAACGCCCATCGCAATGACGGCCCAAACCCATGCCGAAACCGAAACCAAAACGCAAATGCTTCCCGAAACCCCAGAGCCGTCTTTAGTCCCACTGTCGTCTCTGTGAGCGGAAAGCATCATATCTGGTGCCATATTTTTGTTCTCTTGGCCGCCGACCAGAGCCACTAAAGGCCTTTCCCATCTCTTCAGCATGCTGAACTGTTCTCACCGCTCCACACCTTCCAAACCGCTCTGGAACCCTACTTGCTCCGTTCAGCTCCTCACCTTACCATCATGTTCTAACGTGCTCTTTCTACTCTACACACTCCAATCTACACATTCTCCACCGCATCTCCATATATCACACGCCCCACAAACCCTTCTTTCTACTACACCAAGGTACCTATGAATATCCGATTTCGTGCCGCCGCTTTCAATACATCAGTTTACTAGGCCATCTTCACTGATACCCTGCTCATGCGAAGTCGTTAATGAGGACCGTCTTCAACGCCCATCGCAATGACGGCCCAAACCCATGCCGAAACCGAAACCAAAACGCAAATGCTTCCCGAAACCCCAGAGCCGTCTTTAGTCCCACTGTCGTCTCTGTGAGCGGAAAGCATCATATCTGGTGCCATATTTTTGTTCTCTTGGCCGCCGACCAGAGCCACTAAAGGCCTTTCCCATCTCTTCAGCATGCTGAACTGTTCTCACCGCTCCACACCTTCCAAACCGCTCTGGAACCCTACTTGCTCCGTTCAGCTCCTCACCTTACCATCATGTTCTAACGTGCTCTTTCTACTCTACACACTCCAATCTACACATTCTCCACCGCATCTCCATATATCACACGCCCCACAAACCCTTCTTTCTACTACACCAAGGTACCTATGAATATCCGATTTCGTGCCGCCGCTTTCAATACATCAGTTTACTAGGCCATCTTCACTGATACCCTGCTCATGCGAAGTCGTTAATGAGGACCTTCTTCAACGCCCATCGCAATGACGGCCCAAACCCATGCCGAAACCGAAACCAAAACGCAAATGCTTCCCGAAACCCCAGAGCCGTCTTTAGTCCCACTGTCGTCTCTGTGAGCGGAAAGCATCATATCTGGTGCCATATTTTTGTTCTCTTGGCCGCCGAACAGAGCCACTAAAGGCCTTTCCCATCTCTTCAGCATGCTGAACTGTTCTCACCGCTCCACACCTTCCAAACCGCTCTGGAACCCTACTTGCTCCGTTCAGCTCCTCACCTTACCATCATGTTCTAACGTGCTCTTTCTACTCTACACACTCCAATCTACACATTCTCCACCGCATCTCCATATATCACACGCCCCACAAACCCTTCTTTCTACTACACCAAGGTACCTATGAATATCCGATTTCGTGCCGCCGCTTTCAATACATCAGTTTACTAGGCCATCTTCACTGATACCCTGCTCATGCGAAGTCGTTAATGAGGACCGTCTTCAACGCCCATCGCAATGACGGCCCAAACCCATGCCGAAACCGAAACCAAAACGCAAATGCTTCCCGAAACCCCAGAGCCGTCTTTAGTCCCACTGTCGTCTCTGTGAGCGGAAAGCATCATATCTGGTGCCATATTTTTGTTCTCTTGGCCGCCGACCAGAGCCACTAAAGGCCTTTCCCATCTCTTCAGCATGCTGAACTGTTCTCACCGCTCCACACCTTCCAAACCGCTCTGGAACCCTACTTGCTCCGTTCAGCTCCTCACCTTACCATCATGTTCTAACGTGCTCTTTCTACTCTACACACTCCAATCTACACATTCTCCACCGCATCTCCATATATCACACGCCCCACAAACCCTTCTTTCTACTACACCAAGGTACCTATGAATATCCGATTTCGTGCCGCCGCTTTCAATACATCAGTTTACTAGGCCATCTTCACTGATACCCTGCTCATGCGAAGTCGTTAATGAGGACCGTCTTCAACGCCCATCGCAATGACGGCCCAAACCCATGCCGAAACCGAAACCAAAACGCAAATGCTTCCCGAAACCCCAGAGCCGTCTTTAGTCCCACTGTCGTCTCTGTGAGCGGAAAGCATCATATCTGGTGCCATATTTTTGTTCTCTTGGCCGCCGACCAGAGCCACTAAAGGCCTTTCCCATCTCTTCAGCATGCTGAACTGTTCTCACCGCTCCACACCTTCCAAACCGCTCTGGAACCCTACTTGCTCCGTTCAGCTCCTCACCTTACCATCATGTTCTAACGTGCTCTTTCTACTCTACACACTCCAATCTACACATTCTCCACCGCATCTCCATATATCACACGCCCCACAAACCCTTCTTTCTACTACACCAAGGTACCTATGAATATCCGATTTCGTGCCGCCGCTTTCAATACATCAGTTTACTAGGCCATCTTCACTGATACCCTGCTCATACGAAGTCGTTAATGAGGACCTTCTTCAACGCCCATCGCAATGACGGCCCAAACCCATGCCGAAACCGAAACCAAAACGCAAATGCTTCCCGAAACCCCAGAGCCGTCTTTAGTCCCACTGTCGTCTCTGTGAGCGGAAAGCATCATATCTGGTGCCATATTTTTGTTCTCTTGGCCGCCGAACAGAGCCACTAAAGGCCTTTCCCATCTCTTCAGCATGCTGAACTGTTCTCACCGCTCCACACCTTCCAAACCGCTCTGGAACCCTACTTGCTCCGTTCAGCTCCTCACCTTACCATCATGTTCTAACGTGCTCTTTCTACTCTACACACTCCAATCTACACATTCTCCACCGCATCTCCATATATCACACGCCCCACAAACCCTTCTTTCTACTACACCAAGGTACCTATGAATATCCGATTTCGTGCCGCCGCTTTCAATACATCAGTTTACTAGGCCATCTTCACTGATACCCTGCTCATACGAAGTCGTTAATGAGGACCTTCTTCAACGCCCATCGCAATGACGGCCCAAACCCATGCCGAAACCGAAACCAAAACGCAAATGCTTCCCGAAACCCCAGAGCCGTCTTTAGTCCCACTGTCGTCTCTGTGAGCGGAAAGCATCATATCTGGTGCCATATTTTTGTTCTCTTGGCCGCCGAACAGAGCCACTAAAGGCCTTTCCCATCTCTTCAGCATGCTGAACTGTTCTCACCGCTCCACACCTTCCAAACCGCTCTGGAACCCTACTTGCTCCGTTCAGCTCCTCACCTTACCATCATGTTCTAACGTGCTCTTTCTACTCTACACACTCCAATCTACACATTCTCCACCGCATCTCCATATATCACACGCCCCACAAACCCTTCTTTCTACTACACCAAGGTACCTATGAATATCCGATTTCGTGCCGCCGCTTTCAATACATCAGTTTACTAGGCCATCTTCACTGATACCCTGCTCATACGAAGTCGTTAATGAGGACCTTCTTCAACGCCCATCGCAATGACGGCCCAAACCCATGCCGAAACCGAAACCAAAACGCAAATGCTTCCCGAAACCCCAGAGCCGTCTTTAGTCCCACTGTCGTCTCTGTGAGCGGAAAGCATCATATCTGGTGCCATATTTTTGTTCTCTTGGCCGCCGAACAGAGCCACTAAAGGCCTTTCCCATCTCTTCAGCATGCTGAACTGTTCTCACCGCTCCACACCTTCCAAACCGCTCTGGAACCCTACTTGCTCCGTTCAGCTCCTCACCTTACCATCATGTTCTAACGTGCTCTTTCTACTCTACACACTCCAATCTACACATTCTCCACCGCATCTCCATATATCACACGCCCCACAAACCCTTCTTTCTACTACACCAAGGTACCTATGAATATCCGATTTCGTGCCGCCGCTTTCAATACATCAGTTTACTAGGCCATCTTCACTGATACCCTGCTCATACGAAGTCGTTAATGAGGACCTTCTTCAACGCCCATCGCAATGACGGCCCAAACCCATGCCGAAACCGAAACCAAAACGCAAATGCTTCCCGAAACCCCAGAGCCGTCTTTAGTCCCACTGTCGTCTCTGTGAGCGGAAAGCATCATATCTGGTGCCATATTTTTGTTCTCTTGGCCGCCGAACAGAGCCACTAAAGGCCTTTCCCATCTCTTCAGCATGCTGAACTGTTCTCACCGCTCCACACCTTCCAAACCGCTCTGGAACCCTACTTGCTCCGTTCAGCTCCTCACCTTACCATCATGTTCTAACGTGCTCTTTCTACTCTACACACTCCAATCTACACATTCTCCACCGCATCTCCATATATCACACGCCCCACAAACCCTTCTTTCTACTACACCAAGGTACCTATGAATATCCGATTTCGTGCCGCCGCTTTCAATACATCAGTTTACTAGGCCATCTTCACTGATACCCTGCTCATACGAAGTCGTTAATGAGGACCTTCTTCAACGCCCATCGCAATGACGGCCCAAACCCATGCCGAAACCGAAACCAAAACGCAAATGCTTCCCGAAACCCCAGAGCCGTCTTTAGTCCCACTGTCGTCTCTGTGAGCGGAAAGCATCATATCTGGTGCCATATTTTTGTTCTCTTGGCCGCCGAACAGAGCCACTAAAGGCCTTTCCCATCTCTTCAGCATGCTGAACTGTTCTCACCGCTCCACACCTTCCAAACCGCTCTGGAACCCTACTTGCTCCGTTCAGCTCCTCACCTTACCATCATGTTCTAACGTGCTCTTTCTACTCTACACACTCCAATCTACACATTCTCCACCGCATCTCCATATATCACACGCCCCACAAACCCTTCTTTCTACTACACCAAGGTACCTATGAATATCCGATTTCGTGCCGCCGCTTTCAATACATCAGTTTACTAGGCCATCTTCACTGATACCCTGCTCATACGAAGTCGTTAATGAGGACCTTCTTCAACGCCCATCGCAATGACGGCCCAAACCCATGCCGAAACCGAAACCAAAACGCAAATGCTTCCCGAAACCCCAGAGCCGTCTTTAGTCCCACTGTCGTCTCTGTGAGCGGAAAGCATCATATCTGGTGCCATATTTTTGTTCTCTTGGCCGCCGAACAGAGCCACTAAAGGCCTTTCCCATCTCTTCAGCATGCTGAACTGTTCTCACCGCTCCACACCTTCCAAACCGCTCTGGAACCCTACTTGCTCCGTTCAGCTCCTCACCTTACCATCATGTTCTAACGTGCTCTTTCTACTCTACACACTCCAATCTACACATTCTCCACCGCATCTCCATATATCACACGCCCCACAAACCCTTCTTTCTACTACACCAAGGTACCTATGAATATCCGATTTCGTGCCGCCGCTTTCAATACATCAGTTTACTAGGCCATCTTCACTGATACCCTGCTCATACGAAGTCGTTAATGAGGACCTTCTTCAACGCCCATCGCAATGACGGCCCAAACCCATGCCGAAACCGAAACCAAAACGCAAATGCTTCCCGAAACCCCAGAGCCGTCTTTAGTCCCACTGTCGTCTCTGTGAGCGGAAAGCATCATATCTGGTGCCATATTTTTGTTCTCTTGGCCGCCGAACAGAGCCACTAAAGGCCTTTCCCATCTCTTCAGCATGCTGAACTGTTCTCACCGCTCCACACCTTCCAAACCGCTCTGGAACCCTACTTGCTCCGTTCAGCTCCTCACCTTACCATCATGTTCTAACGTGCTCTTTCTACTCTACACACTCCAATCTACACATTCTCCACCGCATCTCCATATATCACACGCCCCACAAACCCTTCTTTCTACTACACCAAGGTACCTATGAATATCCGATTTCGTGCCGCCGCTTTCAATACATCAGTTTACTAGGCCATCTTCACTGATACCCTGCTCATACGAAGTCGTTAATGAGGACCTTCTTCAACGCCCATCGCAATGACGGCCCAAACCCATGCCGAAACCGAAACCAAAACGCAAATGCTTCCCGAAACCCCAGAGCCGTCTTTAGTCCCACTGTCGTCTCTGTGAGCGGAAAGCATCATATCTGGTGCCATATTTTTGTTCTCTTGGCCGCCGAACAGAGCCACTAAAGGCCTTTCCCATCTCTTCAGCATGCTGAACTGTTCTCACCGCTCCACACCTTCCAAACCGCTCTGGAACCCTACTTGCTCCGTTCAGCTCCTCACCTTACCATCATGTTCTAACGTGCTCTTTCTACTCTACACACTCCAATCTACACATTCTCCACCGCATCTCCATATATCACACGCCCCACAAACCCTTCTTTCTACTACACCAAGGTACCTATGAATATCCGATTTCGTGCCGCCGCTTTCAATACATCAGTTTACTAGGCCATCTTCACTGATACCCTGCTCATACGAAGTCGTTAATGAGGACCTTCTTCAACGCCCATCGCAATGACGGCCCAAACCCATGCCGAAACCGAAACCAAAACGCAAATGCTTCCCGAAACCCCAGAGCCGTCTTTAGTCCCACTGTCGTCTCTGTGAGCGGAAAGCATCATATCTGGTGCCATATTTTTGTTCTCTTGGCCGCCGAACAGAGCCACTAAAGGCCTTTCCCATCTCTTCAGCATGCTGAACTGTTCTCACCGCTCCACACCTTCCAAACCGCTCTGGAACCCTACTTGCTCCGTTCAGCTCCTCACCTTACCATCATGTTCTAACGTGCTCTTTCTACTCTACACACTCCAATCTACACATTCTCCACCGCATCTCCATATATCACACGCCCCACAAACCCTTCTTTCTACTACACCAAGGTACCTATGAATATCCGATTTCGTGCCGCCGCTTTCAATACATCAGTTTACTAGGCCATCTTCACTGATACCCTGCTCATACGAAGTCGTTAATGAGGACCTTCTTCAACGCCCATCGCAATGACGGCCCAAACCCATGCCGAAACCGAAACCAAAACGCAAATGCTTCCCGAAACCCCAGAGCCGTCTTTAGTCCCACTGTCGTCTCTGTGAGCGGAAAGCATCATATCTGGTGCCATATTTTTGTTCTCTTGGCCGCCGAACAGAGCCACTAAAGGCCTTTCCCATCTCTTCAGCATGCTGAACTGTTCTCACCGCTCCACACCTTCCAAACCGCTCTGGAACCCTACTTGCTCCGTTCAGCTCCTCACCTTACCATCATGTTCTAACGTGCTCTTTCTACTCTACACACTCCAATCTACACATTCTCCACCGCATCTCCATATATCACACGCCCCACAAACCCTTCTTTCTACTACACCAAGGTACCTATGAATATCCGATTTCGTGCCGCCGCTTTCAATACATCAGTTTACTAGGCCATCTTCACTGATACCCTGCTCATACGAAGTCGTTAATGAGGACCTTCTTCAACGCCCATCGCAATGACGGCCCAAACCCATGCCGAAACCGAAACCAAAACGCAAATGCTTCCCGAAACCCCAGAGCCGTCTTTAGTCCCACTGTCGTCTCTGTGAGCGGAAAGCATCATATCTGGTGCCATATTTTTGTTCTCTTGGCCGCCGAACAGAGCCACTAAAGGCCTTTCCCATCTCTTCAGCATGCTGAACTGTTCTCACCGCTCCACACCTTCCAAACCGCTCTGGAACCCTACTTGCTCCGTTCAGCTCCTCACCTTACCATCATGTTCTAACGTGCTCTTTCTACTCTACACACTCCAATCTACACATTCTCCACCGCATCTCCATATATCACACGCCCCACAAACCCTTCTTTCTACTACACCAAGGTACCTATGAATATCCGATTTCGTGCCGCCGCTTTCAATACATCAGTTTACTAGGCCATCTTCACTGATACCCTGCTCATACGAAGTCGTTAATGAGGACCTTCTTCAACGCCCATCGCAATGACGGCCCAAACCCATGCCGAAACCGAAACCAAAACGCAAATGCTTCCCGAAACCCCAGAGCCGTCTTTAGTCCCACTGTCGTCTCTGTGAGCGGAAAGCATCATATCTGGTGCCATATTTTTGTTCTCTTGGCCGCCGAACAGAGCCACTAAAGGCCTTTCCCATCTCTTCAGCATGCTGAACTGTTCTCACCGCTCCACACCTTCCAAACCGCTCTGGAACCCTACTTGCTCCGTTCAGCTCCTCACCTTACCATCATGTTCTAACGTGCTCTTTCTACTCTACACACTCCAATCTACACATTCTCCACCGCATCTCCATATATCACACGCCCCACAAACCCTTCTTTCTACTACACCAAGGTACCTATGAATATCCGATTTCGTGCCGCCGCTTTCAATACATCAGTTTACTAGGCCATCTTCACTGATACCCTGCTCATACGAAGTCGTTAATGAGGACCTTCTTCAACGCCCATCGCAATGACGGCCCAAACCCATGCCGAAACCGAAACCAAAACGCAAATGCTTCCCGAAACCCCAGAGCCGTCTTTAGTCCCACTGTCGTCTCTGTGAGCGGAAAGCATCATATCTGGTGCCATATTTTTGTTCTCTTGGCCGCCGAACAGAGCCACTAAAGGCCTTTCCCATCTCTTCAGCATGCTGAACTGTTCTCACCGCTCCACACCTTCCAAACCGCTCTGGAACCCTACTTGCTCCGTTCAGCTCCTCACCTTACCATCATGTTCTAACGTGCTCTTTCTACTCTACACACTCCAATCTACACATTCTCCACCGCATCTCCATATATCACACGCCCCACAAACCCTTCTTTCTACTACACCAAGGTACCTATGAATATCCGATTTCGTGCCGCCGCTTTCAATACATCAGTTTACTAGGCCATCTTCACTGATACCCTGCTCATACGAAGTCGTTAATGAGGACCTTCTTCAACGCCCATCGCAATGACGGCCCAAACCCATGCCGAAACCGAAACCAAAACGCAAATGCTTCCCGAAACCCCAGAGCCGTCTTTAGTCCCACTGTCGTCTCTGTGAGCGGAAAGCATCATATCTGGTGCCATATTTTTGTTCTCTTGGCCGCCGAACAGAGCCACTAAAGGCCTTTCCCATCTCTTCAGCATGCTGAACTGTTCTCACCGCTCCACACCTTCCAAACCGCTCTGGAACCCTACTTGCTCCGTTCAGCTCCTCACCTTACCATCATGTTCTAACGTGCTCTTTCTACTCTACACACTCCAATCTACACATTCTCCACCGCATCTCCATATATCACACGCCCCACAAACCCTTCTTTCTACTACACCAAGGTACCTATGAATATCCGATTTCGTGCCGCCGCTTTCAATACATCAGTTTACTAGGCCATCTTCACTGATACCCTGCTCATACGAAGTCGTTAATGAGGACCTTCTTCAACGCCCATCGCAATGACGGCCCAAACCCATGCCGAAACCGAAACCAAAACGCAAATGCTTCCCGAAACCCCAGAGCCGTCTTTAGTCCCACTGTCGTCTCTGTGAGCGGAAAGCATCATATCTGGTGCCATATTTTTGTTCTCTTGGCCGCCGAACAGAGCCACTAAAGGCCTTTCCCATCTCTTCAGCATGCTGAACTGTTCTCACCGCTCCACACCTTCCAAACCGCTCTGGAACCCTACTTGCTCCGTTCAGCTCCTCACCTTACCATCATGTTCTAACGTGCTCTTTCTACTCTACACACTCCAATCTACACATTCTCCACCGCATCTCCATATATCACACGCCCCACAAACCCTTCTTTCTACTACACCAAGGTACCTATGAATATCCGATTTCGTGCCGCCGCTTTCAATACATCAGTTTACTAGGCCATCTTCACTGATACCCTGCTCATACGAAGTCGTTAATGAGGACCTTCTTCAACGCCCATCGCAATGACGGCCCAAACCCATGCCGAAACCGAAACCAAAACGCAAATGCTTCCCGAAACCCCAGAGCCGTCTTTAGTCCCACTGTCGTCTCTGTGAGCGGAAAGCATCATATCTGGTGCCATATTTTTGTTCTCTTGGCCGCCGAACAGAGCCACTAAAGGCCTTTCCCATCTCTTCAGCATGCTGAACTGTTCTCACCGCTCCACACCTTCCAAACCGCTCTGGAACCCTACTTGCTCCGTTCAGCTCCTCACCTTACCATCATGTTCTAACGTGCTCTTTCTACTCTACACACTCCAATCTACACATTCTCCACCGCATCTCCATATATCACACGCCCCACAAACCCTTCTTTCTACTACACCAAGGTACCTATGAATATCCGATTTCGTGCCGCCGCTTTCAATACATCAGTTTACTAGGCCATCTTCACTGATACCCTGCTCATACGAAGTCGTTAATGAGGACCTTCTTCAACGCCCATCGCAATGACGGCCCAAACCCATGCCGAAACCGAAACCAAAACGCAAATGCTTCCCGAAACCCCAGAGCCGTCTTTAGTCCCACTGTCGTCTCTGTGAGCGGAAAGCATCATATCTGGTGCCATATTTTTGTTCTCTTGGCCGCCGAACAGAGCCACTAAAGGCCTTTCCCATCTCTTCAGCATGCTGAACTGTTCTCACCGCTCCACACCTTCCAAACCGCTCTGGAACCCTACTTGCTCCGTTCAGCTCCTCACCTTACCATCATGTTCTAACGTGCTCTTTCTACTCTACACACTCCAATCTACACATTCTCCACCGCATCTCCATATATCACACGCCCCACAAACCCTTCTTTCTACTACACCAAGGTACCTATGAATATCCGATTTCGTGCCGCCGCTTTCAATACATCAGTTTACTAGGCCATCTTCACTGATACCCTGCTCATACGAAGTCGTTAATGAGGACCTTCTTCAACGCCCATCGCAATGACGGCCCAAACCCATGCCGAAACCGAAACCAAAACGCAAATGCTTCCCGAAACCCCAGAGCCGTCTTTAGTCCCACTGTCGTCTCTGTGAGCGGAAAGCATCATATCTGGTGCCATATTTTTGTTCTCTTGGCCGCCGAACAGAGCCACTAAAGGCCTTTCCCATCTCTTCAGCATGCTGAACTGTTCTCACCGCTCCACACCTTCCAAACCGCTCTGGAACCCTACTTGCTCCGTTCAGCTCCTCACCTTACCATCATGTTCTAACGTGCTCTTTCTACTCTACACACTCCAATCTACACATTCTCCACCGCATCTCCATATATCACACGCCCCACAAACCCTTCTTTCTACTACACCAAGGTACCTATGAATATCCGATTTCGTGCCGCCGCTTTCAATACATCAGTTTACTAGGCCATCTTCACTGATACCCTGCTCATACGAAGTCGTTAATGAGGACCTTCTTCAACGCCCATCGCAATGACGGCCCAAACCCATGCCGAAACCGAAACCAAAACGCAAATGCTTCCCGAAACCCCAGAGCCGTCTTTAGTCCCACTGTCGTCTCTGTGAGCGGAAAGCATCATATCTGGTGCCATATTTTTGTTCTCTTGGCCGCCGAACAGAGCCACTAAAGGCCTTTCCCATCTCTTCAGCATGCTGAACTGTTCTCACCGCTCCACACCTTCCAAACCGCTCTGGAACCCTACTTGCTCCGTTCAGCTCCTCACCTTACCATCATGTTCTAACGTGCTCTTTCTACTCTACACACTCCAATCTACACATTCTCCACCGCATCTCCATATATCACACGCCCCACAAACCCTTCTTTCTACTACACCAAGGTACCTATGAATATCCGATTTCGTGCCGCCGCTTTCAATACATCAGTTTACTAGGCCATCTTCACTGATACCCTGCTCATACGAAGTCGTTAATGAGGACCTTCTTCAACGCCCATCGCAATGACGGCCCAAACCCATGCCGAAACCGAAACCAAAACGCAAATGCTTCCCGAAACCCCAGACCCGTCTTTAGTCCCACTGTCGTCTCTGTGAGCGGAAAGCATCATATCTGGTGCCATAGTTTAAGGGGTTTTAGGGTTTAGGGGTTTTAGGGGTTTTAGGGGTTTTAGGGGTTTAGGGTTTAGGGGTTTTAGGGGTTTAGGGGTTTTAGGGGTTTAAGGGTTTAGGGGTTTAGGGGTTTAGGGGTTTAGGGGGGGGGAAAGGGGAGGGGAGGGGAGAGGGGAAGGGAGGGAGAGAAAGGTTTAGGGGTTTAGGGGTTTTAGGGGTTTTAGGGGTTATAGGGGAATTAGGGGAATTAGGGGAATTAGGGTCATCGCGCTGCGTGGTGCGCGTGCCAATTAGGGGAATTAGGGGGAGAAGGTTTAGGGGTTTAGGGGTTTTAGGGGTTTAATTAGGGGAATTAGGGGAATTAGGGAATTAGGGGAATTTTAGGGGTTTAGGGGTTTTAGTTAAGCCCACTACGGGGGTTTTCGTTAAGGGGGGGGAATTTGATGTTAGGGCCCTAGTTGGCCAAGTTAGGGCTCTAGGGGGCCCATGTATGGGTCTCATTTCTGGGTTCAGGAGGACAATCGACTGTAAGAATCGAACGAATTTCGCAAATATATCTGGTAATGAAGCTCAGTTTTCTTTCTTTGAGGCTAACGGTCCCTTACATGTTTCATTTTTCTTTGTCAAATTGTGTAGCCTTGGTTAGCAATGGAACTTATATTCCCTTTTTGTGGGAGGGATTGATATGGGGATCTTGTTTTTCCGCTCCATGGTGTTCGGGATGGATTTCTTTTCGTTATGTTAGGGGGAATTTGTCGCGCATAGATCCTGAAAGGATCTTAAATGTTGTGGAATGATGAACAGGACATGATGAAGAAGACTGGCAATGATCTATGTGGTATTTACCAGACGAGGAATTGAACTGCGCTATGAAGTTTTGGCCAGTGGCGTATCCATTTAATGCCCGAAGCTTAGGAGGCTCATATTTATTCCCCATCAGATGACCTGTTTTCGTGAATTAATTAACACCACAAGGTCTCTCGCAGAGAAGGTGGGCAATTAATTATTTGTACGATAATCCTGATAACAAGTTGGAGAGCCATACATGATTGCAAACATGATTGCAAAAATCCTCGCAACTCTGATTGGAATATGCGACGTGGCTTTTATTGGGGTCAATTGAAATCACAAGAACGGTTGATAACCTTTTGGCCTTCAAGTTCGCTGTTTTACTACTTGGCTGCTCTTCTCAATATAGGTAGAATGAAGGAAGAAATTTCACATGGGATGAGATGAAGTCGGCCTTTCATCTAAAGATGAATAAATAATTTCGTAAAGCAATGGTGAGACAAATGAGACAAATGAAACGCAAAGTATACAAGAACTTATGGATGAAACTTGATGAAGGCATCCGAGAAAAGCTATGAAAGTGAGAACGCTATAGATGCGACCGTGAGCCAATTTTCATAAAACACTAGAGCCGGATACTAACAAATATGAAAGAATTGTAGGAAATTGTAATGTGATGGATTGGGCATTGGAGGATTTTAAAGTAAGAAAAGCAACGAAGTCTAAATATAAAATAGAAGTGGGAAGAATCGCACCGTTACGACTTCTTTTTCGATCGGAAAGAATCGCAGCATGAGCGGCCACTCAAAATGAAAATGAAAATGCTGATTACAATTCACAGCCTGCTTCTTCTCAACCTGGAGATGGCAGCACAAGCAATTCAACGTTAGAGGATACTAAAAACGAAATAGGAAAGCTGCATACGTTGAACGAAACCATCAAGAAGAAGGCGTTGAACGAAACTATCAAGAAGAAAGCGGTGCCCATGGATACGAAGTTAAAAGAAAATTGAGGAGAAAAAGGCGGCATTACAAACATTTTAATAAAGCTACCGGCGTACCTGAGGTATTCAAGGGCCCTGAGAGTTGCCCTTTCCAATGAATGGATGTCCTCCACCTCCTTTTTCAGACCACCTTTGAAAAGTCCCAACTTTTCCGACTATTCATTGTATACCTGTCATGAAACATGTAACTGTTTAACCTCAAGGAAGCGATTCCAAACCTCGCTATATAAAGAGATTTGAGTTCACTACTAATTCTTTCGATTCCCCAACGAGAACAACACTCACCATCGAAACAGAAACCCATCTGTAGATACCCTATTTCATGGTTATTCCATAGTCGTAGTGTTCCTCTTCCGCACAGAAAGCAATTTTCGATGCTAATTGCACCTCCTAACATTAAACTATTCTCACGGCCGTCATAGTGAAAAAATAGATAACCTCTTCACAAAAGAGAACCAAACGTCAAACTGAATATCGAAAATCCTTTATAACCAATAGCTACTTTTCACCAGACAAGTTTCCCAATCTTGCTGGTCAAGTCTGTTGAACCCTGGAGTAAAGCTATATCCACTGAACTTCAGAAATTCGAAACTCATAAACGCTTCCTTCCATAACATCCAATGCTTTACAAAACAGCCATTATTGCGAACATCTGTTCAAACTGTTGAAAACAGCCAGCATTGTGGAGATCCTTCAAACTGTTCGAGAATAGATGGCACCCGTTAGTAGTACATAATACACATGGTGAAGAATTGCTGATGTCTGTATCTATATGCCGTAAATTACTTTAGTAAACGTGGGATACGTGTGAAGTGCAAAAAGGTGTTTTACACGTGGCACTTCGACTCTCCTTTCACTGTAGCCGGTGTCCGTTTCATTAAAGTTGCATTTGTGGGCCACTTGTGCGCGATATAATTTCAGGTGCCACATGACGGAGCCATGTCCTAGGACATGGCGAAAACTTGGTTCATGTTCGTGCAAAGCGCGCGGGATGTTTCCAAAAAATTGGTATTTATTTACAAAAACTTTTTTTGAGAATTCCGTGATGCTTTTCACCAGACAAGTTTCCCAATCTTGCTGGTCAAGTCGGCTGAACCCTGGAGTAAAGCTATATCCACTGAACTTCAGAAATTCGAAACTCATAAACGCTTCCTTCCATAACATCCAATGCTTTACAAAACAGTCATTATTGTGAACATCTGTTCAAACTGTTGAAAACATCCAGCATTGTGGAGATCCTTCAAACCGTTCGAGAATAGATGGCACCCGTTAGTAGTACATAATACACATGGTGAAGAATTGCTGATGTGTGTATCTATATGCCGTAAATTACTTTAGTAAACGTGGGATACGTGTGAAGTGCAAAAAGGTGTTTTACACGTGGCACTTCGACTCTCCTTTCACTGTAGCCGGTGTGCGTTTCATTAAAGTTGCATTTGTGGGCCACTTGTGCGTGATATAATTTCAGGTGCCACATGACGGAGCCATGTCCTAGGACATGGCGAAAACTTGGTTCATGTTCGTGCAAAGCGCGCGGGATGTTTCCAAAAAATTGGTATTTATTTACAAAAACTTTTTTTGAGAATTCCGTGATGCTTTTCACCAGACAAGTTTCCCAATCTTGCTGGTCAAGTCGGCTGAACCCTGGAGTAAAGCTATATCCACTGAACTTCAGAAATTCGAAACTCATAAACGCTTCCTTCCATAACATCCAATGCTTTACAAAACAGCCATTATTGTGAACATCTGTTCAAACTGTTGAAAACATCCAGCATTGTGGAGATCCTTCAAACCGTTCGAGAATAGATGGCACCCGTTAGTAGTACATAATACACATGGTGAAGAATTGCTGATGTGTGTATCTATATGCCGTAAATTACTTTAGTAAACGTGGGATACGTGTGAAGTGCAAAAAGGTGTTTTACACGTGGTCTTCGACTCTCCTTTCACTGTAGCCGGTGTCCGTTTCATTAAAGTTGCATTTGTGGGCCACTTGTGCGCGATATAATTTCAGGTGCCACATGACGGAGCCATGTCCTAGGACATGGCGAAAACTTGGTTCATGTTCGTGCAAAGCGCGCGGGATGTTTTCAAAAAATTGGTATTTATTTACAAAAACTTTTTCTGAAAATTCCGTGATGCAAGAACATGAACCACTTTTTCATGGTGTCCTAGGACATGAAGCATTCAAGTTATATTTTGGGACAAGAGCCCCTGGTCATACACCATGGACGAATGCGGACGCGGAGCAATGTGTTGAGGAGGCCATGTCCTAGGACATGGCGAAAACTTGGTTCATGTTCGTGCAAAGCGCGCGGAATGTTTCCAAAAAATTGGTATTTATTTACAAAAACTTTTTCTGAAAATTCCGTGATGCAAGAACATGAACCACTTTTTCATGGTGTCCTAGGACATGAAGCATTCAAGTTATATTTTGGGACAAGAGCCCCTGGTCATACACCATGGACGAATGCGGACGCGGAGCAATGTGTTGAGGGGGCCATGTCCTAGGACATGGCGAAAACTTGGTTCATGTTCGTGCAAAGCGCGCGGGATGTTTCCAAAAAATTGGTATTTATTTACAAAAACTTTTTCTGAAAATTCCGTGATGCAAGAACATGATCCACTTTTTCATGGTGTCCTAGGACATGAAGCATTCAAGTTATATTTTGGGACAAGAGCCCCTGGTCATACACCATGGACGAATGCGGACGCGGAGCAATGTGTTGAGGGGGCCATGTCCTAGGACATGGCGAAAACTTGGTTCATGTTCGTGCAAAGCGCGCGGGATGTTTTCAAAAAAATTGGTATTTATTTACAAAAACTTTTTTTGAGAATTCCGTGATGCTTTTCACCAGACAAGTTTCCCAATCTTGCTGGTCAAGTCGGCTGAACCCTGGAGTAAAGCTATATCCACTGAACTTCAGAAATTCGAAACTCATAAACGCTTCCTTCCATAACATCCAATGCTTTACAAAACAGCCATTATTGTGAACATCTGTTCAAACTGTTGAAAACAGCCAGCATTGTGGAGATCCTTCAAACCGTTCGAGAATAAATGGCACCCGTTAGTAGTACATAATACACATGGTGAAGAATTGCTGATGTGTGTATCTATATGCCGTAAATTACTTTAGTAAACGTGGGATACGTGTGAAGTGCAAAAAGGTGTTTTACACGTGGTCTTTCGACTCTCCTTTCACTGTGGCCGGTGTCCGTTTCATTGAAATTGCACTTGTGGGCCACTTGTGCGCGATATAATTTCAGGTGCCACATAACGGAGCCATGTCCTAGGACATGGCGAAAACTTGGTTCATGTTCGTCCTAGCAAAGCGCGCGGCGCGGGATGTTTCCAAAAAATTGGTATTTATTTACAAAAACTTTTTCTGAAAATTCCGTGAAAATTCCGTGATGCAAGAACATGAACCACTTTTGAGGAGGCCATGTCATGGTGTCCGTGCAAAGCGCGCGGAATAGGACATGAAGCATTCAAGTTATATTTTGGGACAAGAGCCCCTGGTCATACACCATGGACGAATGCGGACGCGGAGCAATGTGTTGAGGGGGCCATGTCCTAGGACATGGCGAAAACTTGGTTCATGTTCGTGCAAAGCGCGCGGGATGTTTCCAAAAAAATTGGTATTTATTTACAAAAACTAAAACTTTTTCTGAAAATTCCGTGATGCAAGAACATGAACCACTTTTTCATGGTGTCCTAGGACATGGTTCCACCCCGTGTTGAAGTTGTACACTTCAAGACTCCGCCCAGAAGCCATCCTGATTTATTGTGCTTATTCCTGTATTCCTTAAAACCAAGATTTCTATTATGCACAAACGTGACATATTGGTCTTTGCAAGCGCCCCGTACTCACTTCATTGCGTAGGCTAAATCGTATAACACGCCTTGCCACTACCGAAACTACACCAAGGGTTCCATGCGCAACGGCGGCGAAAAGCAACACGACGACTTGAACACCTCAATTCGTGAAATCTGCTCTAAAAAGGATTCCGCGCCAAATCTCTACCGTGTCGTTGTTGTTTCGATTGAAGTGCAGGGAGTGGAAGGGAAGGAGAAGGAGCGGTTCGCAGTGTGAGATATAAACAATGTGGAAATAACTATGGTGTTGGCTACGCATGATGGTGCCTCGGAACGGGACTGTACTGGCGGGCAAAGAAAGATGTCATCTTCGCATCTTCTAGATGACATCTTGTAGCGAATCTTAAAATAAAACTTGTGAAAAACGAAAAAATCCTAATCCAAAACACACGAATGAAAAACATGTTCCAAGCAAGCCGTTGCGAAGGTACCTCAAAACCCATTTCGTGCTCTAGATCGGCACTTCCTCGTCCGATTCACTCGGAGAGCGACCGAGCGGCGGAGCACATTCGAATTTCTTCCCGTTGGAGAGTCTCATATCACACAGAAAATGTCTGGTAAGAACTGGATGTCCGAGGAGGACCAGCAATTGCGGGACGCAGCCTTAGAGGAAGCACATAGTGGCTCTGGGAAGCACTTGGAGCTCAATTTCTGGGAGACTTTGGCAAATAATCAACTTCTTCCTCGGGATCGGAATCCGGGAGAGTGTTGGGAGAGATACAAGAAGATTAGTGAGGAACATACGAATTTTCCCCGGAAAAAAGGCGAGGACCTCACAAGATATCATCCCCTTGGGTCAATTTAGGGACGGAGGTGGAGATTCAGAGGAGATAACAGCCCAGTTTGAGGCCAGAGACACCGTGGCTGCCAAGTCCGCAGTTCCAGTGAAATCTCTTGGGGCGGTTATTAATTTCTGCGGCAGTGAACGTCACTTTCGCGAAAGCTTCCATGAAGAACATCGTGAGCGGAAAGAGTTTGTGAATCTTGAATATGGAGGTCGCTCGAAAGAAGATCTTGAACGGAAAGAGCTTGTGAATCGTGAAGGTGGAGGTCATTCGAAGAAACATCGTGAACGGAAAGAGCTTGCAAAACTTGAAAATTTAGGTCCTGCAACATGTGACCGAGGTTCTGAGCCTCAGCTGAAAGAGAATGTGGACTTCCCGCAAGTGGTCAGCTGTCTTCTCTCAGTAGCGGAATTGCCTGGCATTCGCAAAGTTCTTGATGTTGGAATGTCCGGGAAGTTTATTGAAGAGTGCGTGAAGAAGTGCTACGGGATAAAACAAGCTGGAATTCTTCGAGAGCATCTCTCAGCTAAAGTACAATGCATGGAAGCGAAAGGCCTAGTTTTCACGCTTAGGAACGACATGCAATTGAATGAAATCTCTGAGAAACAACTCTATTCTCTACTAGATAGGAGCACATACATCTTCATTAATGGAAGTAACAGTGCTTTGACAACAAGACTGTTTAGAGCTGTTATCTCTCTGGTGAAATCCACCGTTCTTAGTGGCTCAGGTGAAGTTCATGTGCTGAAAAAGCTGGGTTCGAATTGCAAATCTCGTTTTGTGAAATGGAAGCCTTTCTTGAATGAAGACATCTTCAGGAGCGAAATGAAGTCATTGAAAGAGTATATGATCGAAAGGTACAATGGGGCCAGAGGGTTGTCTATTGACCAGTTAGGTGTTTCATCCCTGTTAACCTCCGTCCAACATATCATTGACAGGGAGGAGGAGAAACTTGATGAAGTTTTCACCAATATAATTTGCCTCGGTCAAGAAACGGAGAAGAATTTGGCCAGCAACCTTGATAAAGTGAAAGGCAATGAGGCTGATGAGATATTGAAGATTCATCTGTTTTCTGACGATGATTCAGATGATGGTGTTGCTCAGAAGAGATCAAGGACCAGTAAGGAAAAAAAGAGATCTCTTGGGTGGAACCAAAAGTTTTCAACTACGGGCGAGGCCTCTGAACTGCAACTGAGGACTGGTTCATTCTCACCCAGGGAAGACAAATTACTACGCCAAGGTATTGAACAGTATGGAGTCGGGAGCTGGAGTCGTATGCAGAAGGAGTTGTTTATTCCAAATGGATTTGTACGACTTCAAACCAGTCTAAAGGATAGAGCCCGAATGCTAGGATACGTGAGCATCAGAAAGAGGAGGACGAAAAGGAAGGCAGTTTCTCCTCCCCTACTGGAGTTTGACGATAGTAGTTCCTGAGTGGCCCTCTCCACTTGAGGAAAGAATGAAAAAGAAGTTCACGATTCAAATACATATACCTGAAAGCATTTTCAATGGTTTAGATCGGTGTGATAATGCGAGCGCGCTAGAGAACACGCCAGATTCAGCAGCTGAAGCCAGACGCTTTCAGGAAGCTTTAGTATTCTTGGATAGGTGATTATTTTGTTTTCTTACGGTACTTTTTGTAAAAAATCGTAATCGTGCACAAACGCAGGCCGTCTAGTCGTTCATTCTCTCATACTCTCCTGGATCTCTGCAACCGAAAAACCGATCCCTCCTTTTAGTTTCTTTGTTCCGAGGCATCCGAATCATTATGATGTCCCATATACATTCTTCAACGAAGGAGAGAATGCCCATTCTCCTTTCGTTGTACAACGATCCTTCGTGTATCAAGAATGAAAGTCTGCCACCTGACACCTGGTTACCACAGTTTCTGTTGGATGTCGCGAATGGAAACGTATGTCCGCAATTTCTATTGGTTTCCCCCGATCAACGTTACCACAGGCTTGGGTTTCTTGTGAAACGTGAAGGCAAAGTATGCTTCCAGTTTAACCGATCTCGTGTTTCTAGAACAATCAGCCACTACGAATATTCTAGTGAAAACAAACGACTTCTGGACTACTACTCTTCACGAAATGACAAAGTTCTTACGTTCTTGAAAGGAGAGCTGAAATTTATGCCAAGGACCAAGGTTTGCCACTATGAACAATGGATCGGAGGCATAGTTTTACAGCGCGCTCTTGAAACACAGCTCATCTTTGCATCGCTCTCGTGTAACACCAAATTACTGGAAGCATGTAGGTGGGCGCAGAAAAACTCTTTAACTTCGCAACGAGGATTCGCTGGGGCTCCTAGTTTCGACCCATGCTACTTGGCTTGGGTACCGGCCCCAAAGCCCGAATCTATAATTTCCTGGTTGGATTATCTATCTCTACCACATTCTGTTGACGAAAGTACTCAACTAGAACGGATCTTCACATATCAAGGCAGTGGTACGTACTGCTGGCGCCCGATTTCGTTTCTGAGCATGTCGAAAGGGACGAAGAAAAGCCTTGGTTATGGTGAAGGAGAAGACACTTGTGTAAGCGTTCTAATTAACTCTAGGAGATATGAAGGCTGGTTACGCTCAGAACCGAAGCAAGTAGTCTCTACGAAACCTAGGTCTCTTGTTGCCTCGAAGGTAAGGGCGAAGCTTTTTGTCAAGTTCCGTTTCGGCGAGCAGTCTCTAAAAGGATGGGGCACAAGTTATTGCTTCTGTGAAATGGATATGGAAAACACTCTGTGCCTTTTCCTCCTTCCAAACTCTTTGAAGCAACACCTCGCTCAACACAACTATGCTCTACATAATGGTTTGGAGAGAAAATCAATGGTCTCTCACGACTGGATAGGCAGGCTAAATGAAGATATTGAAGAATCTTTAACCAATATCTGTGATATAAGAAAGATATATGGTGTCCTGCGAAGCTGATTTTGCAAAAAAAAGCTTCATCTATTCTTCTGATCTTATTCAATGACTTCTGCCCTCGAAGCCACTGCAAAAGTAAGTAGACGGGGAACGGAGAAAACAGAATTGTTCTTCTGAAATGCAGTCCGCAGCGTCATTCCTTTGGGTTTCCCACCATCATTTGTGCCGTCGTAAAAGTAGATTCTGTCTTTGCCGTTAGTGGCCTTGAACAGAACGCCTGAAATAAAGTGAGTTTCGGAAGATTTAAGTTCGTATCCTAAGAATGCCAGAATTTTCAACTCATATCCATTGGAAGAAAATGTACGGGTTTCACCAAGAAGCTCTTTAAGTACTTGAACATTTGGGTTTGAAACTTTTTCATCTAGGTGAAATACAAGGCATCCTTCAACCACACGGCCGTTCTTGAGAATAACGAGGTCGTGAAGAAATTCAGCAAAAGTAGATGAAGTCTTGCGATCCCTCAAGCAATCTTTCAAGCAATCATCAGATATCATTATCCTCCTGAACTCCAATTGAGATAGTAAGCTACAGTGTCCCTTTGCGCCGAGCAGTCTTGGGAGGATATACCAAACTACTTCGTTTATGTTCAAGAAGGGATTTTTCTTACATGGGTCCCAAAAACGAGGAAGGGGCTTTCCTCTTGGCCTGTAAAAGCTCGAAAGATCTTGGATTAGAACTCGCAAGTAGTTCGAGATTCGCTGATGAAAACGTTCACGGTAGTGATTCACTCCAATTGAGAATAAACTTTGCATTATGACGCACACCACTATAGCTCCTGGAGCTTTGAAGGCGTACGATATCCCATTATCGGTCTTCCCGAAAAGTTCCTTCTTAAAAAGCATCCAATAGAGGTGTGGGAAGATGAACAGAAGTGAATCTAAGGCACACGAATTATCGAAATACAAACACCCACGCTTGTCCTTGAGAGATACTGATCGGGCTCTAATACCATCTGCCGTACAAAGATGCTCGAAAAACTGCTGGCCTTTGGTTTGCAACAAGAGCATACGATTCCTTTCATATGCGTGCCAATCATTCTTCAGAATGGATTCAAATCCACTCATCTGAAGTTTGATAGACTTCTGGTATGAACGATCATTTTCAACCATTTCCAAAGGTAGCAGAAGCTTGTAAAGCTCACCAGCATTTGACACATCCCACGGGTGTCCGCTTTTCATGATCGAGCACAGATACCACTCGTCCTTGTTTGCCCATTCGAAACCTTTGCGATTCAGATGTGTTGGCAAAAGAAAGTTTCCATGCTTTGCCAAAAGGTAAAAGAAGTTGAGATGAAATGTGTCACAGAGTGATGGGGAATTTTGGAGAACCTCATTTTGGCGATGTGTACCAATAACATCTGCAGAGAAGAAAACGCCTTTCAGACTGGTATACTTCAATCCATCATTCAACGTTTGAGCTGTTAGCTCAGCTGCTTTCTGTATTTCCGGTACAATGCCTTCGGGTCTAATCCCTGGATGCTCTAATTTGTGACTCGACTCGTCTTTCTGCTTTTGCAAATCAGAGGACGAGTCAACAATTAGTTCATCTAGATTCCATTCAGACCCAGACCCATGGGCATCGCCACTAGATCTTCCGTCGGCGCTCGAACAATCATCGCGTTCGTATTCTGAAGAAGAATCGCCCAATGAAATCAAGAGGTATTCGTTCTCGCTTTCTGAATCCGTCGCTGGCATTCGCTCTGCTTCAAGTGGTTTATGACACTGCCGTACTGCCTTGTTATACTCCGAAATAACACGATCAATATCTGGGTTTTCGACAGGTCCAATTCTCGGATCGTTTTCGAAGCTCATTTTCGGATTCCAGCGACATGCATGTGGCAAGTCGATAACCTCAATGTGAGAGAACAAAGGGTTGAAATGAGCTTCTCGTCAATGTCCACGATTGCTGCAGATGGAGTGGAGCAAGCTCTCACGATTTGCAAAAGCTGCGTCGCGAGAAACAATCCTCCACGTGTAAAATGCACTTTTGCATTCTACACGTTGTACAGGTGTTCAAAATTGTGAACAGTATTTTTCAAATATGTATACCGCATGTCCTAGGACAAAGCCAAAACCCGGTTCATGTTTGTGTACCACAGTTTTGTACCACAGTTTTGTTGGGTTTAATCATAGTTTGTTCTGTGCATTGCTTCAGAAGCTGAAAAGCACTGTCGTAGACTATATGTAACCATACGTCCTTGTTAAGGGTGGAAATAGCCAACAGCATGCATCCGTTGGCTGTGTTCATCTTCTATCGCTGAGCAGACGGCAACATTCCCTGTACGACTTGTGGAGCTCACTTGGCATGTCCGCCCGCATCACGCCAAAATCTAACCGAGGTCTAGCAGTCTGGTACACTGTCTACGCGCAGTACGAAAACAGATAGTCGTTTCAGAACCCCCTTTTTTTCTACCGATTCCCCTACTCTTAGCATCCACAACAATTTGCTGATATCTTCGCCACTTCATTTGATTATCTCGCCAAAACCCACCAGCACTATCCATGTCTAACTTTCGAGCAACATTGTACAAAACATCTTCCGGAGCGTTCATTGCCTTTCTGAAAGTTGCAATGTGCGTGTTATTCAACGTATGGTTGTCTGCAATAACCAAATCATTGAACATCCTTGAAATCAGGTACCTATCATCCCACAAATCCATCACTTAACGTGCTCAGCCGTTTTCTACCGAGTTCTGTAGTACACCTCGCGGTATTCATCAAAGAAAACGTGTCCATTAAATTCTAAACACCGCGACCACTCATCTCAATATAAGAACGGCTGTACACTTTGAAGGAATGATTCTATTAT
The DNA here is from genome assembly GCA_030374805.1 of Gracilaria gracilis. Classification (NCBI taxonomy): domain Eukaryota; phylum Rhodophyta; class Florideophyceae; order Gracilariales; family Gracilariaceae; genus Gracilaria; species Gracilaria gracilis. The sequence continues at coordinate 10,780 of JARGSG010000140.1, read as the reverse complement.
TTCACTAGCAGAGAGATGTTACCACACCGCATTTTTCGTACGAAGTAAAGAGCTCCTGTCCAGGGTTGATCGTTCGAGTTGCAATGACGTTGATCATTGCCTGATTCTCGAGGTGATCTGGGTGACTAATATTGTCAGTTTTAAGTTGAAACTGAACATTTGGCACACGGCGGTGTGCGTCAGGAATTCGATTGTTCATTGCTGCCTGGAACTGCTTATCCATATGGTGGTAGTTGTAATCATTAATGTATGCTGCAGTACAGAACTTAAACGGTACGACATATACTGTTTTGAGACCGTTTTTCTTATCTATAGTTGTCACGTCTGGGAATGCTGCAGGACGAACTGAAACTTGGATTGCGTACTCTGCAAATCTTTGGCAGTCCACTGCCAGAACACCATGTCCGTAATTATGAGAACACGAATAGGCACTTTTCACCTCCTGGTGCCTCTTGGTAAGGTCGTGGTAGACTAAAGTGCCGTAATACTGGCAGATGACCTGGTCTTTTCGAAACGTTTGGGCCGCAAATGCACCTTTACCGGCGAGTGGGTGCTGTATGGTACTCTTTGCAATAATGAGGTTGTTCGCAGAACTTTCCACCAGTAACAGATCTTCCATGCTCACCTGTTGCAGAAGCCCTTGGTAACGTTCCGTCCATTTTTGGAATGGTGTACTGTTTGCCATTCGGACAAAAGCATGATCGTTCCACATTGAGCTCAGTGCTGCAAGTATGGCACTAGAAAACCTTTGGTAATGCGGATATGGAGCGGGAGCTCTCCAGCGCTTGTCACCAGCGAGAACGGTAAGTGGATCAACACGTTTCAAGTACAGGTTCCCTGGAAACACGGCATTCTCCACACTTCCGCATGTGAGAAGCCGAACCACAGTAGTTATAAGGCACATAGCTTTTTTATACAGGCCCATATCAAACAAGATATCGTTTGCCCTGTAGTATATCGTCTTCGAGAGAGCAATAAGAAAGTTCAGCTTTGCAGCTGCATGACACCGTACGTCTATTTCACAACCAAAGAAACGGCGGTGTCCTGGCAGTGACATTGCGGCTATCGCTGTTGAGAACGTTCCAGCAAAAAAGTCGATCACAATGTCGCCAGGCCTGGAGTAGCGAGCAATAAGTTCTTGGATCAGTGCGATCGGTTTTTGATCACTTCGTAGAGCGTAAGTCTTGACACGAGAACCAATTGTATCCGTTGAGTTTCTGGAATCGGTACCATCTGGGGCACTTGGGTTAAAAGTTACCCGAACCTGCTCGTGTGGTGGGAGATCTTTGATATTGTTTATTGTGTTTTTCCAAGGTGGGTAAGAACACCCGACGAAGTTGAAATTTCTGTCCGTGTTTTCCATTTCGAATTCGTTTGCGGAAGTGAGACCATTTCTCTTCACGTGTATCGCGTACTCATTCATGTTTACGAGAATGGAATTCTTTCTTTTCGAACTGCTGCCCTTGTTTTGAGAAGGATGCCATGAGAACACGATTGGAACTTGATCGACAGTGAATGTTGATTTAGTTAAGCTGCTCTTACGGTGGGGAGGTGTTGTTGGTGTACGTCCAGTACTTTCGCCCTCTTCACTTTCATCACTGCTACTATCATCGTCAGTGTCTTCCATATCTGCTTCGAAATCTTCACAACGAAGTTTCGTTGCCGGGAGATTCGGGGCCTTTGTAAACAGCTCTATCCAGGTTTGCGCCATCTGAAATGACGACAAAATGAGTGCATGACCTCCAGGGCGAAGGAGTTTCCCAATCAGACGTACCGTCATTATTATTTGGTCGTGATTGAGGGTATCGTACGAGTAGTCGCGAATATTACGAGGAGGATCAATTAGAACAAGTTGCGTTTTACCAATGATGTTCAAATGTCCGTACTTCAGCCTCAAAGCATTTGCGAAGTTCTCGAACCCAGTATCCAGGAGAGCAAACTTGTCCCCAACGATGTTGTAAAGATTGCTGATTGCCGAATGCAAGTCACGCTGTTTAATCGCCGCCAGTTCTGGGACGGAAGCTCCCGGATTTGCATCTTCTTCACTTGACGCACCTTTTCCCGCATTGAGTGGTGGGGGTGCGCAACAAATCGTTGAGAGTTCGGCGGTGCAGCGGTTTCGGGACGTTGTATACGGTAGAACCAGAGGCAGTTTTTGGTGCATCACTTTTTCTTCTCTTGCGGGGTGGTTGCTTTGAAAGCGGCGTATCAGAAGGTGGTCGACATCGGATCCTCAAAAGGACCCGGTGGGGCACCGTTTTTGGTGATTTGTACATCTCCACCGAACTGCGAATATTGGCAGTCAAAGCGTAGGGATACCGAAGAAAATGGTTGGGGAGAAGATCAGTGTCCATATGTGTGTGTTGAGAAGCAGAGGGGGTACTACAGGAGGTCGGCACCTTCAATGATTCATAAAAACGGAAGGGACCTTGGTCTTGGCACGAGTATAATTCGTCGTATTCCGTTACTGCATATATATCAGAAAGGAAATCGGATACAATTTCACGCAAGCTGTTGTCAATTGTGTCTGTGATAGATAAGGCGAACTGGGAAACTTGCGTCGGATCATGTGTTAGACTCGGGGATATATGAAATTCTTTCGCAGAACGCCTTGAAACATAGCCATCCGATCGGGAATCGACCACTTTGTATACCAGGTTGTTATCGAGAAAAACGTAAGGAGTGCATAGTTGCTCCACGCTCTGGAAACCCAGATAAAAAGAAAATCGGTCCCAAGCGCGTACAAGCAGCTGTATGGATTTCCCAATACGTTGGGCTCCCTTTCGACCTAATCTCTTCAGGGATGGGATGTGAGAGCCTTTGTCCTTCCGAAACTTTGATATATGCACCAGGGCGGATAAGAACAAAAGTTGTTCCCACCTTGTTGATGGTTCCGTGAGGAAAATACTGTCCTTTTGTTTCGCCGTTGTTCGAGCTGGGCGAAAAACAGAACAAGTAAAGAATGGAACCAGTAAAGAGGTGTAAGGATACCAGCGGAGTCTACAGTTGCATAAATGCAAAACAAACTGCCGTACTCGGCGGTCTGACTCTCCAGGGTGCATATCGGTAGCAAAAGCGATGCGGTAGTAATTGTGAAGGTGTTGATTAAACAACCCCCCCACAGCCAAGCTTGCGGTTTCGTAATTTCTGATGTCCCTTCCGTCTAGAAGCACGTGAAGAAGGTTGGCCACAGCGGGAGGATGTGGTGAAGGCTCACCTGCAGACCTTTTAGCCTCCTCCAACTGCCTTATCCATTTCGCGAATGATGCGTAATTCTGAGCTTGCGTTACTACTTCCGGGCATTGCTCGAGCCATACTTCGCGGCAGGCTAAAAAGCAAGTAATGGTACGAATGGCCTTTGTCGTCATGTTGCGACTCTGGTGCTAGGAAAGGCGGATGGCCAAATAGAGCAGAGGCGCTTCGACAAAATAATCCTGCGTCTTGAAGAAAAGAGAGTTTCAAGTATGGCCTCAACAGTGTTGGAGGGATTAAAGCTCGTTCGTAATGCCTGCAATGAACTTGTTTACGTTTTGAAGGTGGCGCAGTATGGTAGTGTTTGCGGATGCGCGATGAAAATGATCCGGAAAGAAGCTCGTTGATGAACAGCGAGCGCTCTGGGAATGCGACCGAATCCTTGAAAAAGAAAGCAATATTGCCGGGGGGCCATGTCCTAGGACATGGCGAAAACTTGGTTCATGTTCGTGCAAAGCGCGCGGGGTGTTTCCAAAAAATTGGTATTTATTTACAAAAACTTTTTTTGAAAATTCCGTGATGCAAGAACATGAACCACTTTTTCATGGTGTCCTAGGACATGAAGCATTCAAGTTATATTTTGGGACAAGAGCCCCTGGTCATACACCATGGACGAATGCGGACGCGGAGCAATGTGTTGAGTCTTAGCTTTGGTACATTACAAGAAGAACAGTTTACCCTGTGTCGCTTTTTCGTGTTCGCCTCGTGGTGACTGGGAATTTCACCGAGAAGTACTACCTTTTCTGTGCACCAAGGAAGCAGAGCCAAGAAGCGCGAAGTAATGGTTCCATCGACCGAAAGAGTGAACGAGTCGAATCAACGGCCATGCAACCCTGTGGAGTATGAAGATGACATTCTACCTGGCCCAGAACCGCAGCCACCACAACAGCGTCAACACGATGCGCAATATGATGATAGAGACGATGTTGTGGCAGTCGATGATGACGAAGTAGTACATGTAGATGAATTTGGGGGTACCAGTACCGAGAAGGCCATTGAAGAAGCAACGAAGAGGCTAGCCATTCCAGAGATCGACTTTGACAAATTTGAACGAAGAGTTGTTCGTATCAATCTATTAACGCTGGCCGTTGAACCTTCAGATCCCTTGCGTGCCATAAGGAATGGGCATATTGAAATCCTCGAGCAAAAGTTCAGCAAGGCTTTGAATCTTCCAGAACTGGGACGCATTTCTGTTGCTCTCCAAAGTAGAGCGAAAGAAGATGTACCAGGTGCGTATTTCGTGATGGGTGAGGACCGGTACGAGCGTGTCGTCAAGGAATGCTGGATTGTGGACGGGCGCCATAGGCTAAAAGCATTCAGGCGGTTAGCCGAGAGCCAGAACCCTGACATCGCAAACTATTTCAGGAACCTGTTGGAAAATTATGAAGCCACCTTGTTTTCGAAGGCGGATGGCACACTGCTTTCAATGTTTGAAGTGCTTGGCCTTGGTGCGGTTTTGAATCAGAACTCGCAGCAAGTGTTGCCGATGAACGTCATGGACAATTTGCACGCCTGCGTTTCGCATGTGAAAGCAGCCATTGAGAGAAGAACAGTCACAATGTCGCAACTACGGGTGGTAGACGTGGCAGCGATGGTGAAGAGCACTGGTGCTTTAGGCGATCTTCAGGTCAGGCAAATTCTACGTTATGCGAACATTGCATACAGGATGGCCAAAGACGATGAAGTATTCAAGATTTTGGAGGCCGCCTTTACGAAATGCCCTTCACTTGGCCTAGTTCATTTGTCAAACTCGATTCTGTGGGGAATGCCTTTGGATGGGTTTAAACTTTGTTTGGCATGTGCGATTGGAAGAATCGAAAGCGGCCGTGGGGCGGGTGCTTTTTACACCGTGATGTCCTCGTTTTATGCCAACGTCAAGATTCTGTATAACCAAGTGGAGCGCACGGCAAATTACCACAATAGAAGTGTGGGAGAACTATTACAGGATGGGGTGAAAGCGACAAATAGTGAAACTGTGCAACTGAATGTGGCTATTGTGCATAACATGGTGGGATTCCGGCAGTTTAAGTCTAAAACCAGACGAGATCGAGAAAGAAGGCTTCGTTTAAGACAAGTTCGAAAATTTCTGGTGAGCATTGTTGGGAAAGATCTGGGAGACGTTGTGAGGGAGAATGCCACTAACCTGAACGACGCATGTATATCGGAGTTGCCGCAACAGTGTCGTCCGGGAGATTCGAACACTGCTGAACGGTTTGCTTTACAGCAGAAGACTAGAAGAGAAAGTATTTCAGAAGAAGGCGTAGGTGCATTTACAAGATCAAAAGATTTTGTTACACCGTCCGCATCGAGAGAAAAACCCCAAATCACGGAACCTCCATCTTGTGGAGAATCAGAAACAAGAGCAACCAAAAATCCAAGAGAAACAACGGGAAGTACTTCCAAGAAATCCAAGGGAGGTTCTCGACCAAACACTGGAAGACGAAAGCAGGGAAAAAGGAAGCGTAGGAAGATTGTGGACTCTACCGATGCCGAAGACGCTTTGTTTGCCCCGGGAGTTCTGAATGTGGACGACATCGTGAAAAAGTTCCGAAAACTGGACCAGCGCAAGATGGAGGAAATCATCGAGCACTTGGAAATGGTGCAGTTCTCTGTGCTGTACGGAGCAAATAAAGATTGTGACACTGATGTTGATAAGACGCGAGAATCTGAACAAATGATTCGCAACGTGGGACAAAGAAAGGCAATAATGAGGAACACGGAACCCAAAAAAGTTCAGGCACTTGAATTTGTGGGTCCCAGACGACGCAAATTCGAGGATGATGTCCCAGATAAGCTACCAATAGGAATAACTGGTGTAGATGCTCCGTTCGAAGGACTTGCTTTCCCACCATGGACAAGACTAGTTACCAAGATCCCAAGCTCTTCAGGATGGCGGCAGATAATAGAAAGGACAGATGAGGATGAGGAAGTAGACGGGAAAGAGCTTAGGCACGGCCTCTTGGAAAGAAGAGAATTCAGGAATCCAATTGAGGCGAAGGGGCCTTGGTTGCGGAGTATATTTGTGCCGCAAGGACACAGGGCAGAATGCTTGCGCATAATTACGTTGGCAGATTTACGCGACACGCATCATATAGTGCACTGGCATGCAGCGTATGAGTACTACCGCGCAAATGGTTTAGAAGACGTATTGTTAAAGGAGGAAGAAGTGGCAGGAAAGACTGTTGACCAGCAACTGTGGACTGCTGCTGTAGTTGAGGATGATGTAGCGATTGCTTACTTTGCGCAACGGCAAGCCCAGTTGTTCGAGAAAGGATATTGCATTCTGGAAGGGTTTTTGAATGACGAACAGATTCCAAATTCTGTCCGGGGCGAGGCGTTATGTAAATTGCGAGACTCAACTGGATTCTTTTCATCCTTAGTACAAGAAATGGTTACGAATTTTCCTGGAGAACATGAACTTAAAGAACTGAATAATCGGAAGGAGTGGAACACGATCCTGAATGAAGGATTGGAGAAGGATCATATGATGTCTAAAGAGGGTTGCGGACGTTATATAAGCACGTGGACGGGAATAACGGAATCGATTGAACAGAATCCAAACCGGGTCTGGGCTGTACGAGCTCGTGCGCTCGTTGATTGCCGTCTGGGTCAGATCATGGCATTGCTTCGGGTGGCAAACAACCGAAAAGCAGGACTTCAGAGACAATTTTCTTGTACAATAAAAGGAACCGGAGAGGGTTCTAAGAAAATGTTCATGCCAAGGACTGGAGGGCGTTGGCTATACACTTCGGTGAACTGCGGGCGACAAATGCTGCACTCGGACTTTCCTGGGTTGAACCGTGAGGATACTTTGAGCGGCCAGGGGAATCCTGGCTACTTTGTTATCTGCACAAGTAGCGGTGGAGCGGCAATTTGGGTCTGTGAGGGGGCACACAAGTCCATTGCGCTTGCAGGAGAGAAAGTAAGAGCACTGTCTCGTGTGAGCAAAGTTGGCCTCGTCCACATTCCCCCGAAGTCTGTCTTGGTAGGGCGGGGTGATTGTTTTCATGCAGGAGCGTCCCACACCGATTTTATTTCACAAAATGGAAGTTTGCGATACCATATGTACTTCGTTCCAGAAGGTTACAATTTACCAGATGGTGTCCACTTGAACGCTCAGTTCAGACCAAGTCAGTACAAGAAAGACCTGAACAATGAGACAGAAGAGGAAGACCATGACCCGCATGCGGAATTTGGATCGGAACTGGGAGACGGGGGTGGTAATAGTCACGAAGGGGGTTCATACGGAGGGAAGAGTGATGAAAATAACAAAGGCGCGGTTGGATGATGAATGATTATGCTATGGTATTGTTATAAGGATCAATAGACACAAGACATACCGCTTCGGTTTCCACAATACAATGGTATAGTTACATGCAGTCTATATAGAACGCTCCAATTTTCAATACAGAGGTACTGTACCTCTGCAGCTGCCTGGCAACCAATCATACACGTGTAGAATGCACTTTTGCGATCTACACGTTGTACAGGTATTGAATTTTGGAGCTCTGACTTCCAAGATGAGCAGGACTTGCAGCTACATACGTTCAAGTTAGATAGTTCCACACACCCTGCAATTGCAGAGCAGGCCACTGTAGGTAGCCAACAATAACAGTTTGTTCTTGGTTTGCGGCTCATTATCTCATTCAGGCTTGGCCGTAGGCTTTTGCTTTTCCTCACAGGCTCCAAAACTGTCTGGTTATCTTAGAAGCCTCCATCGAGCGAAAGTATCGATGGAAGACGGCCCACAACTTCCGCGAATAGTGCTGATCACTGCCAACGACCTCAATGAGATTGAAAGGCAGACTAGGAACATCTCTTTGCGAAACAGAGATGAAGAACTCATCAATAATTTAATACAAGAATTCCAAGTATATGGAGTGGACAAAACTCGTCTGGGAATGCCGATCGTTTCCCTTAGCAAAAGAGATATGGAACTATTTTCTATCGTGAATGTTTCCCAATCAGATCTACGTGGATTGAATGTATGGAATGTACATGGAGAAACGCTCCAGAGGTTCCAGTCACTTCCTCTTCTGCACCTCAAGACTGCTGGGGTTATCGGCACCATGAACTTTGTCGATGGAAGACATCGGATCGAATCGATCCGGAGATATGTCAAAACTGGTGAGAAAAGCAACTCAGAGCTGTTCGCCACGTCAAAATTTCTGGTCAAAATAGTTTTGGACTTCTCCCCGAGCGCGTCCCGCTTCCTCTCCTTACAAAACTCGAGATCGGTTCTTGCCAATGTCCCGTGCGTAACAGACATCATGAACTGTTTGCCAGAACCTGGAACACAGTTTTCAGGGTTGAAAGAACTCTTAAAAAGACAAAGAACTCAGCAGCAAGTTGTTGCTGCCTGGTACTGACTCTGTGAAGAAGATCTTGGCCATCTCCTTTGCATTATTTCCTTCAGTGAAGCATGTCATGGAGAAACACAGAAGTACAGGACTCTTTGTCCCGAAAGCAGTTTTGCGAGGCCGAAAAGGGTTCTCTTCGTTTCTTCTCGGACTAGAACATTTCAAACTTTATTCCTGCGAAAGAGTCAGAAGGGCAACGTTTATTTCGTGGTTGTTCTCTGCTTTTAAAGGAGAGGACTACAACTAGGTGTCGTAGTGACAGCCATAGTCGCATGGAAAATGCAAATGCCTTGGAAGTCGGAGACCATATTGAATAGAGAGTAGCATCCTATTTCATTGATCTGATTCCGAAAGACATTTCGTTTTGAAGCTCTTGATGAAAATGCTGAAGAGAAAGTAGTATGGAAAACGCTTTTAAAAGTTGGCGAAGGAAAGCTGGTCAAGAAAAGCAGCTCTAGTGGAGAAAGTGACTTCTTTCGTAATTTTCGTTCAGTTTTGAAGGAAGCACTGCCAAATTCAACACTCTTCACCATGTGGGACCTTCGTGAGTCAGAAATTAACAGTGCTGACTTCGTACAATTTACAAATGTTTCGAATGCTTTAGAAATGGAGACTGCCGATAAGAGTTCAAATGCTACTAGGCTAAGGTGAGGGGAGGTCAGCACAATTCCGTGCTGCATAATTGGCAAAATGCGAAAAAGGAAAACGATATGCCATCCGAAGAGATTGAACGAAATGTTGAAGAAGCAAACGCAAACCTTTCTTTGCATGCGGGGGTTAAAAGAGTCGAGCAGCAAGGTAAACGATGATGTTCCATTTGCGAAGCAACGTGCTGACGTGGAAGGGGAGAATGAACGTGAAAATGAACCAAAGCATGCTGCTGTTGGCAATGCGGGCGAACTGGATGTCGAACGTCCAATTCTGAGTGAGAAGAAATCTCAAGGAGATTTAGCAACGGATGCTCTCTGTTCCGACTCTGATGATGCTGCTCCTTCACATGCTGCAGAGCCTTCAGATACATTTGTTCGAGATTTTGAACATGGTACAGTTATATCCCCAGATTCTAAGCCAGACGAGATTGGAGCTTCTGGAACTAAATCTGAACTTCTAGCAGCACAAAAGATAGGTTGCATCGCTGCAAGCGCGGGAGAAAAGGATGCGACAATTTCTGGAAACGGAGCCAATGAAGATGTTTCGGAGAGGCCGAAGCAAAAACCTGAAGAAGTTCAGTTAAAGGGACGCCCTTCTCCGGAAGAGGAAACATGCGAGATACTTTCTAAGACCTCTGATCTTCAAAACATGTTGCAGAGTATTGGTCTTGAAGATGAGAAATCTCCTGAGCACTCCAATAAAGGACAGGGGATCATTGAAGAAGGTGGCCAGAACCTTTATGTGGAAGAGGATACCGATGATGTCATTGAGATCGAAACTGAGGCTAGACCGCTCTCCAATCTAGGAATACATCGGACGTCAATGAAGAAAGGACAGCCGGCACGAAGGAAAAAACGAAAGCGTTCGAAAGCAGGAAGTGGTAAGGTTTCGAAGAAGTACAGACTGGACGGCCATGAATTGACTTGGGCGCCATTCTTAATGATGAAGATAGGATAAAGAAGAACTGTGAGAAGGAAACGAAAGGGAAACAAGGGAAGTTGCGATGTCTGGAGAGCTGCTGGACTCATGCCATGCAATTGACTGAATGGTTTAAAGTTCTAGGTGTCCATATTGGACGGGATGATCGCGTTCTCTTTTCAAGTCCTGAGAAGAGCAATCTTCCAGGGGTTGCCTTCGTGGACTTTGGAGACTTTTGGGAAGACGGACGGAGTTCCAAGCTTGCTTTACAAGAGTGTGCAAAAGACGGTACGCAGTTCAGTACTGTCATATATATATGCAGTGACTTTGATTCATCAGCATGCAGTGAGCTACGCTTGGGCAGTGTTCTTTATGAAGTAAGCAATATTTTCATATTGAGCAAGAAAGATTGGAACGTAATCGAGAACCGAACCGTGTCGTTAGTCTCAGCTGCTGTGGTATACAAAATAGCAGATTCCTTTACGCGCGAAGTGAAGGGACGCCCATCGATTCCAACATGTGTCATATGGTCTCATCAAGATCAGGATCGTTTTCTTCGTGACGTTTATCTCACCGTTGTTGAAGCTGAATGTAATTGT
>JARGSG010000139.1:0-79490 GCA_030374805.1 Gracilaria gracilis | reverse complement strand
AGTCAGCCTCAGGTCCGTAGCCGTAAACCAACGTACGAGATACTGTATGTACCCCAACGGGTGATATGAGTGTTCCACTATGTGGTCGACTACGAACTCCTGTCGGAAGACTTCCCGGCCTTGCCGTGTGATTACGACATCCTGCTTCGGAGAGCTCTCCGGTGGCTTCACCGTGTGTGGCACTGCGTCGGTGTTCCGGTTAGACCGAGGTGTGTCCAACAAGGTTGGTGGAACTGTATCTTCGCGGTGTGGTCCCCTACTTGGGTCGGTGGTCACGCGTCTCGCGGTGTCGGTGTTCCCGTTTCCTTGTTCCCGTAGAGTTCCTTCTCCCGCGGGAGTCCCAGGTGGGCGTACCGCAAGTTTGCGTGGTAGCAACCGTTTCGACGGAGTTTTGTGTGGCGCCGAACGCGCTCGCGTCAACCGTAACCCTGATTGAACCGGCCTCGCCGTGGTGGTACGTGACGTTGTCAACGGGTGGCCTTCAGTGGTCTGCGCCGTGGCGTGTTCCGCCTCCGTATGCACGGGAGGTGTCAGCTCGGTTTGTCGACGTGGTTCGCTCGCTGAGCTGATCTCCCTTACAGGTGTAGTCCGTGTGCTACGGTTGGCACTTCCCTGCTGGGCATTTAGCGACGTGTCCGCGGTGTGGCCTGCCTCAGGCGTGTTGGGCGACTTAGTCTCCGACGACTCTTCTCCGTCTTGGACGTGCGAGCTCAACGGCGCCTTAGGCGGTATTTCCACTCCGTTATGCGACGTAGTCACTCCAGGCGCGCTATGCGGCGTAGGCAACGGCTTCGCCGGTAACGACTGAGTCTCCTCGGTCCTGTCCCGCACGGCGGTAGTGTCTGGTGACGATTCCGCTTCTGCGTTGATGCGCGGCGACCTTGACGAGACGCCGGGCTCCCGAGAGGGCTTTGATTGCGCATTAGCGGTGTCTCTCTTCCGTGCCACATGGTGTTCCTCACGCGACAGCGCGGAAGCATGACGATTAACGAGTCCCTCCCCCTCCTTAGATGACGCGACATGGGGAGTGGGTGTCAACGCGCCAAGGCGGCGAATAACTACGCCAGGCGGCGGGGCTTCAGACAGCGAAGCGCCAGGGCGCGTAGAGTCCGATAACATCGGCAAATCTGAGAGTCCCCTACTTGGGTGTGGTACTTCCCTAGGGCGGTTGATCGGGGGTGGGTCCGGTGTGTCCGTAGTGTTCGTTTCCGCTTCTGCGGTAGAATGTCCACTTGATGGGTCGTTTCCCGCGGGCGGGGGTGCAAAAACCACGCGATCGCGGGAAATGCGTTCGTGTTGCTGACCCATCTCCACTACGACAGTGTCGGATTCCACAGCAACTGCTTTGAGAGGACCGTCGGCGACGGGTGAGAGCTTGTGGCGTTTCTCTTTGCCTGGGTTCCAATACTCCTTACGGATGAACACATAGTCCCCTTCTTTAAGGGCGGGTGGTCTTCGAGGGGCTCGCTGATCGAAATCACGCTTATACGCGGCTTGTGACCGGGCCATTGACCGTTGTGCTGCTGGGACCAGCTTGGTAAGCCATGTCTTCCAGGTTTCCCTGTATCCCTTCGTCGAAGGAAATTGATCCAGCGTTGGCTGTGCTTCGAGCGCCACGGGCGGTGGGGTGCGAGACAGAACCAATTCAAATGGAGTTAATCCCGTAGTACGGTGTACCTGAGTGTTGTATGCGAATGTCAGCGCATCGGTGAACAGGTCCCACGTGGTGGGGTGATCGGCTACGTATGAACGCAGTGCTGCTAACAGCGTCCGGTTAAACCGTTCAGCCTGCCCATTACACTGGGGGTGGTAGGTGGTCGTGAAGAGATTCTTGACATCCAGAATTCTGCATACATCCCCGAAGAACCGGGAGGCAAACTGTTTCCCGTTGTCGGAGAGTAGATTCACCGGTGGACCGTAGACGAATGCCCAATGGGTGACGAATGCTTGCGCCACCGTCAATGACGTGATTCTCCGTAAGGGTACGGTACGAACGAGCTTCCGAGAAACGATCCGTGATCACGAGTAAAAATTGTTACGCCGCCTTAGTAGCGAGGAACGGTCCCAAAATATCGATGGCTACGAATTCCAGGGGCGCCCTTGCAGGGAAGAGCTTCAACTTCGTCGCATGGCTGCGAAGCTTGACGCGATTCCGAGCACACTCGGTGCAGAACCGCACAGTTGCGTAGCAATCCACAGCCATTGCTGGCCACTAGAATTTCCTTCGCAATGTAAGGTACAGTTTCCGTCCTCCGACCTGGCCACTAAGTTTGGCATAGTGTGATATGTGTAACACCCGAGATTATAGGGCGTGTGGCACCACTATTTGTGGGTTTCCAGTTACCGTGCGAACGAGGTATCCAATATCATTCACCCGAAAGGGGAGATCAGCTCCTCCATTGAGTTGCGCCCGAATCTTCGTGCAGTAGGGATCGCTGAACTGTTCCCTAACCATATCCTCCGTTGTGACGGGTACGAAGTTCCCTGGTAGGGGGGTTCGCCACTTTCGCTGACAGCGAGTAGGTCGTCCAGTTCCTGGTCAAAATCCAGTTCGTCTGGCCATTCCTCTTCGATATCCTCCAGTTCACCTGCGGTGTAGTCGTCCACTGCAAAGCAGGGTATTTCCTCGTCATCGACGGCTAACGCTTCCCCTGTGGTGGGTAGGCGAGAAAGGGCGTCGGCTTGTGTATTGTTGGCGCCCTTCTTGTAGGTGACGTCGAAGTCGAACTCTGCAAGACGCAGTCTCCAACGCATTAAGCGGCCTGAAGGCTCCGATATGGAGAGTAGCCATCTCAATGATGAGTGATCCGTGTAAACGGTGAAATGAGCACCCATGAGGTAGGGGCGTAGTGTGCATAATGCCCACACTACTGCAAGACATTCCTTCTCCGAGACGGAGTAATTCTTCTCAGGCACGTTCAACGAACGGGACCAGTACCCAATTGGCTTGCGTTCCCCCTCTGGGGTGGTTTGAAATAAGGCGCAGCCTACCTGATAGTCCACTAGAGTCCGTGTCCACGGTATATGAAAGTCCTGTTTCGGTAGTGACAATACTGGTGCCGTGGTTACAGCCTCTTTGAGAGAGTTAAAGGCTTCCGTCTCAGTAGACGTGAATGGGTCCAACTTAGGCGGTTCACCCTTCCGCAGGAGCGCGTTGAGAGGTGCCGCAATGTCCGCGAAGTTGGGAATAAACCGTCTATAGACGTTGACTAATCCTAGAACGGATCTCAGTTCGGTCTGGGTAGTCGGTTCAGTGGCCTGTTTCAGCGACTTCACGCGAGCTTCCTCGATCATGACACGTCCTGGACGGATTATGTGACCCAGATACTTGACTGTATCCGTGAAGAATTCGCATTTCCTCAGCTTGAGTGTCACTCCGGCGTCCCGTAACGTGGCCATTATGTCTCTCACATGCGTGAGGTGATCATCCAGATTATCTGAGAATACTATGACGTCGTCAAGGTAGACGAGACAAGTTACGCCGCTTGAAGCGGGCCAGTAGGATATCAATAGCACGCTGAAAAGTAGCGGGAGCATTGGTTAAACCAAAGGGCATCCGTTTAAAACGGTAGAGGCCAGAGTGGCAGACAAAACGCTGTCTTGTCCTGATCCTCCTTTCTCACTGCAACCTGCCAGTATCCCCAGTTAGCATCCAATGCCGTGAATACGGTAGCATTTCCGAGAGAATCGATGTATTCATCCATCCGTGGAATAGGGTACACGTCCTTGACGGTAAGAGCGTTTAGACGACGATAATCGATACAGAAGCGCCAGGAACCATCCGGTTTCGGAGCCAGTACCACTGGTGATGCCCACGGCGAATGTGCCGGTTCTTTAACTCCTGCACGGAGCATCTTGTCCACCTGAAATTGCTCTTCTTCTCTGGCCTTGGGCCCCGCCCTGTTACGGATGTTGGGCTACTGGCCGAGAGTTGGGAAGGAGATCAATCCGGTGTTCCGTGGTATTTATTTCTCCGAGAGAACCATCCCACATTGTGGTGAATTCACGAAGCATATCGCGCAGTCGTTTGCGGTGTGTCTCTGGAACATGTCCGAGGTCGAGTTCTTCCAATTCCCTCACTGGGTCCAATTGGTCGTAACTCGTTGGAACGCGTGTCTTCTCTGTCTTAACAGGCTGCTGACTCGAGAGACTCGGCGACGGAGACGAATGAGATTCGGACTCCTCCCCCTCCTTAGAGTGAACGATTCCGAGCACATCGGCAGCAGTCATCTTCGTCGGTACCAACGCAGTTGGATGCGGCATGACCGAGCCAATCACTTGGTTTTTCACCAGATACTGGGTTGTTTTGCCTAGATTGGCTATCAACGCGTAAAACGGATTATCCGGTTCCACCTGGACCACTCCATTAGCAATGGCAAGAGAGTATTTATCATACAACGACGGCAATGGCTGGACGATTCGTAAACCGTGTTAACGGGAATTCACCTGTACCCAGACTTGAGACTCTGGAGGCACGCGTGTCGCGGAGGCAACACGAAGCTTCGTAGATTCCCGAGAACTCGGTGGTGCTTCCTGCGCCGCAGGTAGAGGCACGTGCTTCTTGGAGGCATGCCTCAAAGGACGACGAACAATCGGCACGGACGAACCATCTTCCATTTCAACACGCCTCTGGTGGGGCCTAATGGCATCGACAAAGCGGTCGCAAAAGTCACAACCCAAAATGACTGGGGCGGCAAGTGACCGACAAACGACAAAGTCGAGCTTCACCACGCATGAGCCCAAGCGGATTACCAACTCGATGTATCCCACCGTTGACAACGGGTTGTTATTCGCGTCAGCGACGTCAGGAATGTCGCCACGGCGAATGTGTGACAGCAAGGCGGGTGGCAATGCTGTCTCAACAATGAAGTTCGGACCTGCGCCTGTATCTAATACAGTGAGATAACGCACTATAAACTGGGGTGAAAGGCCAAGGTCGGCATAGACCTTGTAATTGCGTTTGGCCATCACCATAACTCTATCCGGGAACCGGTTATTTCTTACCCGTATCCACGGTCGACGAAGAACACCAAGGTGTTCTGAGTTCACGTCTTCGACGGCCTGTTTCCTCGAGAGGATTCGGACCTGGGATCGAGGCAGGGACGCCTCGGGCGCCTTCAGCCTCAACTCTGAGGGCGCCTCTCCAAGAGAGGAGACTCCCACAATTAGTTTTTCTGAGCAGATTCCGCCTGAGGCGTGTGCTCAGTGTTCTGAACCATTGATGCCTGGACACCAGTGGCAGAAGCGTTCGCTGTAGCGGTTGAATTTCCCTCGAGAGGGGTACGGGGGTGAGAGGTCACCATGTTCTGGGCAATCGGAGCCGCAATTGTGCGTGGAATATCCATCTTCGCGCGGATGTACGATGCCATCGGAACGGAAGCCTTCTCCTCACGTGAGAGGGATTCGTAGTTGGCAATGACTTGTGCCCACTCACGCATGGTTAAAACGCACTGCGGAGAAGTATGCCCTCGCGTATAGCAGAGGTGACAGATCAATCCAACAATGGCATTGACGTTCCGAGTATTCGAGAATCGCACCGCTGGGCGGGAAGCTTGCCAGCCAGGCCGTGAAGCCCGGGTTCCACCGTTCTCATATGACAGTCGAGGCGGTCGAACTCGGTTCGAATCTGCATACAGCAGTGTACCGTCCGGAGCCGTTTGAAACGAGGCCTCCATGGTTGAGGGAAGCTCCGTCGTCGGGATTGAAAGCACGTCGCTACGGGCAAAGTGCACCTGATCATACTCCTTATTGGAGTGTGCCTCAGCCAGCATTGATGCCGACGGGGTTCCCGATTCCAACATCAACGCTTTAGCGGACTTCAACCGGGTACCCGGGACTCGTGCTCGTAGTGCATCGCCTTCGGCGCGTGCATACTGCACCAGTTCCAAGTACGTAGTCTTACGGTTTTCTTCACGGCGACGGGCCACTAGGGTCCGTATAGCCGGGTCTAGTCCATCAACGAACATGGTACAACGCTCTTGAGCGGAATAAACATTGCCACATCGGTGGAAGGCCTTATTCAGGCGCACCGAGTAATCGGTTTCCGTTTCGCCGGGGCGTTGTTTAGTGTCTCTCAGAGCGAGGATAGCCGACTGGATGGCGGTGCCAGTCGCATAGGACCTCAATAGATACTGAACTGCTTCAGGCCAGCAAGTAACCCCTCCTTCAGAGGCGCGAGATGAACCTCTTACAGAGTTGTACTGATCTTCCGCAAGTCCGCGTAGAAAATAGGGCAGCGCGACAAACGCCTGTCCTTCATTCATCCCAAGGATGTCGGCTTCCGCTACAAAGCGTGATAGGAAATCCAACACCAAGATGGGATCATCGCCTGTAAACAGTTGATTACGGAGCGACAGCTGCATCCGTTTGATACAGTCTTTGACTTTTCCCGTCCCACGGGGAGTTCTATCCAATGAGGAGTCCTCCAAACGGTAATACCGGTATGACAACAGCTTCTCGTAGAGCAGATTGGTAGGCTTCAACTCTTTTAATCCAGAGTGCTTCCTTCCCTTCGAGCGGGCGCGTATCACACCTTGGGTGGCTGATGACCGCTTTGAGCGTGACGAACGCTCACGAGGGGCTTCTTCTACCGACGAGTCGGACGAATCAGACCCGGTTGACCGGCGAGAAGAAAGAGAAGATGCTGACGAATCAGAGTCGTAGTTCTTCCGCTCTTTGCGTGCTTTGGATCCACTGACCTTCTTGTCACGGTGTGAAACAGCAACCGGCTCAGCCATGCGATTGGCTCCAACCAGGACGGTTTGTTCCACCGTTTCTAGACGGGCGCGGAGGCGAGTAAACTTCTCAGCCACGTCCTCCACGAAATTAGCGGGTCCTCCAAAAGCTTCCAAGAGGGAGTTGACATCACCACGCAATACGCGGAGATCCTCAGAAAAGTCCTGCAAAGCAGTGTCATCCACTTTCTTTCGAAGTAGCGACAACTCCTTAGCAAGGGTAGCATGGGCAGCCCGCGTGGAGCGGAGCTGCTCTACCACAGTTAAAAGGAGGGTGTCATTGACAGTAGCCCTCAGAGGTGCCTCCGGAGTGGGAGCTACGGAAGGGACCGTACCTCCTACGATAGGAGCGGGACCAGCAATGGCAGGAGCCGGTCCATCACCTCGATGAGGGTTGTTCAACGACGTGGGCGGAAGTCGAGTGGTCGTCGGCACAGCTTCAGTAGCCGGCATCCCTTCGGTCCGGGACCGTGAACGGGTGGGGATCCGTGACGGAAGTGGGGGATCCGATCTTCCAGTCTGACTGCGTGTCTTCGGACGATCTGACAGCGTCATGACCAGAACAACCGTACAACGGGATAATCGACAGCCAATCGGCTGGGACTTCTAGTGAACTTCCAAATGGAGACAAGGGCAAAAGGACTAACCTTGCAACGAGTGAATTCACGAGTGAATCTTCCGACAAAAACTAAAAGCTTCTAGGTCGGAAGACCACTTGTGGATCAACGCCTTTGGCGGGAAAAGCGCAAGCTCACGAAGACGTTCGGAATCTTCTCCTCGACAGGGCAGCACAGCGAACGGAGCACTCCGGGAATGACACAGCTAAGCCGGGTGTAAATCCGAGGTCAAACCGTCACGACAAGCGTCGGAGCGCTAGGCTGATTAGTGGTCGGTAGAGATCCACGTGTTCACACGGTCACGAGATGAGTCCTCGAAAGAGAGTAGCACGGCAACGACAAGGTGTCGGAAACGGGCCACTGCGAACAGGGCAAAAAGGCAAACCCAAAAAAGGGAAGAAAGCAAACCACCAGAGTGGGGGAAAAAGAGAGAGTAAAGCAAACCCAATACAGGGGCGAGTATACGACAATAGGTCGGAACGAGACACACAAATAGTGGTTATACTCTGAGCGCCACAAGGGTGGGTAACTATACGTGAACAACGCGGTCGTCACTCCACTTGGAGGTGAACAGTCCGCGAACGCATGATAGTTAGAGCCAAAAGCCCTTGCTTAGCAAGGGGCGATTTACTTGGGGGAGCGATGCTCAACCCTCTAAGTACTGAGCTCGGCGCACCACTGACAGTGGGTGCGCCGGGCACAATAATCTATAAAATATCTGAGTAAATACAGCAATGCTGGGTGCACTGCCTCCGGCATATCCGTGCTACACGTGTGCTAGTCACACCCGCTAAGCGGCGCCTCGAGCCGTGCAATCCACGTGTACATGTGTGGAAATTACCTCAGCGAGGCGACGCGCTAATAGCGGTGTAGCTTATATATATATCTACTAACAAATGATGCAAAAATTAACTAAGTACCTCAAATCGCCTCCAAGGAGTGTTGTCTCTCATTAAATTTCTTTTTTGTCAGCGCTGACAATATGGAAACTCTGTTGTAGTGAGCAGTTGTGACTACTGAATGCAAAAGTTAAAACATAGATATGTAGCTTTTTGAGCAGCAGATATAAAGATAAGAAGTATTTTTAATTCTCCTACTACGTCAAGAAGTTAAAATGATCCTAATTTTCAACTTTTATGTGTTTTTGGGCTGTTTTTTGATTTTTGAAGCGAAGTGCAACGCAATCCAGAAACCCTATATGTAAGATATTGTTCTACGTTACTGAACGTAGCCTAGGCATTAAAAATATGTTTGCCAATGTTGTTCAAAAGACCATGCGTGTGAGATACATAGCACTTAAAGACGTAACATGCACAATTTCAAATATGTGCCCGCGTGAGCTTTCAGATAACTTTGGTTTAACTTTCCAGGAAACATACTGCAAGTCACATCTCTGACACTGTAAAGGAAATGCTGAGTTGAACCAATTTTTTGCAAAACCTCTTACAGTGTCAATGGGAGGTTTAATTGTGCTTTCTGATTCAACACATGCCGCATTTTTAGAATAGCTATAAAGAATCTGTGCAAATATGCCTTTATTAAATATGATACGTCTAAATTATAGAAATTACCGCTTTCCCCTGTGCAAACGGCTAATCTATTGGCCCTTTGCTCTGTTGCGTTCATGTATTTGAACTTTCAACATTCTGAAACAGATTTTCGTGTAACAGTTATTAGGATACAGGATAATCTGTATCCTAATCTGTATCTAGCCAATCCAGAAAGTTCAGTCAGAAGGGAGGCACGCACGAGACAGCCCTGTTGTTCTTCTACCACTCATCTCCTTTCAATTTCGACGGGAACTCCTAACATTCGGTAGACGCTGTCTTCCGCCCAATAACAAAGCGAGAAAAAAACGACGAAGTGTAGTACAAAAGGGAAGCCATTCCCACACACTGCGCAGATTTTCGTGGCTGCTTGCCATCCCGAACATGAGTACCATTGCCGTGTTCCTCTTCGCCGTTCTCCGCGTCGCGCTCTCGCAGAAGATACGCCTCCCGCAAAACACCCAAGCAGAGGGCGTCGCACATGCGGCAGGCTCCCTCTTTTTCGCGGGCGATTTCCGTCGCGGCGGCGTTCTGCTCGTGGATTTCGCAACAGGTTTCACAACCACAGTAGTACCAAACGTACCCGACCGCCTGGCTACTGGTCTCGCCGCTCGAAATGGGCGCCTTTTCGCCGCCGGCGGAGGTACTTTCGGGGCACTGACAAGTGTACCTCGTATGTTTGTGTACGACATTGTGTCCGGGGATACCATTGCTGCCTGCGATGCCCCAGTTGGGGCGCTTGTGAATGATGTGTTTGCTGATGACGACTTTGCGTATTATACGGACTCGTTCCTGGGCAATGTGTATGTGCTGCGGTTGGCTTCGCTGCCTCGATGTGAGCTGAGCGTGCTTGAATTGCCGCGCGAGTCTTTTGCTCTTGGGCCTCCGTCTTTCGCTGCCAACGGAATTGTACTGTTTGCATCTGGATTGATAGTGAGCAACACCAACTCGGGAAGCCTGTTCTTCGTTGATCTGCGTACCAACTCTACCCAACGAATCCTACCAGATGATAGCGTTGTAGGCGCGGGTGGCCTGGAGATCCGCGCAGACAGAAGCGGTGGCGGAGCCACGCTTTTCGTCGCACAGAGCACGGCGAGTCGCATTTCAATCTGGCGTCTGTGGAAGAAAGGCGCGGAGGTGAGTGCGCGCTTCGTGCAGAACATCACGTCGCCAGACTTCGACACGCCGGGAACGATCGCTGTCGGAGGTGGCCGATTGGTGGTGGGTGACCCGCGCTTCAGCACACTGCCGCCCACCCGAGTGTTACCGGATGGGGCGCGGTCTTTGCTGTTTGGTTTCAGAATTCGTCGAGAGCGCCATTCCAAATGAGATCGCACCAGATACGAACGTGTGCAGCTGCACAGGTTGGCTGTGTGTAACCGCGGCTTTTTGCAATTTTGTCAAATTATTGGCATTGAAATTTGTTTTTCTCATTTCGATCCAAAGCTTTTGGATCTCCATACTTTTGCATCATGGCTATAGCCACAAAAAGGCCCCACTGGAATCCAACATAAACTCTCAAAAAGTCTAGTCCCTCCCATAGCATTGGGTCCAAAACTGAATACCATCCGGAAACGAAATGGCCAGTAGAATGGCCATTGCCGACAAACGCTTCGCCTTGGTGCGACAATCTCCTGCAGTCCACGTGTGACTTTCGAACTACGCCCTTCATTTTGGTTCCCATATCTCGTTTTCTATCAAACTAGGAGCTTCATGCTATACGTTGACCGCCTCGAAATGAAGGGTACAGACCACAAAGCGTAAAGCGGGAACCCATACGTAGGAAGAACGACCTGTTTCCCCTTTTCAGGCTACAAGACTCTGTCGAAGAGAACACTAGCTGCGCTTCAGATGACATAAAAAGAAACTGAGCTGTTAAAGCGGGACGGCGGCGCACATCAGTGGCTGAGGAAAGGTAGTCGCGCGACATTTATAGTGCGCAGTACCGATAGCGTTGTATCGACACGCTTGGCGGGTATCTATCGATACTCTCGGCATCCGCCACAAGCGAATGTGTGTCCTCCACTTGGACTGTGTTTCGTTAAATCGTGGAACCCATTCTATTTGCAGCTGACTGCGTGCTACCGCACTTTTCACCTTCTTATAAAAATTCTCTTTCTCTGTACGTGTCATAATTCTGAGGAAGCAAGGCTTCCACCATGAAGTGTCCGCGAGTTGCACATCGAACACACTATCAGTAGTCTTCGATATGCAGCTCGCGAACGCTACACGGCATATCATATATTCAAACCGTTCCTGATTAGTATTTAGGTGTAGCTGTGGCAACCTTCAACAACTTTTACATCTATAGTATCGAATACATCGCCGCCGCCACTCGTTGTCATGCGCGTTGGAGCCCAGAATACGATGTCAAACGGAGACCAGAGAATGATTTTAAGCGACAAAGAGAGGAAGAATGACGATGATGCTGTCCAATACCCTGTTAAAACAATAATTTCGGTTGCCCAAATATGCTTGAAATGCAGACATGAAAAGCGCAATCACCGTGGAGAGTACTGCTTAATATGTGAGACCACATGGTTGAGGTGTCTCAAATGCCCTTGGGAAACATGTGTTCCATGTCCCTGCTTTCGAACTTCTGGCCAAATGGTTAAATCCGTAACGAGCATGCACGGAAAGAACTAAAACAATTCAAGAAGGCCGAAATTGTTCCCATCTTTCCCACTTGTAACGCGGAAAAATATGTTTCACTCAGCAGGTCTTTCCTCATTTGACGTTTTAAATAGCAATGTAGATAGACAAACACAGTAAAAATCTTCTATACACACTTAGCTTCTAATTTACAAATTTTGCCTTGATTTTCTATTATCTTCTTTAAGCCGAAGAGGTAATTAAGCAATTATAATAATTCTAAACCGTCAAGCCAAAAAAAGAACAGTACTGTTCACTATGATAGATAATTCTTACTCTGCTGCAGAACGGTAACAGTTCGAGCCAGTTATGCTCGACCAACGTTGCAAGCAAGAACATGTGGCTTTTATCCGTCGTAGGCGTGAATTCCAGAGTTAACTGTGACAAAAAGTGGTGTCCGTCATTATTAACGACAGAGACATCACGTATACCGCTGTTAAATTCGTAAAGGTAGCCAACGTGAATTGGACGTTAAACAAACTGGCGATACAGTAACAACAATGGTAGCGGTAACAACACCGCAAATATTAACGAGAATCTTTGCGTAGATGCAAGTTCGAATCCATGCACGTAGAAGCATCATGCAGGTGACAGACAAAACACTACGCACATATCCATTTTAATTATATCTCAACCACTGCTCGTAGTTCGGTATTTTCTGAAGGGCAATGAATATAGCAGAAATAGGTATTCATTTTATTGAGTAACCACTGTCCTATATGACAGATGCAATAGTCTACTTCGGCAACCAAGAACGCATCCGATTCGAAATAAAACACCAGTACCAGAAACCAAAATTTGATTTCCAACTTTTGTTACATCCCGAAACTATGATGATGCTGTCGAAAAAACGAACTCGTAGTTAGATGTTTCGGCGGCCATTGAAGTCACAGAAGCAAGCGAGGAGGCCACTTTACTCGCGGCAAGTCGGAAGATCGCAAGCGTTGTTACGAATAGCATGTCGAAGCTGCGCAAGAGCATTAGCCTTGCCACTATTGGTACAGAATGATCCCAATTCTGCTCCGGCAGCACTGTAATCGGCGCTAGTGAAGAAACAATGACTCCTTCTTCTCGGGAATTCCGGAGCCTTGACGCAGCCGGTTCCACGATTGCTCCTGTTTTTCGGCCATCCATAATCGCCATCGGCACCTCGCACTCCCGACTTCACGTACAGATCGCAGTACGCTGGGGGACCAGCAGACGGGATGTAACAGCTTCCCACACGACTTCTACCTCTGGCTGCCGCCCAGAGTTCATCGTCGCTGAAAGAGAGATACATATCCTTGAAGCAAAACGCCTGCGCTCCAGAAGGAGCAGAAAGCACAATAATGAAAATACCAGCGGAGAGTACGAAACGGAATAGGGAATTCATGGTGGAAGTTCGACGGGGATGGCTGTGATAGATTGTATGAAGAGGAGAAGGGTGAGTGAAGTGAGGAGTTCGAAGCAGAACGGGTTGCTTGGCTCTGTTTTATACTGCCGGATATTGCTCTTCGTGAAGGGGCTTCAACAGTGTTAAAAATGTTGTGGTGAGCTGCTGAGATCATGTATAATAATGTACGACCATTTCTGTAGATTACGGAGAGAGAGAAGTGTTTCTTCATGGCTGTGAAAAACTCTTTTTCGCAATCAAGAAAGTGCATATGCATCACTTCCCTTCACAAGAGCTTGGAATGCTCAGCGTTACAGGCTATAGTACGAATGAGGGGATCTATTTGAGCAAAACTTGACAGCCAGAAACACGAGATTATCGAGCTGAAAATCCTAATTGTAAAAAAACGCTGTTATGCACACTTCACAGCAATGCACCACACAGGGTGTCAAAAAACGTGGACTTCATCACAAGAACGTACTACACAGTGCACCCCTTGCAGGGGTCGAGTTTTTAAGGTTGTGCAAATCAAACAAGGGAGCCAACGGTAGCAGAGGAAAAAGAGTTACCAACGGTACCGCATAACATATAGGTACAGTCAGGGTTCGTTACGAATCTCATCTTCAGATGACAACGTGAACCAGCCCGGAATGTCTCCAAACTACAATAGATCGCCGTATTCCCTCAAACATTCTATCAGCGAGAGAGTTATTGAAATCTCAACATAGTCTCAGATTAAATGTTGCAAAACTTGTTAGAATTAATGGAGTATATTGGTATGGCCGTAGCGTGTTTTACCGCACCTGTTCGAGTTTAAACTCAAGCCTGTCATAGCAGGAGTCGGTGACGCCCACAGATCTGCCACGTCGAGCCGAGGAGGTAGGATGCAACGGCGCTGTGGCTGATGCTCACAATGTTGCAGCAATTGCCGGCATTCACGGCCAGACTTTCAGACCACACTCGTGTTCTTGCTCATATATTCGCTTTCAACTGAACCTGGAATGCGATGCGTCCATTTCATAGATAATGAATGAGTGGGGTGGGACCGAGCTCTATGAACAAACGTTAACGAAAAAAAATGACACTAGAGAGGCAATGATGTTGGCAATAGTCCACGGGTGTGCTCCATGAATGATCGGACTCACGGCTGGGGTATGGCTACATTGCTGGAATGGTACATGTAGCTTCAAGTTTTTTCGATTTTTTTTTAAATCCAACTAGCTCTGGGTTGGATCTAAACCGCCAACCCCCCCGGGCGTTGGTATCTGACTGCTTCGAAAGGTTGCTTTCATTCTTTCTCTGTTACGCCAAATGCACATGAGCTACGGCGAACCCAATATCAAACCAGCGAACAAGATGACCACCATCCTTCGAAACAATGGGGAACCACTGACTTGTTCAGAGTTGGAACGCTTCATACCTCTTCTCTTTTCACAACGCAAGCCTTCCTTCAAACCTCTCACACATTGCTTTTAACTGTTACCAGACCACTACAAAGATGGACACATTCCAGGATCCGAACTTTGCATTTGCCGCAAGTCGAAGAACGGAACTCATCAGTGTAGCACCACTGTTTGCCTCGAAGGTCACAGCCTGTTCTGGTGAAATTTTGTCGGCACGCGATTTGTCAACGGTTCGTTGTGTCATCTCCACCTATTCATAAAAGTAACGTGTAGATACTATATTTTTGTAGAAACGCAGAAATAGACTTCTTAGAGCCATTTCTGAATGCTAGGTGGCGCGATATGCTCTTCAGCAGAGCAAACGCAGCCGTCGTCGCTTCTCCGCGCTGATTGATCGCTCAATGCCGTTTTTACTTGTGCATCTTGCGCAATGTTTTGGTTATTGAAATATATGTCTTCGTACTTTGTGCAGGTTCAGTTTTCGTATGCTCTTCGGCCAAAAGCTCTAAGTTCATCGTAGAGGCAGTGTAGAAGGGGATGGTTCACAAACAATACAGTCGGCACAAGAGGTTTGCCCCGGAGCTCTCCCGGTGAAAGGTCTTGGGCTTATGGTGTGCTTTGTGATGCCTAGAAGGCCGGGAAGAGGAAGGAAGATGTTCAATCAGACGCCTGCCCGGTGTCATTTCTAGTTTACTGATTTGTCCGCAAGGCTTTTAAAAAGCCATGTGGACTCTTCTGGAAGACATATTTCGTTATAAGTCGCCTTCTATAGCAAAACTAATAACTACTTCAAGCCCTACGTACTGTCTCTCGCGTTGGTGTCGGTATTGCAAACCGAATCATACGCAACGTGAGGCTCGAAGGCCATACATGCTTAAAGTACGCAACTGTCTCTACTGTATGCATTTTTGTCTGTCTTCACCACGACATAACCCCCTCCAGGTCCGTCCGACTTCTTCGATCGGTACCTAGAGTTAAGCGGACCGACTTCCAATAACGGCGGGTGATGTCGACGTCGTCGAAGTTTCTAACTGGCTCCCAGCTTGGCTCGTCTGGAGTGAACTGAATAGGTGCTTTGCGAGAACTCGTAGATCTCTTTGAACTTTTTGAGTAGTGTGTCACCATCTCTGGGTCGCAGGAGAAATCTCTGTGAGCATCCACAAAATATTCTTTTTCTTTTACCTCTTCGTCTACCAAGTGTTCCTTCTTCTGATCTTCTTCCTTGCCCATGTCCTTGCCAGTAACGCTTTCCTTCTCCACTTCATTCTTCTGTGCATGCTTCTCTCCATTTTGTTTGACCTCACCAAGCTCAACCTTCTCTTGGTCACCATCAGGCTTGGACCCCGTCACAGATTTCCATCCAGTGATATTCTCATTGGAATTCACATCTTGGGACTCGATGACTCTGTTCCCATTAATGATGTATAGCATGTGGCACAACCTCGTCTCGTATCTGACCAGGATACTTTTGATAGCACGCTTTACGTACTTCGCGCTTCGCTGACGTCGCTCTTTGGTAATGTGCATATAACACTATGCCCCAAATGTTCGCTGGTGAGATATGCCCGGCTTCTTGCTAGTGATAGCTTCTAATGGAGTCATTTCGAGTTCGCCTTCTCTTCCAACAAATGTTTGATTCCGTAAATAGTTCGCTGTATTCACAGCCTCTGCCCACAATTGACGGCTGTTCAGAGTCCTTTCAATCATCTTCATCATAGTCCGAGGTTTGTCATTGAGATTTCGATTGGGTCTCTCTGCCTTTCCATTCGAGTATGGACTGTATGCTGGGCTTGATTCCATGATTACACCTTTACCATTCGTCCAGGCCGCCATGAAGTTTGAAAGGTGCTTACTTGCGTTATCGTATCTGAAACGCTGGAGTAAACGTCCTGACTGAGTCTTAAAGACTGAGATCATATCCTTCACTTCATTCTGCACTTGGTGCTCGGTTCTCATGAACCGTACTGATGATATAAAGCTCTTGTCATCATAAGTCGCCATGACGTACCTAGACTTTGATAGCCTGTCGGCCTCCATAGGTCCCATCACATCTGATCGAACTAGATCCAATACTTCCATGTTCTTTCTTGGGGTCTTGCTCGGTTTAGGCGGTGCTCGCATAGCTTTGACCTCTCCACATGGTGCACAGTGTTCGAAGTCCTGTATTTCGAAGTCCTGTATCTGGATGTGGTATAATGCACAAAAATGAGAGAGTCCGATGCGGTCTTGAGACTGGAGCAGCGGTAGCGTACAGTCGTGTGATTGTAATGAATCCGAACGGGGAAGGAGGGCGGAAGCACCGGGCGGTCGAAGGGAGAGTGGACGGTCGGTATCACCAAACGCGTACAGGTGCGCGCAAAAGGGTACAAACGGTCTGAGAAACCTTAGTAGAATATGCCGTGCGGTCTATCGTAATTGCAAACTAACGAAGAAGACGTTCGGCAGAAGATGCTTGTCGTTTACGATTGGAGGCCTCGGGAAATCCGAACTACAACTAAATACTGGGTCTGGGCCCCATTACTAACTACTGTACGATCGATCTAATTTGCATTGTCACCACCAAGTCCGTACACGTGGCCAACTTGTACGCTGTGCCAATCCGTCCGGCACTTGATCACCAAATCGTACACGTCGCGGTGCCACGGCACCAGTCCATCGTGCACTACCCCTTCGTACGTGAACTGCTGATCAGACACACTCTGTACCAACCCGGGCCCACTTTACTACAGATCCCCCTTTTACACTTGCGCTCCGCCCTCGGAGCGCCGCGTAGTGTCGTCAAGTCGCTACGCGTCTGTCCGCATGGTTGAGAGGGCGCCATAGTGTTCGTTCGGAAATTTTGCCCGGAAAGGGCGGGGCGAAGCCATGCCAAAATTCCCAGAGCGGGAGCGACGGAAAGAGCCTTAAGTACGTGTGGTAAAGATCCAAGCCGAGCGGAGCGAAACGCACTGGTGCGCGAATGGGGGATCGAAGCCACCCGAGGCATGATCCGGGGTGTGCGCAACCGTTATACCTGTGCAGACCGTAGGCACTCGTTCGAGTACCGTCAACCTGCTCGGCCTCGCGTACGTCCAAGTCCGATCGGAAATGTGCATCTCGTCCTGTAGGGCATCCGCGACGGTCGCCACACGGAGCGTGTCCGACAGGGCTTCGAAGTCGTCAGCCCCGCCTACCGCGAGGTCTGCACTTGGTGTCATCCGTTCGGTAACACGCGGCACGCGTGCGTGGAGTCCGTACGGGTTACGGGAAGCCACAGCGTCCGCTTTCGGAAAATTTGCCCAGGATTGGCGGGGCGAAGCCATGCCCGATTTCCCTAAGTGGAGGAGACACCATATGGACGGAATCGTTGGGGACGCTTGCCGTGTTACGTACGAGTGGGCGTGAAGACTGGTACTGACGGCAGCGAAGGCGTGCGTGTATCCGTTTCTTTCCGTGCGGTTCGTCTCGAAGGAGAACGCCCGATGGGGATCCAATCGGTACACCCAGCACGTCTCGATGGAGGGCGTCTGGCGGGTACGCGTATTGGCGCGCGCCGCACGTCTCGACGGAGAGCGTACGGCGGATGATCCCTTGGCGGTCGGATGCGTGTCCGTGCGGGTACGCCGTGTCCGAAGCGGTGGTTCTCTTTCTTAAATGGACTGGCGGTCGAAGGACCGTCAGTTCTCATTGTGACCGTACGGACAGGCGACCGTACGAATTGGACGCGATGTGACGCAGCGACGAAGCGAGTGTATAGTGTATCTCGTATGAAGTGGGTGGAGGAACGTCAGCTCCTGATCCTCCAATAAAAATAAATTGGTCAGCACTGACATTTCGTCCGCGCGGTGCCTGTACGATGAAATAGTCGTCGTGGCGATTCCAAACGGTCGGTAATACCTCAAGTACCGCGTTTTCGTGTTCACCTCCGCCTATAAGAGCGCCAGCCAAGCGGTGAAATGTCCGAGTCGGTCCACTCCGTATCCAACCCTACGCATGCAATGGCGCCGAATCCGAGCGGCTCTGGTACACCGTTGACACCTTTCCGTTCGGTCCCGTTACCTGGTCAGAAGTATGACCATCGCTTCCATCGCGGTCTTACCGCTCCTCGCCGGAGAAAGCAGGTCCCGCTATCCGCCACGGGATACGTTTAGAAGGAGTTCTTCGACGGCGAGCGCTTCGCGTCGATTCCGACGGCGCTACCGATGCGAGATATGGCGATTCGCAATCCGAAACGGACAAGCATCGAAGTTTGGCAAGCCCGCTGGAACCACCTGCCTGGTGTGACCGGACGGAAGAGTGAAGAGACCTACGGGCGGAGTGACATGTTATACCTGCGCTGTCCAGAGGAGAAGACCTACCAGGATGCGTTGCAGCGTTTGTTCCACCGCTGCTCATCCGATTCGGGCTTTCCCGAGAAGGACATGAATTCGCTTGGGTTGGTGATGTTCGAACCGCCGTACGACAAGTTGTACTGGCTGGACCGTCAACGGTGGGGAAGTAATACCGCAATGGAGGCGAGAATCCGAGCGTCCCATGGATTCCTGTACAGTTGGCACAACGTCGAGTTCTTTAACGTCCCTGTTCATCGCCGATCGGACTTGTATGGCTCCACAAACGAAGTGTGGATCAGCCTCGATGTGTCCCGCAACCTATCCGTACCGACTCCGTCCGTGTTGGCTTACCATTCGGAAGAGCTCCTCAAAGGTTCACCGATTCAGGGTGTTGTCCGTCAGGTCGTATATGTCGAGTGGGCAGTGTTTGCCTTTATGGCGTTCCTCCAGGCGGCCCACGAAGGTATCGAGGTCTTCACTCGTGCGGGACACGAGCGTCTGTACCACAAGGACGGCCAAACCAAATACGGGCGGGTGTTTCCGATGCCGTACAAACTGGTATGTATCCTGGCCGAGATGGGACTCTCGAACGTTCTCCGCGGCACCGTGTTTCCCCCGCAGGTCTGTGAGAAACTGTTACAGTACTCGTTGGAGACCGATTGGGACAACACTCTGGGGTTCCTGTGGTACGACTACTACTCCGATACGTTCCCGGCGATGCCCTCGACCGGATCGGTCGCGACGCCGATCACTCGTGTCCTGAAGGGTCCGGAGAGTCTCCCCCCCTGGCCCTTCAAAACCGTTCCGGGCTTCTTCCTGCATGGGTTTATGGCGCAGGACTTCGAGGACGTGGCGCCACTGCCGAGTCCAATGGTGACACCCGTTGAGGTGAAGACCGTTGTGGAGGCAGAAGTACAGGCAGGATCTGGTCGGAA
The DNA here is from genome assembly GCA_030374805.1 of Gracilaria gracilis. Taxonomy (NCBI): domain Eukaryota; phylum Rhodophyta; class Florideophyceae; order Gracilariales; family Gracilariaceae; genus Gracilaria; species Gracilaria gracilis. Next base: position 59,920 of record JARGSG010000139.1, on the reverse strand, counting down.
GTCTTGGGACAAATCCGGGTTCGCCATTGAGGACAGCGCCAGCCCGCATTCGGACGGTGATACGCACAAGGCCTTCATGGCTCTCCGTGCGGCTTGTATTCCGTTCGGCGAAGAGGAACCTGCGACGCTTGACGATGCCCTGTTGTCGGCCCGAGCATGGATGCGCCGTGCGGTCAACGCCGAGACTGCTCTCCGTGAGAAGGCTCAGGCGCAGCTTAACCTGCTCGGTTACCTCCGGGCCCACTCCTTGTTGGTCCTCGCGTCTTGCGAGAAGTCCGTGACGGCTGGTCTGGGTATGGCGCCCGGTGTGGATGGGACGCCGATGTCGACGTTCGCGCCACCGTTAGAGGAGCTGGTGACCAAGTCCTATGAGGGCATTGCGCAACAGATCGATGCGGAGCGCATCGTCGACCATATCGTGAAGAACATGCGCCAAGCGGCGGAGTCCTTCTTCAAGGGTGTCGAGCTGGTTACGCCCTATATTCCGCCCGGGGAAGAGCCTGAAGGTAAAGGCCAGTCCGGTGACGGTGCAAGGCCGAGCGGTACGAACGCGGCTCCAGAAGAGGAGAGTCCGCAAGAGGAAGTAACCCCTACGGTCCAGGATGTTCCCATGCCGTCTCCGGGCGGAGACCAGGAGGGAACGGAGACCGTCACGGTTGAGGAGGACCTCATAGAGCCGGCGCCTGCACCCGCAAGCCAATCGGGCAATGAGTCGGGTGGAAAGAAGAAGGTCATGGCCACTTCGCCGTGGTCTGGGGCCGCCTTGGCGTTCCAGCCGACAAAGACCGGTTCGAGTTCGCGTGGTGGTTCCGCTGTGGGCCGTGGTACCTCTCCGTGGGGTACCCGTGGGCGTGGTATTACGAAGCCCGGTTGGAAGAAGACTACTTGGTTGACCATCCGTACTCGTAGCTTTCTTTTCTCCTAAGTAAACTTGTGATTGTTTGTGATGACCTGTGGGCCAATAGCATGTCGTTCTGCGTGTTCCGTTGTCTAAAAAGGCGGCGTTTTGTAAAAATCGGAAAGTAATTGACCAATAGGAGTACGTTGGTGGCGGTTTGGCGCCCAATGATAACGTAGTGGCGGCGCCTTTTGGTGTCCCGTGACGGTTCAACGCTTGCGAGCCAGTACGTACGATCTCGGGTTTCGGATCCGCCCCTTTCCCCCTCCTTAAGGTGTCGCCGTTACCGAAGGGTTTCGGCGACGCCAATAGCGGGCGATAAAGTGCTGGGGGATGTGTTCTGGCGATTCGAAGGTATCCTGATCGGTGCGGTACCCGTGCCATCGTACGCGGTATTCCTGTCCGTTCGGGGTGTCGCGATGGTCGACGACTCGTTCCACCACGCTCGGAATTGTTCCGGGCAGTGGAGTGGGCTGGTCGTCGACTGGTTCGTCCGCATACGGTCCTTCAGGGTTAGCAGCTACTGTGCCGCGTGTCCGTTCGGAAGTGACTGGTGTGGTTGTTGGCCGTGCGGTTGGGGCTTTTGTCACTCTGTCAATACTGACGGTGTTGTGAATACCGTCTTGGTTCAGAGTGAGAGTGGCATCCGTTGCGGATACGACCTTAAACGGGCCAACCGCCTTCGGTAAGAGCTTCCGATACGTACGTTCCTGATCCGTAAGGTCCTCCTCTGGGTTCTTATAGTCCGGTCGGTCAACAAACACCTCTTCCCCGGGGGTAAAGCTCGGCGTGTACCGTACGGACTTATCAAAGTTTTCCTTATAGCGCTGCTGGGCGCGGGTCAACTTTGTCCGAGCGGTCTGCAGCGTGGCCAGTAGGAGTTTGAGCGTGTAGCATTTTAACCGAGCGGCAGTGAGCTGTGTAGGCGTCGTTGGGTCTAGTGACGTACTGGGCTCATCGAGCAAAACGCTTGGTGGTTTACGCGTTAGCGCAACTTCGAACGGTGCGGTACCGAGAGATCGATGGATCTGTAGGTTGTAACCGTACGTAAGAGGTTGCACATACACGTGCCAAGTGTTTTGATGGTCCGCTACGTAGTGGCGTAACCTCTCCACGAGTGTTTTGTCAAACCGTTCGACCTGACCATTTGTTTGCGGATTGTACGCAGTCGTTAGTACGTGTTTGGTTCCCAAAGCGGTACATACAGTCTCAAAGAATTTAGAGACAAATTGAGTTCCGTTATCGGTTAGCAAGTAGTTTGGTATTACGAACGGGTAAACACAGTTCTCCAGGAGGGCCTTCGCCACTACAGGAGCTGTGGTTGACCGCAGAGGTATAGAGCGAGCTATCTTGCTAAACCGATCATTAATAACCAGTATGTACTGGTAACCGTTTACGGACTTCGTGACTGGGCCGACGATGTCCATCGCGACGAATTCCAGCAGACCGGCGGCGGAGAACAGCTTCAGCAGCTTCTGCGACTTGAAGTGTGTTCCCTCCGTCGCCGGGCAGGTGCGACAGTCCCGTACGGTCTGGAATACATCATTAGTCATATGTGGCCAGTAGAAGTCTCGACGGAGACTTCCATACATCCGAGTGGAGCCCGGATGGCCAACCAGACGGGGATAGTGTGCCAAGTAGAGGACGCATGCCTGCAGTGATGCAGGTACGACCTTCTGGATGGCGCCGCCCCGTGGGGCTTTGCGCACGATAAGTCCGTTTCGGTCAATGTCGAACAGATTGACGCCGTTGCCGATGTCTTTCCGTACGGACTCACAGAAAGGGTCATCAGCTTGAGCTCGTACCAGCTCTTCGACCGTGACCGGAACGATATTGGTTTCCTCCGAGGTGACAGCGAGCACCTCGGGGATACCAGCAGATTTCCGTTCGGGCGTTAGCCAGTCGACGTAGACGTCGCTGTACTGATCACCGTTAACGGTAATGTTGGTGATAAAATAGCCATCGTCCGTACGGTCATTCACTAGCAAGCAGGGGACCTCTTCGTCCAATGGAACATCGTCTTCGCCATCCGTCCGGATCCGAGAAAGGGCATCAGCCGCTTGGTGCATGATACCCGGACGGTGGACGACATCGAAGTCATACTCCATTAGACGCAACCGCCACCTGGCCAATCGTCCTGACGCGTCCGCAAGGTTCAATATCCACCACAAGGAGTGGTGGTTCGTTCGGACAGTGAACCTCTGACCTTCCAGGTACGGACGGAGGTGCAGTATGGCCCAGACGACCGCAAGGCATTCCCGTTCAGTAGTCGAGTAATGCCGTTCGGTCTTGGATAGATAGCGACTCCAGTAACCGATCGGTAGTAAGCCTCCGTCCGGTTGCTTCTGTAGCAGGGTGCATCCTATCTGTCGGTGGCATGCGTCTGTATCCAGAACGTACGGGTACCCGCGACGGGGGATGGACAAAATGGGCGGGCGTATCAGTCTCTGACGTAATTCGTCAAAGGCTTCGTATTCCGTATCGGTCAATATCTCAAACTTCGTGGGTTGCCTTATTTCCAACTTGCGGTTCAATGAAGCCTCAATTTGAGTGAAGTTTGCGACAAACCGACGGAACACGTTACAGAGCCTAAAGAACGATCGCAGCTCCGTCTGGGTCGTAGGCGGTTTAGCCTGCTTGATAGCATTCTGTGTCTTGAGGGACACTTGAAGCTTTCCCGGTCGGATTATGTGGCCTAGATAGTCCTCCGTGCAGCTGAAAAAGTAGCACTTGTCCAGTCGGAGAGTAACACCAGCCGAACGGAGCATATGCAGTATGGTCCGCACATGCTCATAATGCCCTTCAACCGTCCGGGAATAGATGATTAGGTCATCAAGATACACCAGTGCGTACTGCCACTTCACCCGTGAAAGGATGACATCGAGAGCACGCTGGAAAGTAGCCGGTGCGTTCTTGAGTCCGAACGGCATTCTCCCATAACGGTACAGTCCCATATGCGACGTGAATGTCGTTTTATCCCGGTGGGCTTCATCCATTTCGGTCTGCCAATAACCACTATTGGCGTCCAAAGTGGAGAAGTTTTGTGCATCTCCAAGAGAGTCGATGCACTCGTCCCTTCAGGGTAGTGGGTATGTGTCCCGTACGGTCGAAGCGTTCAACCGGCGGTAGTCGACGCAGAAGCGAAGGCTGCCGTCTTTCTTGAGCTCGAATACGACCGGGCTGGCCCATTCTGCCGATGACGGTTCTATGACACCAGCAGCAAGCTGCTTTGTCACCTCCTTACGTTCGAGTTCTCTCCGAGCGGGTCCGGCACGGTACGGCATCTGGAATATGGGCTTCGAGCCTGGTTCCAGATGGATGCGGTGCTTCGCTGCCGCAATCCTTCCGAGATGGCCGTCCCACATGTCCGCAAACGGTCGAAGTAGGTCAATGACTTTATCCCGTTCGGTAAGATACTCAAGACTGATCTGTACCTTGCTGGTCCCATCGTTCTCATCTTTCCGTACGGTTTCTTGCTCCTGTTCGGTATCCTTGTATTCCCGTTCGGAATTATTACCCGAAATCGGAATGTGTTCCCCTTCCTTGGACTCTTCGCTCCGCGACGAAGGTTGCGGAGTTATGAGCGCTACAGGAGATGGAAGACCAAGTCCCATAACCGTGTTCTGGTGTAGTCGAACCGAGCTGTCAGAAAAGTTCGCCACGCGAACGAGAAAGGGTACGTCCGGTCGGAGCTCCATGACTCCACCCGCAAGGAGTGTGAGTTCAAGCGTTGATCCCGTTCGGTGATGAGACTGTAGAAAGACCAAGCCGGACGTTTTGGTGGTTACCAAGACGTTCGTTTCCGACATTGGGGGTAGAACAACCGGACGGGCAATGTGTATCTTATTAGATGGGGTTTCCCGTTCGGGTTCTGGTTCCGGCGCGGAAGGTGCATTTGCTCCGTAGGCGGAAGACTGTATAGACACTGGTTTGAAGTGTCGTAGGAGTATTGTCCGTTTCGGTGGTAGTATTGCCAAGACGTACTTGCCAATAAAAGAAGTACCGAGTAGTACGCTGGTGGAGAGGTTAGAAACCACCAGGAACTGTACTCGTACATTGAGGTCACCGATTCGGACCATAAGGGGGAGAACTCCCACAACGTCCATTCGGTTCTTCGACGCCTCCGTAATTCGGGGTATTACGTCCGGTTGGAGTTTCGAGCGCCAATTCGGGGGGAGATGGCGTTCGTGAACCAGACAGGGTCCGGCTCCGGTATCAAGAACTCCCGTTAACGGATACATCACTGCCGTGTTGAGGCCAACCGACACGTGCACCTTGTAGTTCGCGCTAGAAAACAGGACCGCTTCGGTTTCAATGTCCGTATCGGTCAGGTCACATGTCAGGACAGGGGACTCCCCTCGGATGAAGTCCGTTCGGTCTGTCGCTGACGGGGCGAGGCTAGGCCTCTGTGGATGAGGCGATGCCTCTACGCTTCCTCCCGGTCGTTTTCCTGGTCAGGAGCATGCTCCTAGACCAGCATAGCAGCCTGTGTTGGTCTTGGTGCGTATGGCTGGCGAGGCTGTCCGCCCTGGCGATATCCTACATTGTCCTTCGGGGTATCAGTTTTCCGACCGGTCTGGTAGGTACTGTAATAGCCTTCCTCGCGGCGTTGCTGATAATTAGCCTCCCGTATGGCCAGCAGCTTCTTCTTTAGGTCTGAGGAGAGCAACTGACAGCAGTTGGGCTCCCGCGTAAGGCAAATCCAACACGGTCTAACTGGTGCCTGCCCCTGGGGTTGCTGTAACCTGGAGCTGGCAGGACTGGGATAAAACCGAACGGACTGAGCCGGCGCTGAAGCCGAGGGCGTATTGGAAGGCGAGGGAATGGAAGACGCGCGGGATACCGCGAGGACATGTTCCTCGTCTTCATCCGATACGGAATAGATCGATTCCGACGGGGTATCGATACTGTGAACCTTCCCGGCAGTACGAGAAGACTCTCTCCGAGTGATTGGGGTTTGAGTATCGACCCGAACGGACTGTCGACGTGAGGCACGATGGGTGTCTCCGTACGATTCCGCGTAACGGGCAAGTGCACCGTATCCGATATTGGGATGCGAGGTGATGTGATTCCTCACCTTTGACCGTATGGCGGAAGGAGACCTTCGACGAAGATCCCCTTCAAATTCCGATCGGTAAAGACATTTCCGCAACGGAGGGCTTTCGTTTAGAGCTTCTGGGCGAATTCCGTTTCGGACATGCCTGACTCTTGGCGGTAGAGGGTGACTTCTGCGGCCGCGTCGGAAATGATTTCATCCTTTGCGTACGTGGTCAACAGAAAGTTGACTACCTCTTCGTACGTATGGAGAGACTCATCCCGAGTACGGTCGACAGCGCCAGACTCACCTTCGAGTTGAGACTGAACCAGAGCGTGCGCCGGTCCGGTCAGGTAAAGCTGGAAACACCAGAGGGCTGCCCCCTCAGTGAGTCCGTTATGGTTGCAAGCGGTTTTAAACCGCTGTAAGAAATTGAGCACCAATATCGGAACTGTCCCGGAAAAGGAATGAACCTTCATCTGGACATTCAATTTCTTTTGGTAGCGCGCGATCTTGCGCGCCACCCGCGAATTGTACGTCTGGCTCCTCCTGAGCAACCTGTACGTACGGTAGTCCACCACTTTGGCGAACTTCTCGTTCAAGGGCCTGATGCGTTTTAGCATCAGCCTGTCCGAACGGGAACGATACCGATCGGACTTCTCCCTCCTTTGAGGGCTGCGGGAGTGTCGGTCGACTTCCGAATCCGTGCGGTCGTCATCCGACGATGACTCCGAAGAGTCCGAGTCCATTCTGGCTGATAGTCGCCTTCTCTGGCGGCGACGATCTTTCCGTTTACCGGGCGCGTCATCCGAATCGGAACTTTCCTTCGGTCTACCGCCTCTGCGGCGGCGACTCTTCCTCTCGTCGGAGGAATCTCCTGAGCTTCCGTTCGGATCATCCTGCAAGCTGACTGGCGGGAGGTACACTCCGATCGGACCCTTCGTCGGGCCCTTCTTCAGTCCCGGTCGGTGTTGCCTCTCGCCGCTAGCGGGTGCATTGTCCGTACGGTCAATAAAATATTTGAGTGGGTGGGTCGGTAGCTGAGCTACCAGTGCGGCCAGTGTACTGTTCAGAGCTGACGTAGCAGGTTCCGAACGGTCTGTCTTCAGGATATTCCTCACCATATCGTGTACGATCGGTGGAATATCCTGGTGCAGAAGCGCCGGGATTCGGTCCTTGAGGTACGTCTCCACTGCCATGGGGACGTGGACCTCAATTTCCATTCAGAGACTCTGCAGGGCGTAGGGAGCGATCCCTGCCCAGAGTTCCCGTGCGGTAGTCCGTTCAGTAAGGAGTGGCGGCGCGGGGTCAGCTTCGCCCCGCGGCGTCTTCTCCGTTCCGGGAAAGGGAGCGAGCGCAATTGCCTCGTCCTCGTTCCGTTCGGACTTAGACCTATTACGTGCAGAACCGTCTCGCATAATCCGTTCGGGCTCCTCTGAGGGCGTGACGTATACCGTCGCGTTACTTCGGGTGCTCCCGCGGCCAACCGAAGCGGCATCCGAGGCGGCACGAATTGCGAACGGTACGGACTTTGTGGAGTATTTTTCGACCAAAGACCCTTCACCCATTTCTCGGTGCGAACGATGACTCATACTGTACTTATCGGTTCCAAGATCGGTTCTGCTGCTCCGTACGGTCTCGAATTCCACTTCTAGGTCGGGAGACCAATGTGGTATAATGCACAAAAATGAGAGAGTCCGATGCGGTCTTGAGACTGGAGCGGCGGTAGCGTACAGTCGTGTGACTGTAATGAATCCGAACGGGGAAGGAGGGCGGGAGCACCGGGCGGTCGAAGGGAGAGTGGACGGTCGGTATCACCAAACGCGTACAGGTGCGCGCAAAAGGGTACAAACGGTCTGAGAAACCTTAGTAGAATATGCCGTGCGGTCTATCGTAATTGCAAACTAACGAAGAAGACGTTCGGCAGAAGATGCTTGTCGTTTACGATTGGAGGCCTCGGGAAATCCGAACTACAACTAAATACCGGGTCTGGGCCCCATTACTAACTACTGTACGATCGGTCTAATTTGCATTGTCACCACCAAGTCCGTACACGTGGCCAACTTGTACGCTGTGCCAATCCGTCCGGCACTTGATCACCAAATCGTACACGTCGCGGTGCCACGGCACCAGCCCATCGTGCATTACCCCTTCGTACGTGAACGGCTGATCAGACACACTCTGTACCAACCCGGGCCCACTATACTACACTGGACCTGTGTCAAACCATTGATGATCCCCAAGTCTTTCGAATTTACTCCTGGCTAGCATGACCTAGACGCTTAGGCCAGGTTAGAGCAAAACTATCCTGTCCTCTCGCAATCAGAACGCTTCTGCCTGTCTCATCAATTGGCCAAAGCTGATTTCATACAGTCCAGACGTCTGTTCTCTACCAATTTTCAGAAGGTTCATATTGTTCTGTTCTACAATGGCAGTAATTTCTGCTCCTTCATCATCGGACATGGACATCTTCATGTACACAAAAATCTGACAAAACTAACGCAAAGTAGGTTACACATGTGCTCTGGTACATACAGTTCGTTTAACAGTGAACTTTTTGCGTGCTTTCCATCAGCATCGGTAATCCAGCATTCTAACTTGCCCTCACTCTGCACTGGAAGTTTGTTTCCGTCTCTGACTGAGACGTGCTTCTCGCCGATCCATGCACACCAGTGACGAAGTAGTCCCGGTTGTTTTTCATGTGGTTCGAGGCTTTGGAGTGCGGGAACCAACAAGTGTCTTATTCTGGACGAGTTCTGTGGTTCGCAATGTAACCTGTCTCCTTCAATACTACATCTCTCTCAGCTTCGTTTTCACCAATGAGGTCAAGAGTGTCTAATACCAGAACCTCTTCATCATCACAGTCAATTACCACCAAACTAGCGACTTTGCTGTCGTTACCGTCTTCCTGTCTGCTGTCATGGTCTCAGTCCGTCTCTTTCTGACGCGAGTGGTTACTGCTTCCTTCGTAGTTCTTGTGAAGCGGATTCTTCCATCCATCGGGGTTGATTTGGCCCTTTCTCTTGCACAACTGACACCTCCATTTCTGAACGAATGTCTTAGCACGCGCTGAGGTGCTCAGACCTCGACCCAGACGACTTGTGTTCCTTTAGCAACTGCCTCTTTCCCGCGGTTGAACGAATAACGGCATACTTCAACATGGTGTCAATCTGATTTATCACTTCATCTATCACTTCAAAGTCCTTCTTCGGACTTCTGAGGATACCTCGGAGCTTTTCAGCTTCAAAAAAAGTGAGTCCGATTCCATTAAGCTTCATCTTGATGACCACAAGACGGTTGAAGTAGTCCCAAACGCGTTCATCAGAGTCCATGCACACATCCTGATACTGCTCTAGTAGTGCGTCGATACTCGCCGGTGAAACAATCTCGTTATTAGCATTCAATTCCTGCCATATTTTTGTGGTGTCCCTGGTCTTCATAATGAAATTTATGAACAGAAAGCAGTATACAAATCAAGGCAACGCCACGCTTGGTCTCGAACTTCTCGATTGCTTCTTCATCTTCCGACACGCGCTCATCACCGGATACCAGTTGCCACGCCCTTTCAGAACGGATTAAAAGGTCCATTTGTGCGGTCCAATGAAGTGGTTACCGGCCTTGAGTAGCGTAATGCGAGGTCTAGCCGCGTCCAAGAAGAGATCGTTCATGGCGAACGCGATCCAGTTCAAAAAACAGAGTAGTATGGTACCAACAGTAGCACGTGGAGGGCCCTATAACCTGTGGAAAGATGGCAGGAAGATAGCAGGGTGTAGTCACGGAGATTGAACCAAAGTTCAACTCAGCTTAGTTTACTGTCACTAGTTGCTACTTATTTAGTGCCGGTTTGCAGCCTCTAAGTCACACAAATATGCAAATTCTTGTATTTCAAGTGCATTGTTACAGCCTGTTTGGAACTTTCAGATGAACTGGTCTAGCCATGTGTGCTGCACAAAGGTGCAGTACAACGTCTTGCACCAGATAGTTGCGCTGGATTGTTCCAGTCTCTTCCTAATCATTTGCTTACCGCGTTGACGTCGTGCTTGCCGCATGCAATCTTTTGACAGCAACCCCCGAAATATATTCAACTGCTTTCAATTGCGTTCTTCCCCTCGTCGCTTTCCTAGTATAGCTCTCTACACTTGTACTTAGGTCCTTCGAAATTCTTTATGCTTTCTCTCCGCCATTCTACGTTCCGCATTAAAGGCAACTTGTTGCTCTCTCTTATATCTCTGTGCATCTTAATGCTGATTTTTTCCAATTATATTTGCAACAGTTTTTCTTCTTCCAGAACACCGTACTCGTAGAAAACAAATTTATTTTTAACCTAGTTATTGCCAATCAAGTCTTTCTCGGATTTCAAGGAAGTGATACGATTCATTACAAAGCTTTCTATCAATATATATGTCACACAGCCATGTTCTACCATGAACAAATGCGCCGTGTCATACGGCGCATTTTTGTCTCTCTCTGGCATCATCTGAGGATCATATCTTCTGTCGTCAACAGATGAGAACTGCAGAAAACATTTCATGCTGCAAATGAACGATCTAGACCAATCATCCGTCACATCCAAAAAAGACCGTAGTATTGCGCATGGCTTTACTGAGTCACTCAATTGCCCTGCAAGATCATTGCTTGTGCTCCGTTTTCGTGCTGCGTGCTCCGATAATTGGCTGGTGTCGAAGATCTCTATTCGGGCACGGTCACCCCTTTTCAGGATGGTCACTTCGAAGTCCTCGAGTCAACAGCGGGAATCCCGGGACCTTCTGTTTCTCCCGTTGGATACTACTGAGAAAGTTGATGGATTGTCTCAGGGTGTTGCTGGTCCACCTTAAGAGTCCAAACCGACTCCAGATGAAGTAACGCCTCAGCGCCGTCGAGCGGTTACCAACACACGTCAGGGAAATTCCCTGGAAGAACAGGTTCCCACTCTGGGAGCCGCCCATAATACACTTTTAGGGGAGTTTCGCGGCCTCCGTAAGGTTTTCTAGCAGGCCCTTCCAAAGGATGTTGCCGAAAATTTCCATATCCTACGGTCGGACGTCGAAAAGATGTTGGAGTGTTTGGGTTCCCCTTCCACCTTTGTAGAAAGAGATTGAAGAGCGATTCAATCGTGTTAGGGTACATCTGGAGACATTAGAAGAAACCATTTTAATCGATAAGGACACTCCAAACAAAATGATTGGTACTGTATCACAACGCAAACAGCACGCTGGACAGGGCAAGAACAGCCACAGCTGAGAAGCCAAACGTCATCACGACGGTTCCGACTTGTCTACTTCGTCGGATTCTAATCCGGGTAACTCGGACGTGTCTATATCATCAGATTACGAGTCGGAGGATGATCTTCGAGAGCATTCCTCCCGCTCTATGCGGTCGTCAGCCACTTATGGTGTTGTCAGGTCCCGTTCAAAAGGCAGAAGACACTTAAGACTCTAGAAATTGAAGCCAACAACCAAATGTATCCGAAGTTGCTATTATAAAGATATTATTGATTTAGAGATTCCTCATTGCATCGCACACCCAATAGAATGGGTAGAGTGAAAGATAGCATTAAAAGTATGCAACTTTGACGACTCAACCAGGATTTATCTGGGGAGGATCGAGTTCTGGTACTCGAGTTCCCTGCCCACTTTGTAGCGGAAGCTGAGATTCTTGGGATCGGTTAAGAACAGACGTAAAGCGCGTTAGCTTACTTCTTACGAGGTGTGGCCAAAGACCAGTTGAAATCTGTAAGAGATTCCTTTAGAGTTTCCGAAGGAGGCGTGACATGCAGGCCGGAAGCCGTCTAATACCTGTTAGGGCCGTATACGATGCATGACGCCATTCAATCAGCAATTATCGCTCTGCGAGATATCAGTCAACGCTCCACAGAGGTTGAAACCGATTTCCCTGTAAGCCTCAATAAGGCTTTTTACCTCTGTGATAATGTCTACCGCGCCAGGGAAGGCTGTACGATGTTTATTGATGGGCTCGATCCCGCCATCAGGACACTCGTCGCCCGTCCTGGGGAGGATAAGCCAAAGATAACGTATCTTGAACTGGTTCGAGCCACACATGCGGAAGGTGGTACACTGCGTGCACGTGTCCCTCATCAGAAGTCTAAGTCCACTAAAGCGTTGGTGATGGAGGCTACGTCTCTATCCCTGTCACTTGTCGCGAATGGATGCCCTCAACAGGGATCGCACACGGTGCAATTGGCTCACGACGAGGTCGGTTCAGTGTCTACTGAAGAGCAACGCGTCCTCGCAGAGTTCACCGAGGATGCGATTCATATGGAAAATGAAGAAGCTACACCTCAGGAAGGCAATTGTGACTAGTTGGTCAACCCCTACTTCATGATGGAAGGACCCCAATTGGTATTGGTTATGAGTGCCGTGGCAGTGAGTAGGATAATTCACGTGTGTTTGTACAGGCCGCCATTCTTGGGAATACATTAGATTTTTTCTATTTATCTATGTATTTAGTTATTACACTACTGTGCAGGACTGCCGACTCAACTACTTTAGTGTGTGAGCTCGGGCAGTCCCGGTCAAGTAAACACGAAAAATCCAGTGTTCGGCTCTGGCTCAGGAAACACTGGTGCACGATATCCTCCTTTCGGGGAGTCTGCACCTTGAGTAGGACTAGTCATACACCTCGCAAAGCCAACAGCACAACTCGCTGCCACTAGTTTGTGTGTTACCAGTGTTTCTGTACTATTTTTGCTGCTATTTAACAGGTATCGCTCACCCCGATTACCGGTGTTGCCCGTCTGCGCTCGCCCCCTTTTTCTTACCTGATCTCGCATCATACTTTCTACTGTACCACTCTCGTGAGGACCATCTACCTTGGGTGACGTCATCGCCCCACTCCGCGGTGCACCACCATTCCAATCCCGACTGCACGGCTCCCTGCCACCCTCGATTCGCTCGTCGAGATGGTGGGTTCCGGTCTTACACCCGGTGAACACATCCATCCCGCGGAGGGCTCTCTTTGCTCAGCTACCCGGTCTGGGAGGAAGGGACGAACTTCTCCGTGTGTTTTTCACGTTTGGTTTTGAACTACACCTACATCGGGACTATCTTCCGCGAAGGATACTTTTTTCGCAACGGCAAAAGAAGACCCACTCTTCTATGCGGACGATACTCGTGTCCACGCAGCGTGGATTCCGTATTAGAACGAGGTTTCCCGTTATCAGAGGCCTGTATGGAAGGATACTCGCCTTGCGGTACGTTTTGCCGAAGCTCGGGATGGGACCCCACGAAGGGCAGCGACGAAGCTGATACGCCACATCTGTTACAGGCATGGCCCGTTTTCGCAACAATTTCTCCTCGCAGTGAGGTAAATGACGAAAGTGGTGGCAAACTACGAGGACGTCACTCCAGAGGAGAAGCGCTCGGTACCGATGGAGTCGTATCTCCATGCCAATACAGACTTCTCGCACGTCGTTACGCAATCTTGGTCAGTTCTGATTGCATCGGCTGTCCCTGCTTAGCAAGTAGTCGAGCCAAACACTAAGTCAGTGATAGAGCCCACGCAAGGGTCCCCGGCCCTCGTGGTGGAGGAGAACCCTGGGCAACCGCCAAAGCGGAAAGTTCCCACGAAAACGGAAACTGGGAATCTCCTCTTCGGGAGAGGCGTCCTCAAAGTTAAGGCTCTTGATGCCCGACGCGTCGTCGCCTCGCTCCCTGGTTAAAATAGTATGGAGGAAGGACAACGCAGACGCAGAATCTGAACACCTAGGTGTTCTGCGTTGACCATGAATATGGGTAAAAAATAACGGGATTCATGATCGAGTCTTGGTGATGTGCAAGCATATCTACCAGGTCTACGATCACCTTGGACTAAGCCTCCAGTTTGTGGTGGGAATTATAACTGTCCTGGACACAGGTGTTGGCTCGAACTTTATCGCGGAATCTTTATTGCCCCCCGCAATGGAGGTTTTGTGATCGTCTTGACACGGTTCCGGAAGTCACTGGTGCGAAAAACAACCTGTTGAAAACGGTGGGAGTCATCTACTTGGTCTTAAGACAGAGTACCTCCATCTTGAAGCTCGTCTTCGTCGTTTGCCGATCATTGGCTGCCCCAGTTATACTGGGATGTGATTACTGCGACAGGTTTGTCGATGCAATCCGGTCCCCCCTTAGGCGGGTAAAATTGGAAGATAGATATTCTATACCGATTGTCCCTGTCGATGCTGCCTAAGAATAGGATAGCCGCCCACTTTCTCGGGCTAGTTCCCGGTAAAGAGGATATTAACCCCGAGGGGGTCGCTGCTCCGTCTAAGGAGGGGAAAGAGATTGCCATTCAACGGAATTGACGCCGATAGAATCGGATACGAAGGAAGTTTCTGATTCAATAGAGCGCGACCTGACAATCTACGACCGGTGTAACCAGGTGGAAGCTCTAGAAAACCTGGATTTCGGTCATGTACCGGTATCGCACCGGAAACTCTTCTGAAATTTATTACAGGAATCTACCACAATGTGGGATGGCTTTCTTGGAGAGAGATTAGTGCGACGGAACACTGTATCGACTTGTTCCCGAACTTGCGTCGGGCAGCATGGTATCCATACAAGACAGGAACGAAAGCTCGGAAATAGAAGCAGTTCCGGGTAGACAGAATGCTCCGCGTTGGGTGATTGAACCCACTCAATTACCCTTGGCATCCCCGGTTGTACTGCTAGCTAAAACCGATGGCGTGTGGAGATTTTGCGTGAACTGCCGCCACCTGAACGCCATAACAGTACGACATACGAGTACAGATGAGCGCATCGATTTGGTTGGGAACGCTGTCGCGTAGTTAAAGGCTTTGAATGCCAGTTGGGGATATTCAAAAGTACCTATAAGGGAAGATGACCGACACAAGACAGTTATTATATGCCACTCTGGGTCGTACTGCTTCAAGGGGATGCCATTGATTTATATCACGCCACTGCCACTTTTCAGCGAGCAGTAGATATTCTACTTAAACGCGTTAGGTGGCGGATGTGTCTGTTATGACATCATTTTCTTCTCAGATAACCTAGCCCGCCATCTAACCAATTTCAGGGAAGTTATGACCGTTTTAAAGGATGCTGTTATAACCCTTAAGCTGCAAAAGTGTGAGGTTTTCACAGTCACCACCAAGTATGTAGGACAGAGACTCAGTCTTGGACGGTTGATCATCGAGGATGCGCAGATGAAGTTTCCCGCCCAAGCGAAGAAACACACGCACGAAAACCAAACTCCGCTCCTTGTTAGGGATTTTCAACGTCAATCGGCGGTTCAATCCAAACATTCTGGACATTGCTGCTCCTCTGAACACGATTCTGGGTAATGGTCAACTACCAAAACTGGACCCCTTCAAATCCGCGCAAACGGATTCATTGAACTCCCTAAAAGAGGCTGTAACGATAACACCAATCTTCTCACTACCAAGGTAGAACTACCGTACTCCGTGAACATAGACTTGAGCAACTACCAAGTTGGTTGCACTATATTCCAAACCATCCCAGAAGGGGAATGGAAACCCATGGGGTATTGGTCACCTTCTCTCAAAATCCACGAGCGGAACCACTTTGTTCCGGAGAAGGAGTGCGTCGCAGTCGTCTGAGCACTCTCGACCCTCCGTCCGTATATCATAGGTGTTCATTTTACCGTTTAGACGGATCACTCTTCATTGAGGTGGTTGATAAATATCTCTTGCCTATCTGGCAGCTTGATGCAGTAGAGACCCTTCTTAGCATAATATGAATTTCAATTAACATAGGAAAAAGGAGCGCAGAAGATTCAAGCATACGTGCTGTCGCGATAGCCAAAAAGTGGGGAAGCCCTCGCCATAAAGATTGACGAGGTCCCTTGCTTCATCATGGATGGAATGGACCCGAATGACCCGGTAATAAACTTCGAGAACGACTGCCCAGAAGACTGGGAAATGGGGGACGACATTGAGGAACTACTCGCGTCAAGCGAGGCCCTTACTGGATCACCCTATCTTGGACATCTGTACCTATTGCCTCAGATAAACGGATCCGAGAACAGTTCGAGGATCCTTTTTCCGTAAAACTACGTGCCCATATTACCGGTAGTGGAACCCTTCCCTTCAAAGTGAACGACAAAGGCTACTTAGTAAGGTTGTTCGAAGCTACCCACAAATCGTGATATCGCACGCCCTACAGACGCGGGTTTTTTAAGTCTCGCATTTTGCCAGACTTGGTGGCCACCAAGTGGGAAAAGAAGCTTTATCTAACCCTGATAAGGTTGAGCACCCTAGAATTTGGTGCTTGTACACCGATGCAATCAAATTTGTATACAATACGAAAGATCAATGGAACATGGAAGTACCACCATTCGAATTGGTATTGTGTCGCACGCCCCGGCCAATGGCATTGGAATCACAAGCTACCTTGAAAACTTCCGATCTGGGGGTAACTACCGCGAGACCTGGAAATAATTGCTCTCAAAGCTGGTACCCACTGTGCGGAAATCAACGATACGCGTGCAAGCCCCTTACAAGCGCGATTTCGATCACTGAATACGTCAGGTAAAGCTTGCACCCATCGTGGTCGGTAACTACGAGTTTCTTGTAAGTATTACTACATCCGTGATAGGGAAAAGCGCTACAAGCTCTCTCCAGTGGAGGACGGACCTCGCAAGGTAATTTCTGTTAAGACAGACACTGTCGTGATGAGAATGGGGGACACGGACAAACACCTTTTGCTCGATCGCATTGTTTTATCCTCGTCGTTCTCATCTGAGCTAGTTTTGCAGATTGCAAGTTCCATGACAACAGAATCAGCAACTACAGGTACTTCTGTGGCACAACGTCCTGTTCTGTTAACACAACCCACCCAGGGCCTCTCAGACATACTGGGTTTCTCGGAGTCTGCGGCTCTGCCAGATACTCAAGTTCTTCATGACCTTACCTCTACTTCTTCGCCGATAGCATGGGTGATCATCTGAGAATTTTCAAGCACCTCTTCGTTGCCCCGTCTAGAGAGGGAGAGAAAGGAAATCAATTGAAAGGAAGTTCAATATCGTTTAGAGGGGATATGAACTGTGGGTCCTAAAACGGTACACTACCGTCGTAATTGCTCGCGCTAGAAGACACGCAGACAGCATCGCAAAAACCCCCGGAGATAGTGGCAGTCTAGCCTCAGTTGAAAAATCCTCTGCTGAATCGGTTAACCAAGTCTCAGTCCCGTCGCAAGACGAGGGTTACAACGCCGCAAAAGAGCCAGAAGAGCTGAGCAAAACCGATTACACCCTCTCGGAAAACGTCGCAAAGATATTCTCACTACGATTTTCTATCAAAAAGAGACTTGCGGCAGAGAAGCCCGTAGTTGATAAAGAAACGTCTCAAAATGAGAAACGAGAAAACCCCGACACAAAACAACACGCACGCGTAAGTGCACATTGAGCATCTCGGTCGATTCTGGCGTTGTCGCCAGTAATAAACAGGTTGTACGGAAAAAGGCGCCCATCCAAAACGGCACGAATGGTTTGAATATATGTACTGAGAAATGATTCGAAATTGCTTTATCCCCATTTCCATTATCATTGATAAAAGAGATCAGTAAGAGCATCTCCAGCGGCAAGAATATCGACAGTAAAATAGTATTTTGGTGGCGCACCAATCTCCACCGGCAAAAATTTGGGAGCAAATTTTTGGACAGGTTCGGATTTCTGGAGCAAATCGTCTCGATTTGCTCCGGAATTGTGAACCTGTTCAAATGAGCGAGAGCAACGCACTATCCACGTGGATGGTGCTCGATGGCTACAGAAGGACAACTTTGCCGCCAAAAGAACCGAAACACCGGTTCTTGGAGATACCAGTAGATATCGTAGGCATACACTTCCATCATGGAACAACTCTCCTCACCCAATGACTGCCCAGACCTGACGAGCTGTCCCAAGATGGAAGCCAAAAAACCTACAACCAGAGGCCCGAGCTTTACTCCACAGGAAGATGTCGGCATCGCCCGAGCATAAATTAAAACATCGGAAGATTCGATACTGGGAACAGACCGCAAGAAGAAATTATTCTTTGACGCCATCACAAAAGTCTATAACAAGCTTTATAAACCTGTAGAGCAATTGCCCTTGGCAGGGACTGAGGGGGATGCCACTCATATATCCGTTGTTATTTTCGACTGAACTTCCTACTACTATGAAGTCTATTTGCCTATTTGGCCCGGATTAGGGATCCGCCTATGAAGGGTAGGATTGGCGCGACACGTGTGGGTCCGCGCCCGACTACCGGATGCGCCGTTGTAAGTGTGCCACGGAGGTACACGTGGGCAGTGTTCGCCGGCGTGCTGAGTACTTAGATATTTTAGTGATATTTGTCAGCCATATATAAGTGGCGGCACTTGCCGCCACTGTACGGGAAGTAAACCTCAACGAGGCCTTGGCTCTAGCTTGAGTTCCGCTTGCGCACGGTCTTTTGCCCCATTCCCGGGGAATACCGCCGCTAATCCGGACAAGTTATCCACCTCCGTCACCGAGAAGCACCGATCCGTCGTTACGGCCTCTTATTTATCATTCTTCCATACACTCTTTCTGTTTTCCCTTCTTACGGCTTCGTTACACTTCGCCCTGTTGTACAGGTTTGCCCCTTTTTGTCTCAGGATTATTCCCAGCTCTCACGAGTCTGTGCTCCGCAGTGCGGCTCATTTTGCTACCTTCTATCTCGTATCTTTTGCTACGGGATACGCCACACCCAGGGGAATCCATCCTGTTGGCACCCCGATTGCCACCCCCAACCTCCGTCTGTAAGTCAGGAAGAGGCCGCCCGGAGTTACGCCCGGCACGTGTCGGCCTCATCGGAGGGTTCTGCTACTGCTCTGCCCCAATAGGGAGCAAGGCTGAACACCTTGGTTGCGTAGCCGCTGGCGCGGTTTGTGTTCTTTCCTTCCGTTCCCGGCTTTGCCCCACAAGTGGTCTCCCGACCTAGAATCGGCTTTCTGGCCAACTTTTGTTGTAGTGGAAACTGATGCGCATCCGTTCGTTTAAAACTCCCGATTGCTTCGGCGGACAATGAGATCTCGCCGTAACAACGGTCGCTCGAAGGCTGGGTCTGCACCTGGCCCAATTGCCGGACCACCGAAATCATCTGGACTGGCTCAGAGCCTCCCGCCGTTACCAACGGATGTACTGAATGTCCCGGGTGATAGCGCTCAAACACCGGCTTCCCGGGGTCCCCGTACCAACGATGGGGCCCCACCAGCTCAAGGACCGGTTAATTCCGCGCAAGCGGCTGAAGCCATGTCGTCGAGGTCCGACGAGTATACCCTCCGTGAATTAGAGGCACAAGTGCGCGTGATGCAGAACTCTCACGTGGCTCTGATTCACGACATTACGAAACTCCGGCAACGGCTGTACGAAGCCGATGTTCGGGATGTTTCGCAAGACGTCCGTGTCTTACGGTCTGATGTCAACCAGATCATGGAAGACCGAAAGGAATCGGCTGTCCTGCATGAGCAGGCAGCTGATCGTTTAAACCGCTTAGCGGCCCGTCTGGAAACGGTCGAGCACACCATCATTCACGATGCTGTGGCGCCCGGCGTGCCGGTTTCCGAAGGTTCTCGGAAGTCGCACCGCTCCAAGGACCGCCATGCGGGAAAGAATAGAAAGGTTAAATTGGAATCTGATTCCTCCTCTTCTTCATCCTCTGAGTCTAATACCCAAGTCAGGGATTCGTCAACCGATTCTTCGGAAAGTGAGGACGAGCCCCCACGCTCTCGTGCTACCCGTTCCCGGGCCACCGAGGCCACGCAAGGCGTTGCCCGGAGCCGTTCTAAAGGACGAAAGCACCTTGGACTCAAGGGACTGAAGCCGACGAATTTATTGTATCGGAAGTTGCTGTCGTACCGATATTATCGGCTGGAAGACTCCAGTGGAGAAAGGACCCCTCGCGGGACTGGACGAATGAAAGACCACATTAAGAGGCTGGAGCTCACACTGAAGCCCAATAAGTTCTCTGGGCAGGATCCAATCCTGGTGTTGGACTTTCTCGCCCGATATGTTGGGGAAGCCGATGTACTTCGGATGTCTGAGGCGCAAGCCTACATCGCACTGCCTTACTTTTTAAAAGGTATGGCCGAGAAACAGTACAACTCTGTCCGCGGATCGTCTCGTGCCTCCGAGGGAGGAGTGACTTGTTGGCTAGAGGCTGTACAGTACCTCCTGCGATCCTACGCTACAGGAAACGCAATTCAAGAGGCCATACTCGCATTGCGCGACACGAAGCAAGGACCGGAAGAGACGGAGACCGTTTATTCTACACGGTTGAATAAGGCCTTTCACCGCTGTGGGAACGTCTACTCCGCGGCCGAGCGATGTACCATGTTTGTGGATGGCTTGGTTCCCTCGATTAGGACTTTGGTAGCCCGTTATCGGGAGAACAAGCGCAAGATCTCCTACTTGGAGCTGGTTCAATTTGCTCAAGCTGAGGGTGATGCGGCACGGGCACGTGCCGGCATTAAGTCTCGCACACGCCGTCTATTCCATCTGGAAGAGAGGGATTTATCACAGCATCAATCGAGGGGTTCAGCCCATGCTAACTACGACAACGTGCACCTAGTGCAGAGTGACCAATCTTTGGCAACGTCGGACCTGCCATCTACGATGGGACCGACAACCGAAGATTCGGATGCTGCTCTGTACGCCAGTAATCATGTCCCGGCATTGCCAGTGCCGCACTCTGGCGGATACAGAAACTCCCGTCCCGGGTGGAGGGATCCCTACCTCCCGAGACAGGAGCGAAGGCCGCCCAATGCGGATTCTCTTCGCCAGCTCATATGCCATGTTTGCTACAAACCTGGTCATATTGCCCCGAACTGTATGTTACCATTCAGGGAGATGGCAAAAATTGTTCTCCATTATGAGTCGTTGACGCCCGCCGAGCGGGAACGTGTTCCCGACAAATCGTACCTTCGTGCGAAGGCGGATACTCAGCCTGGAAAACAGGAATCTTCACCGCATCATGGTGAAGCAGCAGCCGCATCTGCGAGCCCAACGGTTCCGCAAAATAGCGGCGACGCTCAGAAAAACTGAGCATGGGAGCCTCCTTTGAAGGAGCGGCGCAAACGCAGTCGAGCTCAACTGCGCCGGAGGTTGCAAAGCCTCGCTCCCCGGTCACGATCCTTACGAGGAAGATGGCCACGACAGACGTGGACTCGAAACATCTCGGTGTTCTCCGTCGCCCGTGGGTACGGTCACGCAATTTCCGCGCTCCGGATAGAGTCCTGGTCATGGCGAAACGAAACTACAAAGTTTTCGCCGACCTTGGGATATCAGACCATTATATGGTTCGGCAGTTATCCGTTCTCGACACGGGTGCTGGTCCAAACTTTTTGGTTCAATCGCTTATTCCGCCGCAGTTATTGTCTCAGATTCGGCCGGCCCCACCGACCGAGATAGCGGATGCAAACAATAGGCCCCTTTCAATTGTGGGAGTAATTGACCTGATTGTCAGGCTTGGCCGTTGCGTTGTCCGCTTGGACTTCATAGTCTGCAAGCGTTTAGCTGCGCCGGTCATACTCGGATGTGATTTCTGCGACCGTTTTGTCGAAACAATTCGACCACGGAAAAGGACCGTCGAGCTGGAGGACGGCACAACAGTGCCAATCGTTCGGCGACCTGTACGAAAGGCTTTCAAGAAGCAAGTTCTATTGCCAGTTGCCCAGCAGCCAGCGGAATCGAACCGTTCGTTGACGAAGCTCAGAGTGGCTCGGTCTATTTACATTCCACCGGAATCCCAGACATGGGTCACGGTCACGTCCCTACAGCACGGCCTGCAAACCGTTCAGCCATTGCCTCTCCTTTACGAAAGGCGGAACGTGGCCCTCGCGAATGGGATTGTGCTTGTTGAGCCAGAAAAGCCCTTCAGGGTATTGGTTGCTAATTTCAGCTCCTCCCAACAGAGGTTGGTAAAGAACCAAGTCATTGGTTCCATGTTACCACACCCGATGGCTATTGTACCCACACAGGTCTCTACCGCCGAGGTTCTCGGAATTTTCGAAGCTGAGGAGAGAGCGGGGAAGTGTGCTGACACAACCGTACCGAAGACTTCGTCGGGAGACGCTGCGCCGAACTCGTCGGGTAAAGAAGTGTTGAACTCGTCGAAAGAAGCAACGCCGACACTGTCGGAAGGAAGGCCAGAATCACCTGGATCTGAGAAGAAGGACGCCGTACAGGAGCTCGAGTCTCTAGACTTTAACCATGTCCCAGAGTCTCACCGTGAGAAATTACGGGATATGCTACGTGAGTTCACCCCCATGTGGGACGGTTCCCTTGGGAAAATTGAGATCACCGAACATCGGATAGATTTGATGCCGAACACTCGGCCAATCTCGCAACACCCCTACAGGACAGGACCAACAGCTCGGGAAGAAGAAAAGACTCAAGTCGAGAAGATGCTCCGTGCCGGAGTCATTGAACCGGCCCAGTCGCCATGGGCCTCGCCCGTGGTACTTGCTCCCAAACCCGATGGGTCTTGGCGTTTTTGTATCGGTTACCGCAAGCTTAACGCGGCTACCGTCAAGGACGTGTATCCCATCCCGAGGATGGAAGAATGTATCGATTTGCTCGGAAGCGCAAAGGTATTCACGACCCTCGACGCGAACTGGGAATATTGGCAAGTCCCAGTTAGGCCAGAGGACCGTGATAAAACGGCGTTCGTATGTCATCAAGGACTATACCGATTCAACCGGATGCCCTTCGGGCTCACGAACGCCCCTGCCACTTTCCAAAGAGCAGTGGACATTTTGCTTGCCCGCTTTAAGTGGAAAACGTGCCTGGTATACCTGGATGACATCATTGTGTTCTCCAGTAACCTGGACGAGCACTTGACCCACGTTCGGGAGGTGATGCGAGTCCTACGAGATGCAGGCATCACACTGAAGTTGAAGAAGTACGAGTTCTTAACCGATACCGTGAAATATCTCGGCCACATAATCCGTCCGGGACGGCTATCGATTGACGCTGTACGTGTGCGGTCCCTCAAGGAGGCAAAACACCCACGGACTCAGACGGAACTCCGATCCTTCCTCGGCCTTTGCAATGTCTACCGCCGTTTTAGTCCACACTTCGCGGATATAGCAGCTCCATTGAATGAACTCTTGCGAAAGGGACAGCCAGTGAAACTGGAACCATTCGATGACCGTAAGGCAACGGCATTCTCATCGCTAATTGATGCAGTACCTTCGCCGCCAATTCTTTCCCTGCCGAAACTCGGATTGCCCTATGCCATCGATACGGATGCCAGCAAATTCCAGATCGGCTGTGCCCTGTTTCAGACCACGGAGAGTGGCGAACGACTTCCAATTGGTTTTTGGTCTCGAAGCCTTAACGTTCATGAAAGGAATTACTCGGTACCCGAGAAAGAATGCTTAGCAGTAGTCTGGGCTCTCCAGACGCTGCGACCGTACCTCATGGGAGGGCATTTTACCGTTCATACCGACCATTCGGCTCTGCGATGGCTTCTCTCGATTGCGGAGCCCTCTGGCCGCTTGATGCGGTGGAGGCTAAGATTATCAGAGTTTGACTTCGTCGTGCAGTACAAGAAGGGAATCCTGAACACTCAGGCTGATGCACTTTCCCGCTTAACGACTGCGGCCGAAGCTGAGCCAGTCGATGATCTGGAAATACCCGGTTTCTTTATGGAGGACGACGAAGACCAAGATTTGGAGGTATGGGACGTCTATGACGCTGTCTTAGCCGTTTCAGATACGGAGCCAGTACCGGGATCATTCGTGCCAATAACACCGGAAGAACTGATCCGGGAACAGTATACGGACCCGTTCTGCAGTAGGGTGCGCGCCCGTCTGAACGGTGGAGCTCAACTGCCCTTTGTCATGAACGACCAAAAATTCTTGGTTCGAACGGTTACTGACCGACCACAGATTGTGGTACCTCACTCGCTTCAATCTCGAGTCTTGCATTTGTCGCATTACGCGAAGTTGTCGGCCCACCCTGGTGGAAGGAAGTTGTACTACACCCTTAGGAAGGACTTCTATTTGCCAGCTATGGCATTCGATGCGTACGCCACTGCTCGCAGATGCTCTGGTTGTGCAAAGAACCGCATCAAACTGCAGAAATACTCCAAACAGTTGGTACTCATCCCCGCAAGGGCCCGACTTGAGTTCGTGGCGATTGACATACTTGGTGGGTTTATTCGGACTCGCCGAGGTAGTCGGTTTCTACTCGTCATAACCGACCGCTTTTCGAAGCTCGTGCGGACAGTTCCGCTGACGAAGATCACCGCCAGTGCGGTCGCGCAAGCGTTCGTAACCCACTGGGTGTTTGTCTACGGACCGCCGATTGATTTACTATCGGATAATGGGTCGCAATTCTCTGCGAAGTTCTTCCAGGACGTGTGTCGAATACTGGACATTAAGAACTGGTTTACTTCGACCAACCATCCGCGAAGTAACGGCCAGGTGGAACGCTTCAATCGCACCATGCTGAATGCGCTGCGAATCTTTGTCGCCGACCACCCGTCGGAATGGGATCTCTACACCGATGCGGTGACCTATGCCTACAACACGCAGGTACATCGCACTACCCAGATCTCTCCGTTCGAACTGGTCTTATCACGTGTTCCACCATCGGTGGCTGTCGAGCCCCAACCTACGCTGGATAAATTCCCTTCACCCCGCCTATACAGGGACGCCTGGAAGCGCTGGCTGAAACAAATTACTCCCGTAGTTGGGCACCAAATCGCTAAGGCGCAAGCCGCCTACAAGCGGAATTTCGACGCACGTCTGCGAAAGCAGGCCCCACCGATAAAGGAGGGTGGCTGTGTCTTTCTCCGGAAAGAATACTACAATCCGGAAAAAGAAAAACGGCACAAGCTTTCTCCGATCGCGGACGGCCCCTACAGGGTCATCTCTGTCACCGATACTACGGTTGTCCTTAACATCAACGGAGAGCACGAACGCCTCCCGCGTGATCGCGTTACGCCGGCACCATCGCCAGAACCTCCCGTACACAAAGGTCATCAAGGACCGACAACATCGGATACTAGCCCACCCGGCCTGGCAATTCTACCGCACGCAACGCGCGGCTTGGCCGACCTTCCTATGGAAACGGAACATACCCCCAAAGTTGGGCAAGACGCGTATGTGCACACACGCGTCGCGCCCACTACTGGGATTATCGCTCCGGGCCCCACCGCTCCCGCTGAGGAGGGGGAGGGAGACGCTCATTTTAGCTACACTGCTGCTCCGCAGTCTACGCCGTCGCAAACGGATAGTACACCCGCGCAAAGCACGGCCGGGGACGGAGTGAGAGAAGCCTTGCCGTCGCGGACGGGAAGCGAATGGACTTGTGACGGTAAGCGCCCCGCTGACGGCCCAATGACAGGGAATGCAGAGTTACCGCCTTCGTCTTCGGCGGGCGGCGCTATTCAAGCCCAAAGTCCGGGAACACGCACGGAGACGCACCGCAACTGCGGAATGAAGACGAGACGAATGTTGCCCCGTCAGCGGAGAAGACCGACCACTCGGAAAAGACATTGGTTGTGAGAGACCGTGCCGTGACAGCAGACCCAAGCTTGGGAAGGGCAATCGACTTAATCGATGATGGCGCCGGAACGGCAGAGCACGCGGTCATCCCAGTACAGGTGGACACCACTCTAGGTGGACAGAAGCCAAGTACGTTGGACGCGCGCGCGGCGCGACACGCGCCACGCACCGTGGGTAAACCGCCTCCCTTGAAGGATGACTATGCACATGACAGTGCACGCCGTGGGCACACGCGTGCCACGGAGAGTAACGAGCCGTCAAAAAACGGTAGTTCCGTAATTGAGACGGCTCACCACGGCACCACGACGGTTGGAGCCACACGAACCGCTGTGGGTGGCGAACCGTCAGCAACGCACGTGACGGAGCACCGCTCGCTAGACCCCCGTACGGAGGATTGCCACCCGTCGATCGGGACGATCTCGCCGGAACACCGGAAGCTCACAGTCCGCCCAGATGGGCCCCCACAACAGCTCCACAAACAAGTGGTTTCAGACCCCGCCCCAGAGAATGTAACTCTCCGAGAACCTCCTTGGAGAGCGCAACCGAGACCTGGGATACAGGATGCATTGCCGGTGAGACGGAAGTCGAAGGCAATCGCCCGCATAAGCCACGACAGTGGAGGAGCAAGTGGCCACTCAACGGAAGATTGTTCGACTGCCAGGGATGAGGACTCACTGGTCAAGCCACCAGAGCGGAGTGTCTACGAACGCGAGTTCGTAGTGGACCGTATAGTGAGGAACGGCCAAGACTCTACTAGAGAGCTGGTATACCAAGTCCGTTGGTACGGCTACCCCCCTTGGGAGGACACACAGGAACCTATCGAGCACCTGCCTCGCTCAAAGGTACTTCAATACCACCGGAGGACCGGCACGCCGCCACCGGACTCGCTCGACAAAGCCCAAGTGGGTTAGGGCCCACACTAGCTATGCCGCTCACGCGGAACATTTGCCGCTTCTGCGGACAAGCCACTATATAGTGGAATAGAAGAAGAAGACGAAGAAGAAGCCTAAGAAGAAAAAGTCGAAGAACAGGAATTTACCGCTTCAAGCGGAATACCTCCCTTAGATAAGGAACAGGCGCCCCTCGCGGGGTGCTGCCCCCTGAGGAGGGGGAGGGATGAAGAGAATTTGCTAAAAACCGGTAGCAACCGGAAACATTTAATGATAGGGCCAAGAGATATTGGTATCTACGGAGTTCGATCACACGCCGGACGGTCCGGAACCGGACCCACGACCTTGGGCGAACCACTGAGCCGGAAGGCCCTGCAGCTGCGCCAAGTCGGTCACCGTGTCAGACACGGGCACACCCATGCCGCGAAGGAAACTGCGGATGACGATCGCCTGGGGGTCAGTACTCGAACCGGCCCCGCCCGCAGAAGCGGAGGCCTGCCACGCGCCAACCGAGTTGGGCGTATCCTGCACTACCGCATCAGCGGATCCGCCGTCATCTCCGGTTACGTCGATCACGTCGATCTGCTGGTCCGCTCCCTGGTCCATAGGGCTCCCTGCCTCATCAATGCTCTCGTCCTCCTCGTCGTCGACGAAGACGAACCCACGAGGATGGCTCTCTGGGATGCTCCGCTCGACCTGACGCCGCTCCCGCGCCTCGGCGGCTGTGACTATCTCCCATTCCCATGGGTCGAAGTATACAAAGTCGCCAGCGTTGACGTCGCGTCCGGGAGACCGGTCTGTAACCAGACGGATACCCTCGGAGACCTGACTAGCAGGCACGGAGTCCCACTCGACACCGTCGATGACCTCCACCAAGGACACCACCTCCCGCGCGTTGCGGACGGACCCGAGCACATCGGTGAGGTCCAAATTTCGAATGGATCGGCGAATCATCTTCGGCACAAAGCAAAGCCGGTAATGATCATATGCCTCCCAGAGGAGGAAAGCCGCGACACGGACAGTCCATTCGGTGGCAAGGATGCTCCAAAGGCCGCGCGGCGGATTCTTCATGTAGTACGACCCGACGTATGTCAGGCATGGGGGGAGCTCCACATGGTACCCTCGAAGGACCTCGACCGCAGGCCAGAACGATGGCAGCGGAACGTACCGCCCTTGACGGGAACGCGCCGCGATTCGCTCAACCTCCGAGCATTGGTACGGCACCAGAACCCCGAAGCGGGATCGCCACTTCCTCTCGTGACGGAGGCTCTCGAAGAACTAGCGCCGCGACGACTTGCGGAGGTACCGGAACTCGGCCCGAAGAATCGGACGAGCCCACAGGATGAGATCCTGGTGGGGCTGGACGACATCCGCATAGCGGTCAATCTCGTCGAAGGCAACAGCCAGTCGATCTCCGTACTCAACCTCGCCGAACGTACGGTAGTAGGCCACGTCAAACCCGTAATGGGACGGAACCGGATGCTCGTTCGGCACCCGAAAATGTCGCGCATACCCAATGCGGGCAATCTCCCGGCGAGCGAACGCCAGGCTCTCGCTTCTCGTATACCAGAGACAATTTGGATGGACCGTGATACGGGCGAGCCAGTCTCATGAGCGGACGACGCTAACGGGAAGCCCTCCGGGGAGGATACCGTCAATGGCGTAGGAGTTGATCAACGCTTCATTCCGAACGGCTTCGGCATTGAACCACGGGGCTTGTGCAAACAGGCCGCTATGGCGGTGAGGATCGCGTACGCGGAGACTCCCAAGACTGGGCCATCCTCCCGTATTTGTCGGCACGCTAGCATGGAACCAATCCCACACGGGAGCTGGATCCGGAGTCGCTGCTGTCGCAACGGACGCCGCGCCGGAAGCGGAAGCCCCCGACGATTGAGGCAAGGGTACCGACCGGAACCGCGGTCCGGCAGCGGTCATTCGCGCAGTCCCACCTGGGAGAGCGCCGGGATTACCGGAGGTGTCGTTGTTATTGGTAGGCATCGCTGAGTCGATGAGAGTCGAAGGTGCCAAGTATGGTATGAGTGCCAAGTTGTTGGAGTCCAAGTGGTCGTTAGGCTCACCGCCGGAGTCCGGAATATATAGGCCCATGATGGGAGGTGAGAAGCCGAACGAGTCGGAAGTTTCAGCCTGAGAAGGGGGAGATGTAGAGCAATGGCCCTTGGCAGGGACTGAGGGGGATGCCACTCATATATCCGTTGTTATTTTCGGCTGAACTTCCTACTATTATGAAGTCTATTTGCCTATTTGGCCCGGATTAGGGATCCGCCTATGAAGGGTAGGATTGGCGCGACACGTGTGGGTCCGCGCCCGACTACCGGATGCGCCGTTGTAAGTGTGCCACGGAGGTACACGTGGGTAGTGTTGGCCGGGGTGCCGGGTACTTAGATATTTTAGTGATATTTGTCAGCCGTATATAAATGGCGGCACTTGCCGCCACTGTACGGGAAGTAAACCTCAACGAGGCCTTGGCTCTAGCTT
The DNA here is from genome assembly GCA_030374805.1 of Gracilaria gracilis. Taxonomy (NCBI): domain Eukaryota; phylum Rhodophyta; class Florideophyceae; order Gracilariales; family Gracilariaceae; genus Gracilaria; species Gracilaria gracilis. The sequence continues at coordinate 31,108 of JARGSG010000139.1, read as the reverse complement.
GAGTTCCGCTTGCGCACGGTCTTTTGCCCCATTCCCGGGGAATACCGCCGCTTATCCGGACAAGTTATCCACCTCCGTCACCGAGAAGCACCGATCCGTCGTTACGGCCTCTTATTTATCATTCTTCCATACACTCTTTCTGTTTTCCCTTCTTACGGCTTCGTTACACTTCGCCCTGTTGTACAGGTTTGCCCCTTTTTGTCTCAGGATTATTCCCAGCTCTCACGAGTCTGTGCTCCGCAGTGCGGCTCATTTTGCTACCTTCTATCTCGTATCTTTTGCTACGGGATACGCCACACCCAGTGGAATCCATCCTGTTGGCACCCCGATTGCCACCCCCAACCTCCGTCTGTAAGTCAGGAAGAGGCCGCCCGGAGCTACGCCTGGCACGTGTCGGCCTCATCGGAGGGTTCTGCTACTGCTCTGCCCCAATAGGGAGCAAGGCTGAACACCTTGGGTGCGTAGCCGCTGGCTCGGTTTGTGTTCTTTCCTTCCGTTCCCGGCTTTGCCCCACAAACCCTGCCAATCGTGCCTCACTCTCTACGGAATCTGTTCGCAACCGTATAAAGCTTTTAACGACAAAGTGCGCTATGTTCTCTGGGTGCTTTGTGCGCGTAATTCGTTTAAATCCATCCGGATACAACGAAGAGGACAAATTTCGCATGGCAACAGCGCTGTTCAATGGAACCAAGATGAAGAGTCCGAAGGATGATATAGGAGAGCCGTTTAAGTTTAAGGAAGCATGGGAAGTTCTCGGCAACCATCCTAAGTTTTCCATCGACGAGGAAATCACCTCAACCTCTTCGGAAGCCGATCCCAGCAGCACCTCTAGGCAGCAAACATGCTCGAAACCTGGCACACTTGATCAGATAGAGAAGAAAGATGTCCCGTCGACAGAGTTCTCAGAACGCCCACAAGGTAGAAAGGCGGCGAAAATGGAGTTTATTAAACAGAAGCACTATGAAGAGAAGCTGAACGTTGCTCGCCAGGCATTATGCCTGCAGCGCGAACGAGCCTCCGAAATAAAGAGGCAGAACGATATATCGCTGTTCACGATGACTGCTGATAGTAGTCCCGAAGCACAGGAGTTCTTAAAAATCTCACGGAAGCGCGTTCTCGACGACCTGAAGGCCGACGAAGCAAAGCGTCAGAAGTCGAAGGAAAGCCGTCCTGTTCCCGCTGACACCGCTACCGAGTCAGCCCCGAAAGCCTCCACTTTGTCGGAAACCCCCCAAATCGATATATAGCCTCTGTTCGGACCATCTTACTAAGCTGAAATTGCAGTATGACCTCCAGAAACGCCAAAAAGTCTCACGCGGTCGCGCGAGCACCTACGCTCGCAAGCTTGCGAGCGTAGGTGCTCGCGCGACCGCGTGAGAAAGGAGGTGCTGTAGATATAGGTCCCATCGAAATAAAATGGATACCAAACGCCGATGAGTTCGTGCTGTTTATGATCTTCCGAGCAAACCCCATAGGTGTTCCATGACATCGTTTTCCAATTCACGCTGCCTTGCTTCTTGCTGCAGGAACTCACTACTCCTGCAAAGAGCAGCGATTGAGCCTTTCGGAATTGTTGAGTTTTCGCCCTCCTCCCATACCGGGACCTCAGGATGGACAACTTCCTCGCTTGCCCATTCTGTAGATCTTCCCCACGTCAGGTCCTCAGCGTCCAACCCTTCTTCCACCATCATATTATGAAGGATCACACAACAATACATCACGTTCTTCAAAGTGTTCACGTGCCAAAAACGTGAGGGTCTGCGTATAACATGCCAACGTCCTTGAAGCACGCCAAACGCTCGCTCGACATCCTTCCGTCTGCCTTCCTGCCTCTTGGCATGATTCTTTTCTTTCTTTGTTACAGGTTCCTGTATAGTATGAATGAAAATGGGGTACCTAGGATAGACTCTATCGCAAAGAAAATACGGGATTGTTTGGTGCTTGCTGTTCAGATCCTAGGACACCTTTGGTGGAAAGCATCCGTCCGATATTTTGTTTAGTAAAGGAGAATTCCCTAAGACGTTTAAGTCGTTGCCACTTCCCGGCGTACCAAAGAACGAGTTCCAAATCCAAAGCCGGTCGTCCGCGATGGCTTCCAAGGTTACTCCCGGTTTCCGCTCCTTCCGTTGATATTGACCTCTCCACGCAACTGGACAGTTCTTCCATATCCATTTCGAACAATCAATGCTGCCCATCATTTCCGGGAATCCAAGACGTTGAGTGCGTGCAAGAACCTTTTTCAGCTCAGACTCTGTCGGACTACGGAGGTATTCTTCGCCGAAACTATCAATGACACAACTACAAAACCGTTTGACGCTTTCAGAGGCTATAGATTCTGACGTACGAACATACTCGTCAACGAAATCCGCTGCATACCCATAAGTCAGTATGCTCAATGAATCGGTGACTTTTTGTTCCACACTAAACCCACGACGTCCTGTGCAATCGTTGTGTTGCTGAAAGTAGCGTTGCGTTCCTTTCAATTGGTTGCAGAGGCGATCAAAAACAGTACGGGAGACTCGAAACCGCCTACGGAATTGACCTTAGTGATAGACCGGTGAGTTTGAAAGATAATCATTATGCAACTGTTTGTGGCCTGCCTCTCGTTGTCGGTCAATGTTACTCTTGCGGCCTTTGGTGGATCCGCCATGTGGCCGTTGGTCTGGTTCGCTCTCTGAGCTGGAGAGAAGGTCATGGACGAGCTCTTCTAAAGCTTCATCAAGCTCATCGTTCATGAGCGATGAAGCCATGTTTCGCTTGCTTGGCGTATGGACAAGGAAGGCCGTTGGAGAAGTGCAGTGCTGAAGCAAATGAGCATATCAGCAAAAAATGTTGGCCCAATTACATCGCGACACGTCGGGAACGTATTGCTGATTTACTGCCGCATTTAGCTGCCCAGTAGAGATGCTCTAAGGAAGAAACGATAAGCATTTTACTTTTAGTGTACACGTCGATGTTGGTAATTAAATTATTTGCATTATATATTTTTATTCTGTGAAACCATTGGTTAATAGATTGAACGACGGCAAAGTAGGTCCTTACTTTTTTACTTTTTCTAGAGATTAATTATCTTAGAAGTTGGATAGATTATGAGAAAAGAATTAACTTTATAAAGGGTCATCCTAAAATTTAAAAAATCCCCGCATTGTAAGAAAAATTGTAACTGACTTGAAGTTATTGTAGGTTTTTGCAGATTTTGTTCTTTATATTGCAGCTCAACATTTTATATAAGCAAAAAATGCCCAAAAATGGGCCAATTTTTTCGGCTATTAGCTCATTTAAAAAGCGTGAGATAAAAATGTCATTTACTTTACAAAAATGTTGTTGTAAAGTACAAATTTTAAGACAAAATGTTTCTCCTGTAAAATTCATTTTTATCAGTGTAAAACAGTTGTTTTAAAAGCGCAAAGTCCTTGAGTGAGTAGAGGAGCATAAATTACAGAATATGCAAAGGACGTAGAATTCTTGACAAAGAAAGGTCATCAATCTTAAATACAAAAATGGTTTGCTGGCGCATTGGTTTGTTGCGGCCATTTTTTGCTGCTAGTGTGCGAAAAACATCTTTTTGCTTGTGACATTAAGCTCCGCATGCGGCCAAAGGCCGCTTTTATTTGTTGTATTCATATGCATAACTGATTAAATTCTTAACTTATCCGATTTTCCCGCGTCTCCTTGAGCGCAAATTAGATCATCCTTCCGCTCACTCTCGTTCAAATAAATCCACTTCTTTCTTCTTCGAAAATCTATTATTTAGCACACATTTCGTGTGCTAAAAGTTTGATCCAAAACTTTTGGATCTCCATATAGTTATAACTTTACATAGGCCATACTTCAAACCAACATAAACCCTCAAAAAGTCTAGTCCCTCCCATAGCATTGGGTCCAGAACTGAGCATTATCTGTCCGGAAGCGTATTGGCCTGCAGATCCCGCTTTCCGGCTGGGAGGAGAGGAGATTAGAATGGCCATTGCCGACAGACGCTTCGCCTTTGTTCGACAATCTCCTGCAGTCAATGCATGACTTTCAAACTACGCTCTTCGTTTCTATTTCCATATCTCGTTTTCATTCAAACTAGGAGCTTCATGCTATCGTTTGACAGACTCGAAAGGAAGTGGACAGAACACAAAGCGTAAAGCGGAAACCTCTACGTAAGATTATTGACCTTTCTCCACTTTTACGGCTACGAGACTCTGTCAAAGAGAGCACTAGCTGCGCTTCAGATGACATAAAAGAGACTGAGCTGTTGAAGCGGGACGGCGGCGCACACCCGTGGCTCAGGAAAGGTAACTTAGTTGTGGGTCAGTTATGGTGCGCAATATCGATAGCGCTATATCTACACACTTGGCGGGTATCTATCGATACTCTCGGCATCCTCCACGAGCGATTATGTTTCCTCCACTTGGGCTGTGTTTAGTCGAACCCATTCTATTTGCAGCTGACTGCGTGTTACCGCACTTTCCACCTTTATCAGGAGCACCTTCTTTACATTCAAAATTCTTTTTCTCTGTACAATGTCATAATTTGAGGAAGCGAGGCTTCCAGCATCATGTGTCCGCGGGCTGCACATCAAACACATTACTAGACTGTCATTAATCTTCCATCTGCAGCTCGCGGACACTACATAGCATATCATAGCAACCACACAATCCAATCATGTTCTGCATGTCACTACTACTTCCACATGATTCTGTACGACACTCCACTTTCCATGCATCCCTGTGAGCTACCGTTTTTCATTCATACCGTTCCTGATTAGTATTTAGGGGTAGCTGCGAGAACCCTCAACAAGTCTTATATCGATAGTGTCAAATCCTTCGACGCCGCCACTGGTTGTCATGTCCTTTGAAGTCCAGTATACGATGTCAAAAAAAGTCGAGACAATGGGTTTAAGCGACAAAGAAAGAACTAATGACGATGGTGTTGTCCATCACCCTGTTGAAACAATAATTTCGGTTGCCCGAAGATGCTTGAAATGCAGACATGAAAAGTACAATCACCGTGGAGAGTACTGCATCAGATGTGAGACCACATGGTTGAGGTGTCTCGAATGCCATTGGGAAACATGTATTCCATGTCCCTGCTTTCGAACTTCTAGCCAAATGGTTAGCTCCGTAACGAACATGCACGGAAAGAACTAAAACACGTCAAGAAGGCCGAAATTGTTCCGTCTCTCCCACTTGTAAAGCAGGAAAGTATGTCTCGATCTGCATATCTTTCCTCGTTTGACGTTTTAAATAGCAATGTAGATAAACGGACACAATAAAACTCTTTTATAAACACTTAGCTTCTAATTTACAAATTTTGCCTTGATTTTCTATTATCTTCTTTAAGCCGAAGAGGTAATTAAGCAATTATAATATTTCTAAACCGTCAAGCCAGAAAAAGAACAGTATTATTCACTATGATAGATAATTCTTACTCTGCTGCAGAACGGTAACAGTTCGAGCCAGTTATGCTCGACCAACGTTGCAAGCAAGAATATGTGGCTTTTATCCGTCGTAGGCGTGAATTCCAGAGTTAACTGTGACAAAAAGTGGTGTCCGTCATTATTAACGACAGAGACATCACGTATACCGCTGTTAAATTCGTAAAGGTAGCCAACGTGAATTGGACGTTAAACAAACTGGCGATACAGTAACAACAATGGTAGTGTGGCGCAAGATGCGCAATTGAACTGTTGAATAAATGAAACTTGATGTTGATGATGACTGAGTGTGTGTGCTCGTCAGAAGAGAGTTGCATCTCTGTCTTTACTTTTATACTACTCTACGACTACTGCTAGGAAGACAAAGACAGTCTGTCTACGTCTGTGATTCCCGTTGCGGTAATCTCCTGCAAGGTGCCACCCACGCAGTTGGGCTGGCGCCTAATATGGCTACATTCGCTCTCTTTCTAAACAAGATTATATTGTAAACCATATATCATTAAATGTTCCAATCTCTAACAACCCCACTGCTCCGTCGGATGCTCAACTTTGTTGCAAAGTAATATGTTTTCAAAAACATTATTCCTTAGTTAACTTAGTGAATAAATCTGACGGATTATATTCCGAGCGAAGAAAACCAACGTCCGAAATTTCATGGCGGTCATAGGATTCTCTCACTGAGCTTATGTCAATGAGCAAACGCTTTTCAGCAGTCTCAGATGACTTGGTTATGACATTGAAAAGACTCATTGAATCCGTGAACATTTTGATCGGTATATCCCTTCCAAGTATACGTGCTAAATCATTTTTCAAAGTAAAACCACTGTCAAATGCATCTGCGAATGCATACACCTCACCTCCCAATACTGATCTCACAACACGGCGACTCTTGTAGCTTTTTGAACTTAACGATATTGCAATTGTTGTACTTATCGGCCAGTAAGATAATATATCCCAGTTGGGATTTGAGATCATCATTATTAGCAAACGAAGAGTCACTATATATCCTAATATGTAGTGATTCCAAATCCAGTTTTACGAACTTCATGCAAAGCGGATCAGCGTTCTTAATCTGCTTTATCATTTTGTTCATTCTTTTCCCATCTTTTATGGTAAACTTTTCTGCAGTAAGTTGTGCACATTTGTTCACATAAAAGGAAATGCGTGGGTAGGAATAAACGAGCCAAGCTAATTGTGCTCTCTTGGAACGAAACTCTGTGTAGCTTCCTGAGTCATTGAGCGGGAGTAGCCTGTTCAAAAAGTCCTTCTGGTGAATTACATAACTTCCATTTCCAGTTTCCACTTGCGTTCCAGCGAACTTGAAACTATCCATTTCCCTTTCCCGGGATTCAAAACGTTCCAATGTTTTCTCACTAATGTGGAGAAACTCTCTGTCCCCAGTGATGATTGAATCGTCGACGTAGGATCCAAGTAGTCCAATTAAGGCGTCGTGTTTGCGTCTGTAAAACGCGGAAATGTCTCCTTTCATTGGGTTCATTTGGAGATCGTTACGGATGTGATCCATGATGGTTACATTCCAGTAATCACTAGCGTCTGGTAAACCGTAGAGAGGTTTAATTAATTGAAGCATAGTTCCTTCGGATAAATTCATTTCCTTAGGAGGTTTCAAGTATACTTCTCTTGCTAGGTTCTGACTGCTTTGTATGTACGCCTGAGTGACGTCATGGCTCCATACCTTCCAACCGAAAATCGCTGCGATCGATAGGATAAGGCGAACCGTACTATGCCTTACTGTGGTGGCATTATGTACTAAATAATTCTGATCCTTGTCAGAAAAACCTTGTGCTACGAGTCGAGCTTTGAATAGTTCATCAGGGGTGCCAGGATTCTTAATTGAATAAACGAATCGGGATCCAATGATATTGGCGTCGGTTGGTACTTCAGATTTACTAATTTCTTTCCAAGTTCCTCGTTTCACTAATCCTTCAGTTTCCTTTTTCTTGGCTTTCAAGAATTCATGATAGTCTTTACGGGGGTCGTTTGGTTTCAGAACTTCGGTTATAAATGTGTTGAATTGAGAGAAGCAATAATTGAGTAAATGCTCCATGTTATTCGGCACTGATTTGGTCTTCTCTAATTGGTCATTAGAGTTTTCGTTTACGTGTGGCTTAGCTTGATGAACGCTATGTTGTACTTCGCCATTCTCTTTCTGAACGAAAATCTGCTTGCCTTCAATACGGGTGACTTTGAAGGGTCCTGTCCAGTTTGGGGAAACGTTTTCTCGAAAGATGAGTACCATGTCACCTGGAGTGTAGTCATGGTGAACTGCTTCTGGTAGACGTGAGTCCAGGGCAGTTTTCAAACGTAGTTCATTTGAAATGATTTCCATTTCTGAACGCGCGGTTAACAGAGCTTGCATGCGCTCTTCCTGGTCTGGCAGTTGAGTGTGAATGCCTGGAAAACGGGGGAGAGCTCCAAATACGAGAAGGGATGGGACGAGGCCTTCAGGGTTCATGGTATCGTTCATAGCTTTGACAGCTGTAGCGAGAATGAGATCATCGTTGTCAATATCTGCATCGTATTTAATTTTGTTAAAGATACGACGTAGGGGTGCGTGATAACGTTCACCGGCACCGATTGAGTTATGGCTTTCCACGCCAGAAAGGCGAAAGTCAATTCCAAATTCATCCAGTTTGTCTTTCCATTTCGGGGAAGTGAAAACAGATCCTTGATCACAACGGATCGAGTCCGGGTATCCAGTGTAAACCTGAGCCCAACAGTTGAGAAAAGTATTCCAGATATCATCCAGTGATTGTCCTTCGAGGAATCGAGCGGCACCGAAGTGTGTGTGAATATCAACTACATGTAACACGGCCTTCTTATTAATTGTAAATAAGTCTATAGCTAGGTCCTGGTTGAAGATTACACCATGTGGAAATGAAACACGAAAGCGCTGTGGTTTTGGAGTGAAACGTTGACACGTCTGACAAGCTTTGCTAATGGAAGTAAGCAGTTCTCTTGTCTCTTTGTTTGCTTCTTCTGGTTTAGCTCGTTTAAGAAGATTGAAGAGCTTTTCCACTGATGGATGATAGAAGTGAAGATGCAAACGACGTAATTCATTTTTGCTGAATAACGTTTGGAATTCATTCATCTCGAGATAAATGTGTCCTAATTTACGTGTCAAAGGCATTTCCCATCCATTATTGCACACCAACAGGTTGTCGACATTATTGACGTAGATCTTTTCTCGATCAAGGAAGTCTAGGCCAAGTAGAAATGGGATATCACAATCAATAACGTCGACCGTTAGCTTTATGATGCGTCCTTGCGGTGCGAAAATTCGGATGGGGATCTGGGCAATGCTGTTGAAAATGTTGTCTCCCAAACGGAACAGAATGTTGCTTTTGCGTTTCTTCATTTCGATACCGTACTTGGTGCAATATGCTTTAGCTTGCTTATGACCAATGACAGAGCGTTGTGCGCCAATATCGAGACATCCACCATTAAATTCCTCATTACAAGAGAATTCCAACTCGTCCTTTGATACCAAAAAACACGTAAATTTGCGTTTCAAATATCTTCGAAGTTTATGTGCTGTACCTTTTGGAACACTGTGAAGTTTGCGTTTCAGTGCGTCTTTGCGAGTTTGGCCAAAGTCCAAAGGTGAGGTGGAGTTGTCGATGTCAAATTGCGTGTAGCAAGTCTTGAAAGGATCGGGCTGTTCGTCAATGATTTCGTCGGAGTCAGAATCTCCTTCGTCATTAGCCTGTAAGGCATCATCGGGCACATCTTTTGTTTCGAAGAATGTGTTCGGGTCTTCAAAATCTGATTCATCCTCACTACCATCCTGGGTTTGGGTGCAAAGCTCGTACAGTACGTGTTTGAGGGCTTTGTTCTGTGAGTTGAATTTACCAGAACGTTGAAGATGTTGTACCTTACGGGAGGCGACTGTGGCGAGATCCTGGGGGTTCTTACAATTTCTGATTACGTGACCTTCTTCACCACATCCAAAGCAAATTACATTCTTGCGGAAGCGATTGTTGTTTCGATAGTTCTTTCGATTGTGCTTGTATCGACCGTAACGAGCGGGAGGGCCAGAATTGTAATTTGTGTCGAACAGTTTGGACTTGGATGAGGAACCAAATGGGTTGGTTTCTTTTCGAGCTATCTTCTCTTCATTCTCACGTTGGATGGCACATTCCAATTGGGTGTAGAATTCTTGGAAGTTAAGCTGTTCAGTGTCCAAACGTGCAATAGGAAGTGTGGCCCAAGTGTTGCCGACAACGGCCTTACGGAGAAATCCAATACGACAGGCTTCAGACTGACAATGAGCAGGACCTTGCGGTGCAAGTTTAGAAATGTCAGCTTCAAGTGTTTCCAAAGCCTTGGTACTGCTGCCTTCGTTTTTCTCGTAACTTTCAAAACGGATGGCGTTCAATTGGTTTTCAATTCGTTTCTTTCTAGCAGTAGAATTGTATTGGTTTTCCATGAGATCATTTGCCATATCGAGTGAATCAACACGATCGAATATCTTTTCCAAGAAGAATCTCTTAGCCTTGTCACGAAGGATATGGTGCATAAAGGAAATTTGCCTGTCCGAGGGAACATCGTAGTCAGCCAGGGCTAATTTGTATTCCCTAAAGAATTCTTCCCAAGATTCACCAATTGCTCCAGAAAATTTAGAGGACTTATCTTTGAAGCGCATTGCCACACTGTGTGCTAATTTAGAATAATTAGGCTTCGACTCATTCCGATTAGGAGGGTGGTCTTGAGAATTTTGACGATGAGTTCGAATGTGTATGGTGTAGACATGCGCAGGTTCTTCAGGAGGAGAATTGGTGGTGAGAGGGATTGTACCAGTAGAAGGGGGGTCAACAAGGCGGAAAGGAATAGGATTCTCAACAGGTGGTTGTGCCTGTGGCGAAAGAATTCCTTGTGAGTCGTCAAGTAATTTCATAGCTGTATTAATATCTTCATGGTTGATATAAATTGTATGAGCAAGACGAGGGAGTGTACGGTTTGAATTACTGGACAAATTTCCACCAAGACGATTAATCAGCCTAGCCAAAGAGCTGAATAGACTCAGATTTTGAGTTAATTCGTTCTGAAATAACTGTTCGGGTGTGAAATCATTGCGGAGTTCTCGAACAATTTGATTTCCGGTGAGGTTTGGAATATCCAATTGATAGGATCGAATAGCTTCCCAAAGATTACGCTGCGGTTCATTGTGTATGATCAAATGTTCTCCAAAGAGGTTCGTGTGAATATTTGATGGCCCATATTGGGAGATGGGGGGAATTGATGATCCCGGGGGAGGAAAGGGTGAACGAAGCGGAGGATTGGGGGTAGTACCCGGAGGGAGAGTAGAATGACGATGAATGGAAACGTTATTCGTAGGCATCGGAGAACTAGACGAGTCCGTGTTACGATTGGTAGGAGTCCTTGCGGAAGCTTCTGGATTGGAAGGCCCCGGGTTTGAAGGTCCGGCGGTTGATCCTGATTGGAGGTGAGATCCGGTTGGGTTTCGCTCTCCTGCCTGCGGTGAGTTCCTCGGAGGGGCACTTGGGGTCCTTGAGCGAAGCACAGGAGGGGTTTGACGGTCAAAAACCATATTTAAAATCTCCAAGTTTTTTTTCTAATGGAAAATGGAAACTTCAAAAAAATGATCAAAAAATAAATTATTATACTATGAAATTTTCAAAATATTGGCTAATATTAAAATAATAATCTATAATTTATTGTTTTTTAATGTTTTATGTATTTTTTGTTAATTTTTGATAAGTTTTATGGTTTTGAACTTGGGTTTTTGTGGTTTTTAAGAAGTTTGTATTGATAAAACTAGAATAGATAAAGAAAGTATTGCTAAATGTGTAAAAAAAACTAGTTTACTTTAGCTTATTCACAAAACTTCGGTGGCGGCGGCCTGAGCGGTGGCGGTCCAGATCAATCTTCGTGTTGAATGTTTCCCTACAAGGTCTACACGACCTCTGGTCCACGGAAACGGTCCGGCGCGTGTAAGCTAGATGCTTACGCCCTTTTAGATGCACCCTGTAAGTAGCCTTAGTGTGGCTGACAGCGCCGCAGTCGCAAGAAAAAATTTTCTTACTTTTCGCTTTTCGCTTTTGCTTTGCAATTGCCACGCGTTCAATTTGTATCGCGGCGCCGGCGTCGATTGGCTTTATGCCACGTGGGGGCGACAGCAAGGCTGCAGGGGTACTGTACGGCGGTGACGGATGACGTTGCACGGGCAACAATGCCGGGGTGGGACGGGTGTTTCTCGATGCGCCGTGGCACGTGCCTCTGGGGCGTCGTTTGTGCGGGCGGGGAGGGGGTTGCAACGAGGGTGACTTTCGAAATCCGTCGTCGTCGAGAGACGCGGTGGACCACGCGGGGGTCAATGGGCGAGGCGCCGCGTCGGAGGGCTCTGGAGAGGTGGGACCGACGTGCAGTGGTTCGTCAGACGGTGCGGGTGATAACCGTAGCGAGGAGGGTGTAGCAGGGCAGTAGCAATTCGCTTGAATGTAGGGATCGACTTCAACGGCCTCCAAATCCAACACTGCGGGATACGGGGAGGTCTCCGGAACGGAGGAGTACTCCGAAGAGGAAGACACTGGGTAGGAAAACGTAGGTTAGTACGTAGTCGTAGCGAGTGGTTTGAGCAGTAAAACGTACTTGAAACTCTTTGTCTTAAAGACAGCAGGCTCGAACGCAGTAAAAGACACTATAGGTGAACTTGTACTGGGTAGGAGTAGACTGCAGAGTAGGCTCTGTGCGCAGAAATGCGGCTTAATTCGCGAATGTGGCGCAAGATGCGCAATTGAACTGTTGAATAAATGAAACTTGATGTTGATGATGACTGAGTGTGTGTGCTCGTCAGAAGAGAGTTGCATCTCTGTCTTTACTTTTATACTACTCTACGACTACTGCTAGGAAGACAAAGACAGTCTGTCTACGTCTGTGATTCCCGTTGCGGTAATCTCCTGCAAGGTGCCACCCACGCAGTTGGGCTGGCGCCTAATATGGCTACAGGTAGCGGTAACAACACCGCAAATATTAACGAGAATCTTTGCGTAGATGCAAGTTCGAATCCATGCACGTAGAAGCATCATGCAGGTGACAGACAAAACACTACGCACATATCCATTTCAATTATATCTCAACCACTGCTCGTAGTTCGGTATTTTCTGAAGGGCAATGAATATAGCAGAAATAGGTATTCATTTTATTGAGTAACGACTGTCCTACATGACAGATGCAATAATCTACTTCGGTAACCAAGAACGCATCCGATTCGAAATAAAACATCAGTATCAGAAACCAAAATTCGATTTCCAACTTTTGTTACATCCCGAAACTATGATGATGCTGTCGAAAAAACGAACTCGTAGTTAGATGTTTCGGCGGCCATTGAAGTCACAGAAGCAAGCGAGGAGGCCACTTTACTCGCGGCAAGTCGGAAGATCGCAAGCGTTGTTACGAATAGCATGTCGAAGCTGCGCAAGAGCATTAGCCTTGCCACTATTGGTACAGAATGATCCCAATTCTGCTCCGGCAGCACTGTAATCGGCGCTAGTGAAGAAACAATGACTCCTTCTTCTCGGGAATTCCGGAGCCTTGACGCAGCCGGTTCCACGATTGCTCCTGTTTTTCGGCCATCCATAATCGCCATCGGCACCTCGCACTCCCGACTTCACGTACAGATCGCAGTACGCTGGGGGACCAGCAGACGGGATGTAACAGCTTCCCACACGACTTCTACCTCTGGCTGCCGCCCAGAGTTCATCGTCGCTGAAAGAGAGATACATATCCTTGAAGCAAAACGCCTGCGCTCCAGAAGGAGCAGAAAGCACAATAATGAAAATACCAGCGGAGAGTACGAAACGGAATAGGGAATTCATGGTGGAAGTTCGACGGGGATGGCTGTGATAGATTGTATGAAGAGGAGAAGGGTGAGTGAAGTGAGGAGTTCGAAGCAGAACGGGTTGCTTGGCTCTGTTTTATACTGCCGGATATTGCTCTTCGTGAAGGGGCTTCAACAGTGTTAAAAATGTTGTGGTGAGCTGCTGAGATCACGCATAATAATGTACGACCATTTCTGTAGATTACAGAGAGAGAGAAGTGTTTCTTCATGGCTGTGAAAAACTCTTTTTCGCAATCAAGAAGGTGCAGATGCATCACTTCCCTTCACAAGAGCTTGGAATGCTCAGCGTTACAGGCTATAGTACGAATGAGGGGATCTATTTGAGCAAACTTGACAGCCAGAAACACGAGATTATCCAACTGAAAATCCTAATTGTAAAAAAACGCTGTTATGCACACTTCACAGCAATGCACCACACAGGGTGTCAAAAAACGTGGCCTTCATCACAAGAACGTACTACACAGTGCACCCCTTTCAGGGGTCGAGTTTTTAAGGTTGTGCAAATCAAACAAGGGAACCAACGGTAGAAGAGTTACCGCATAAGATATAGGTGCAGTCACGGTTCGTTACGAATCTCATCTTCAGATGACAACGCGAACCAGCCCGGAACGTCTCCAAACTACAATAGATCGCCGTATTCCCGCAAACATTCTATCAGCGAGAGAGTTATTGAAATCTCAACATAGTCTCAGATTAAATGTTGCAAAACTTGTTAGAATTAATGAAGTACATTAGCATGGCCGTAGCGTGTTTTACCGCACCTGTTCGAGTTTAAACTCAAGCCTGTCATAGCCGGAGTCGGTGACGCTCACAGATCTGCCACGTCGAGCCGAGGAGGTAGGATGCAACGGGGCTGTGGCTGATGCTCACAATGTTGCAGCAATTGCCGGCATTCACCGCCAGACTTTCAGACCACACTCGTGTTCTTGCTCATATATATTCGCTTTCAATTGAACCTGGAATGTGATGCGTCCATTTCGTGGACAGTAATGGTGGAATCGCAGATGTTTATTTATTGGAGCGAAGGACAGGAGCCAGGCGATGTACGATGCCAATATGAAAATCAAAGTGCTCCAAAAAGGGGGGCAAAATGCGACGTGTGACACGTCGCCATTTCTCATATTGTATTGGGAGAAGCCGGAAAGACGCACTAAAAAGAGAAGACAGGATTTCTCCACAGAACATGCTTTTTTAAAGGCTTTACACAGGTGTTGGGTGTTTGACCCTCCGGCGGTTTGGCACCTCTGCACAAAATAAAATGAAATTTCTAAAACCCTGAAACTGTCACCAGATGCTTCCACTGTCGGAAATTGGGAGAGACAACTCGTTTTTTTTTTCAGAAAGAAGCCGGTATTTTTCTAAATGTAAACTCTACAGTTCGAGGGGGCATACCAATAAGGTTGAGGGTATGGCTGCGTGTACATTGCTGGATGTCGTCTGTCAGTTTTTTCGAAATATTTTTGTCAAATCAAACTAGCTCTGAATTGGATCTAAACCGCCAAACCCCGGTAAAACCGCGTCTCCAACATTCTTTCACTACCGTAGGAGATAGCAGTGGAACTTGCAAAATGAACTGCCTTTGTTAAGCCGGACAGCGTTCCAGACTGCCAGCGTCCGGGGTGAGAGCGTCACAAAAAATAAAAAAATGTTGGGTAGTATCGTTAGGCGTGTATCGATACGCTCGGCACCTTCCACGAGGGATTGAGTCGCTCGCCTTTTCCGTGTGCGTCCTTCAGTGCTGTATTGAAAAGCTTCCCAGCATCCTGTTCTTATTTTCAATATGGGGAAGCAAACAACAAATTTATTTTTCATGACTCAGGTTCCACAATGAAAGGGACAGTTAATCACGGGCAGAAGGAACAGTCATGTTGTCAGGGACCGAAAAAGAACTCGAAACAGCTCACAGACTCACCTCCGCTTCACCTAAAAGGCCTTTGTGTTGTTTAGTAACCAATTTGTCTTGCATGGCGAAGGGTTCAAGCGTGATCAGTACGCCCTATATCTCATCGAATTAGATTGTCTGGCGCACTGACGCCTTGCGAACCATGTCACAAATATTTTGTTCTTATCTCCAATAACGTAATGTACAGAAAACGGATCTGCACATTTCTTGTCGTTCCTATTTTGTTGCGAACCACCTTGAACAATTTGAACGAAAAACTACCGAAAACAATTGATCGACGCTGTGTTCGTCTTTGTGTGCTGCTACGTTGGAGTCTATCCACATCGCATCTGGAGCAGAATGGAGCGAGTTCTTTTCTGTTCGCCTTCCAGCCCACAAATGAGGGGGCCAAAATGGAAGACAACAGAATCAAACGAACAACCAAATCGATTTCGATTGTCAAGATGTTTCCATTCCGATGTTCATAACTGGTCTTCACCCGTGGTACCGCTTCCCTTAGTCCACGGACGTTGACCACCGATTCGGAAATCAGCCAATTCACCCATGTCATCTTCCAAGCCTTCTTCGAGAGCACTGCGCCCGAGGCGCTCGAAGCGCATCTCCAACCGCACCTCGAAACGTGCTGTGCACAGAATCGCGACGCTCAAGGTTGCAAGCTTGCCCGACCTTCCAAAGGACACCTTGATGAAGATAGTGCAATACTTGATGCCCGCGAAGAACAAACACGAAAGATGGATCGGGCGCGAAATCATTCAAGACGTACTACCATTCGCCTGTACCGCCCGCTCATGTTGTGAGGCAGTTTTAGCCGTTTTCGATGCGTACGACAACGTATTCTTCGACAATGGCGTGCACAACCATATTCATCATCTGCATTGGGGGAAGACCACGCAACCCGATTTCCGGGCCTATCAATACATTTCAAATTCCCCATCCGACGCTATCTTGTACCGAGCGGCTGCTCTTGCGTACTCTGTGCGCTGTTCAAATAGCCCGAACCATGAACCTATCCTGCTGTGGTCAAAAGAAATGGTCAAATATCACACTCGTTGTTGTTGTTGTTCCACGTCGTGGTACATCTTGGGGTTGCTCAAATTTAATTCCAAATCGTTGTCGATCGGCCGTCATTCGCAGGCGTGCATTCGCCGCAGCTGGAATTACCACAGATTGCAGCTGTGTGAAGACAATATGTGTCTTGTCAAAGCCGAAGTAATCATGTTGAGGAAGATGGCAATAGAATCGTTGCAGGTCTTGGGACTTTCGTTGTATCCTCACCAAATCGTCACCAAGGTACTGAAGAATCTACTTGAAAGTTGCGCAAGTACGTTGAGGACTCTGACGATAAGGGACTGTTCCGTGGCGGTGATACTTGCAATATGCAATGCTTCACCCAAGTTAGAACGCCTACAAACATTAGAATTGGACACGGATCTATCGGAAAGCATGTTGAAGACGAGACTGAGCGAGTTGCTCTCTGCCTTGGTACACGGAAGAGTCCCGCTACAAAGTCTGTCAATCTCACACCAGCAGAAGATTTCGGACGTCTCTTTCGCAAGTCTACCGAGCACGCTCGAACGGCTGAGTATCTCAAGCATCGATTTCTCTCTCCCAAAAAGACTAAACAGCCTGTCTTTACGGGTACTCCATATCCAATGCGACATATTCAAGCTTTCAGAACTGCTGCGTATGGCAAAATGCAGCGAGCTACCCAAACTGGAGGAGGTGCGCATTCACTACGAGAAGGGGGATTTCAAAACGATGGATCGGAAACTGACAGCAGAAGAACGCGGTCTTGAACTCGCTGTCCTAGACAAAGTTAGTCATATACATGCCGCCTTTCGGAGGGTGACATTTCCGCTTGCTGTGGGCGACCTACTCGACGAGTCGGACGTCCTGGTGTACAAGGCCATGTTCACACAAGTGAAGGAGTTGAGTGTTTCCTTCCATCTCAGCCGCGCGCATGAGTTCGCTGCTTACCTGGCCAATCTTCAGCGACTGACAAAGCTGCGCCTGTCGACAGCGATCCCGTTCAGCCAAACGTTTTCTTTTGATGTTCACCAAATCGAACAGAGCAAACACCTCATTGATGCGCTACGCCGTTCGCATGCTCCGCTGCGCTCTCTACGGCTCAATGGGTTGTACTGCACTAGGGAAACGTATGAACAAATGATGGAGACCTTTTGTGACACTTTGGTGCGACTGGAAATGATGCTGCACTCTCCAGGGCCCGCAGGGAGGGGGCTGGTGAACGTGACTGCCAGCTCTGAGGACGTAATGGATATACTCTTGGGCGCTGCACTCGGGCAGACTAGGTTGGAGTACATAGGATTTGGTTTTGCAGTTGGGGTGACGAAGAGGAGGCCGTTCAATCAGGGTGGCGTGATGGAGACTTTTTACAGCGTGCAGGAACGCCTGCTGGACCAAGGCGTGTCCAACTTTTATTCCGACTGTTGTATGCACTGATGAGTATAATGCGAATTCGATCGTTGTTCTGAAACGGTTCTGTTAACGATAACACCTCCGTAGTGCATTTTCCCCGTTCATCACCATCTTTTGTTAGATGGTGAAATTGACACAAAGCAGTTGCACTTTAGTGAGAGATTCTTTGATCTATCTGTAGGGTCAACTAACCAAATACCTTGCATGCGAAGGTGTCAACGAGGAATGAGGTGGTTCCAAGCATTTTCACCAAGACTGCAAAGCTTCCAATCCTTTTGGAGCTGTGTAAACATTTCAGACCTGCTCATCTATATTCCTTCTTCTAGCAAGCTGAAGAACCCCCTTTGCCAATTGCGTTAAGGCGCTTAACAATAAGGCCCACAGTGGTTCTACGGCTTCTGGTATTCTCGTTCACAAAAGGCAAGACCAGCAGCTCTTATTGAAGACGAAGACCATAAGAAATGGACATCTTGCTGCGATGCTAGGGACGTTGACATTTAAAGAACGATCGGAAAAGTAGAATGTCGCAAACAAATAGTTGAACAGATATGCTGACATCTTGAAAGGGTCGACGTCCTTTCGGACAAAAGAGGAGAATTGGAGTTGAAACTTCAGAGAGAGAGCGAAAATATTTCAGCTTAACAAGCCACGGTGCATTTTCCGTCTTCCATTCCCCGAAATCTGTACCCCAAAAAAATATTCGCCAAAGTAAAATAATCTGTACCCTCCTTACGGAGGGTACAGATTGACGTTCTGAACCCCTAAGCCCCTAAAAACCACGCATATTACGCTTATTATGCACCCCTAAAAGGGTACAGATCCCAAACCAATATACCATTCTGTATTCCACATGACGTTTCAACGATTCAACCTCGTGTACGAGTTGTGAGAGAACACGTTTCATATCTGGACCCCTATTCCACGTCGACCAGGTTTGCAGCACGCACACGCTTGTTGTGGAAAAACAGCTCTACTAGTTGTTATCCAGCTGTCTTTCGTCATCTACTTGTCAACATTCCCACGTGTCCATTTCGGCGGACAACTTCCTGTTTTTTTGGCTCACCATTTCCATTTCGGATGGCATCTCAATCCCCCATGAGCTTCATACGCTAATATTTTTAGATACCCTTTAGTCGATCTTCAAGGAGTGTGCACTTCATGCTTTACAGTTTGTTGAACACACTAATACTTTCGCAAATTCGTAACCCATCTTCGTCACAAGCACCTCAGAGATATGATCAGAGATATGATGAAGAGGATGACGGCACCATTCAAAACCTCGTAGCACTTGTTTCTATGTATAAACAAACAAGCATTGACATGGTTTGGTTGTCATGATTTGCAACCACATTTCAAAGCAATGTCACCGGTCACAGTGTGTGCGAGGAAACATGAACACATAACTACATAAAAGGCTGCAGTCCTATCGCCGGCAAAAGCGAGAAGCCAATTGTCATCTCCAGTTGCACATCTCTACAACACTAAGAAATCAAGCTTGGATTGTCGATCATCATGATGAAGTTTAGCAAAATTGGAGTGCTATTTATGTCTGCTTTGTTTTTGAACGCATACGCTTCATGGGCGCCTGTAGCTGCTGTCAGCTGCAGCTGGCGGTCACAGAGGGTCACGATAACACCTCCGGCGGTGTGGCTCGAGGTCACCACACCGTGAGCGGCCATAGCTCAATCGGTAACCGCCTTCGTGTGCTTTTTGTGCGGGCCCGGGGTTCGTGGTTCGAACCCCGGCCCTGCCGCTCTTCCCCCCTGTTCACTACAGCGCCTTTCATACGCAATGGAAAGTTTATCACCACCAACGGTTGGACTAGTGAAGAATATGGAGGTATGTCCGCCACCCAGACGTCGTTGATAGCCGGAATAATGTGCTCCAGCCATTATTGCGACTTGAAGCAACCCATCACGGTTCATGAAGGTAGTTCCGCGACGGTGACGGATTCGCGAAATTGGATGCATTGGATTAACTCGGAAAATCCCAAGTCGGTGAGGTGTCCCAATGACCTGGTAATGAACGGCTTTCAATGTAGAGGACACTATTGCACTGAGATTAGGTTGCGGTGCGGGGCATTGGCTTCCGGATACCGTGTTGACGTAAACGATTCTAAAGATGCGGAGTGGGTTTCGGAAGATCGTATAGTGGGGAATTGCGAAAATGGATACTATGCAAAGGGTATGGAGTGCTTTGGCGAACACTGCGACTTCGTGAAGCTTCTGTGTGTGCGAGTGGATAAATGGCAGTAGGGTCCATTGCGTCATGGGGGGTAGCCCTGTACACCTGGTACACCGGTGTCAGGTAACGCCTGCTGCAACTCAATTGCCCAGCGAAGAACGATACATGGTGCATTCGTCTTCATCTATATGAAAAGAGACCTACAGTAAAAAATCTTGTTTCTTTCTTAGCGAGTCCCTTTGTAAGGGGAGCAACCTGAGAATCTTAGTCATGCCTTCACGCTCCACGCAAACCACATGATACACAGTGATTTCGCGAACAGCAAACACACACATGACCTGAGGCTTGGCAACAAGTCGGTTTGAAGAGTACATGTGCATTTAGTGGCGTAAGGGATGCGCATATCCTTTTCTTGCCTATGAGTAAAATTTAACTACAATACTATCGCATATGCAAGTCCAGTCAATCAGAAGTCAACTTCTTTTCATGTAATCGTGATCAGTTAAAAATACCGGCCCGGGTTTCCGTTTTATAAAAGCAAAATATGCTTTAATGGCAAGATGAAAGTCCTACAGAGAGGAAGGCGCTCTCCAAGATTCATGGACGTCTGCCAACGACTGTCGTTACCATGATTGTATCCTGAAGCACAAACACAGCTACCGCTCCGTCAAAGTCGGTCTGAGTGAGCCCAAGAGGACCATAAACCTGTATGCGACGATAGACATCTCGCATGTCAATTTCTCGTCCCCTTGCCTTGGACAGACCCAAAACCATTGCTTCAGCCTCCATAGATTGCGGTGTAGCAGTCCTAATAATGAAAGAGGTTGCATAGGCATTAGGGATGTCTACTTCCAACTTGAATCTTTTGTGTCGAAGCTGTCTAGCAGATATATCCAAAGCGACACCGTTTAGATAGGATGACCATCTCAACGATGCAAGACGCCTCCTATTTCGAAAGGCATTCAGATCATCAAACGTATCTCTATCTAAGCTCAAGTCTCTGTAATAACTAGATGCATCTTCGATATTGAAGGGAAACATATTGCTCCCATACTCTTCCGCGAAATGGTAACTTACAGAGTGTGGAGCATTCCTGCTTGTTCTCGCTCTCGAAGAGGAAGCCATTTGGTTCTCTTCGAATATGTTCTTGGAATGATTTTGAGGATGAAATGAGGGAGTTGTCGTATTTCTAATTTGTCATTGCCAGATGGAGAAGTGCTTATATGCTGCCTATATTAATAGCTTTTTCGAAAAAGTGAAGGAGTGGAGTTGAAATATGAGTGCAATAAGCCTCATGATTTCACTTCCAGCCCGATATCTGAACGCCTTCCACAGCTTTTTCGTTGGGTATGACTTCTCTGCGTCCAATACTGTTGAATACAGTAGCCACCATTGGCTCTTTCGACGTACACCAATGCGGCATATGTGTATTGGCCGACGTCAGGACTAAGCCGCGTACGCATATGCGCGCAAATTGAGTTGAGCGTGCAGTACGTCAACATACGGACAGTATGGGAAATTGTGTAGTCAGGGTTACCTCAGATAGTTTTCTAGGCGCCTACCATCTTGTTCCTTCGGAACGTTTGGCTACTAGCGTGATGTGCAAGTGCAATCACGTCTGTCAAGTCAGCAGTCAACTGACTTGGCTCGGGCATGCATAAAAGGCCGTCCTTCCTCCTGGACGGTGACTCACAGAGAAGACCAACTTCGTGTGAGTGTGCCCTTTCGTTTTCCTCTAGCCCTTTCGATCCGTGCGCTTCAGCATTCCGCCAGCCCTTTCCACACCTCCGTTTTTCCTCTCCGCGCCTCCGTTCTGCGCCTAGGATCGATACCCAGTACCGAACAACAAATGCTCATGTTATTTAATATATTTCCTAGTTACTTTCGAATCCTGTTGAATGACGAGCGGTGTAGAGCATGACTATACATAATACTAATTACTAATTTCAAGATGATGAAGAACTGCTTTTCACAAAAACAGAGAAGCCCCATATATGGTCTCCAATGAGAACCAGGGAGCTGCAGCAACAATTCTGTAGTGTCAGTGGGCTGCAGCTTGCTGACACTACATTTTTTCCTGAACGCGGGGGGGACGCCAGGGAATTGCAGGAAATTTGTTGATTTGGTCCTTGCAAGAAGATTACAAGAGAACTAAGGATCGTATATGAGCAAATTGCTTGAAGGCAATCTTACACTCTCTAGTGTGAGGCTAGGCACTTTAGTGAGCTCTATCTTACGTAACCACATAGTTGCACTACATGCACAGGCACTGAATGCCAGTGCTGTACGCATCTCCGCAAATAAAGCATTTAAAGCTGTGCGCGCTGCTTTTTCCCGGGAGGAAAGAGCAGCACAGCAGTTTTTGGGTTTTGAAGTCTCTCTTCTTAAAGGAAAAACTTCGTCGCAAGCGAAGAAACGCTTGCTCCCAGCTCGCTGCGCTACATTACGTTCGACCTCTCTGCCTCTCACGTACAGGAGGCACTTTGATTGGGGGGTTCCGGAAAACACAAATTGAGTGCACAACCTTTGGCACAAATTAAAGTAGTTTGATGCGTTGGTACTGCTCCTGCCATCGGAAATCATATTTGATTACTTTGCGTGTTTGCGACGACAGCGTCTGCTCCAGCCCTGCTCTCCCACCAGTCTGCTTCTGCTTTGCTTGAATTGAACTTGAGATTGTTCAGCACGACGATTTTCTCTTTGGACAGCTTGCTTCGCATGCAAAGCTGACTTTGGCCACCCGCATTACTTGCCCTCCCCGCGCAATAGGCACATCCTAGTTACCATGCTGCTCTTTCTACCGGCTCAGTGTGCGCCAGCGCTCTTGCCACACGGCCCTGACTTCCGGTGCTCAATCGACCTCATCAATTCCGCAGTCGGTGTTGCATACTCCCAAAGACCTCACGAAGAAAAATGCATCCCTTCAGACGGTTTCAAACCCCAATGTTGGGTGCTTTCTTTCCCATGCAGGACAAGGCGCTTTAGTCCACACTGTTTAAGTGGATGCTCTTTCTTATCCAGAAGCGATATCGCGATCGTAAAATTCGACGCAAGGCCCTTCTATTCTAATCAATGTCTCCTTTCCAGTTCCTATACGCTAGTGGGTGTGACTAGTCTCTGATAACGATACCTGCCTTTGACCACAGAGAATTCTGTTTCCTGCTCAAAGACTTTTCTGTCCTGTCTTGTGCAAAAAGTATACCCCATACTCCTTGAACGGATATATCGAAATGAAACCATTACGACAGATTGCAAGAGGCCGCTTACGCTTGATGTCTGCAGTTCAATGCCTAAGACTACTGCTTAGCCGGCACAGAACCAGAGGTTGTCTAATGACATTGTGCCTCCTATTCGGAGTTACGCATTCCACAGCCTCCCTCTACATCCGTTTTGCCCGACGGCTACTATATAAAATGCTCATAAACAACCCAAAGGCACGAGTTAAGATGCCAACGGTTGAAGAGATTGAATTCTTCAAAGCGCAATTCGAAAGAAAGCACTACCTTCTAAATGAGGTGTATTGTGTCGCAGACGGACTTAAGCTTTATCTGCAGCAAGCTGGGGACTGTGTGATTCAAAATATGTTCTATAATGGTGGGATGCATGACCATTATGTTTGTAACATCTTTGTGTTTGCACCAAATGGTCGAATCATTGCGTGCACTGTTACTGCTCCTGGCTCGTTTCATGACTCTACTGTTGCCAGATTTGGTGGCATATACGACAAATTGGAAGCTTGTTTTAGCACAAGTAATGGTATCTGTGTCGTCGATTCAGCATTCTGTAGAGAGAATCACCCGTTTCTACTCAAATCGTCGCAAGACTATTTATATGCTGGTGAAACAACCGTGGAAATTATTATGTACAGAAAGCTACATCAGCCCGCCAAAGCTCTGAGTGGGGAATGCGCACATTTAAGGGAACCTTTCCAAGACTGCAGGACAGGATCATATATGAAGAGAATGGTGAAAGAATGCTCATACTTCTGGTTACAGTTTTATTGACAAACTTGAGAACTGAGATAGTAGGAATCAACCAAATCCTGAACACTTATATGCCTCACCTGCATTTTGATGCAAACAGGTTTCTGAATGATACAGTCAGAATTTAGGGATCAATCTTGTCGTTGCAGGATACATTGCGGGACACTGAATGACCAAACATAAGGAGCATAGTCTCCATGAAACGGTCCTGGCGTTTGGACTCATGCTCACGACGTAAACGCTCCTCCTCTCTAATTACTTCTCTGCGTTTGCGCTTCTGCTCCCTCTCTTCTTCTTTACGGCGTTCCGTTTCCATTCGCCTGATAGTCTCATCGGCGCACTGCTGTTGATACTGGATGAAGGACATGCGCATTATGTCCATCATATCGGCGGTCTTGTCACCGTCCATGGCCTTTCGTTTGGCTACTAAGGGACGTGGAAAAAGCGGAGAAACACTGCGCTCATCGCTGTCTCTTTGATTTTGTTCGCTGTTACCCTCATTATTGGAAGGCGTTGGTGATGGGTCTCCTTCAGACGCCGGTGTTTCAGCCCCATCTTCCTCAACAATTACGGTTATCTCATCCATTTCCTCTTCGCCACATCCCATTTCCGCTCGCTCTGTCATATTTGAGCGCATTTCTTTCGCTCGACTTACGTCATTGTAGTATAGTGGGCCCGAGTTGGTGCATGGTGTATCCGATCGGCCGTTCACGTACGAAGGGGTAGTGCACGATGGGCTGGTGCCGTGGCACCGCCACGTGTATGATTTGGTGATCAAATGCCGGACGGGTTGGCACAGCGTACAAGTTGGCCACGTGTACGGACTTGGTAGTGACAGTGCAAATTAGACCGATCGTACAGTAGTTAGTAATGGGGCCCAGACCCGATATTTAGTTGTAGCTCGGATCTCCCGAGGCCCCAATCGTAAACGACAAGCATCTTCTGCCGAACGTCTTCTTCGCTAGTTTGCACTAACGATAGACCGCACGGCTACTCCTTTATTGGGTTTCTCAGACCGTTCGTACCCTTCCGCACGTTCCTGTACGTGCCTGGTGATACCAATCGTCCACTCTCCCCTCGACCGCCCGGTGCTTCCGCCCCTTCTCTCCGTTCGGATTCATTACAGTCACAAGACTGTACGCTGCCGCCGCTCCCGTCTCAAGACTGCTTCGGACTCTCTCATTTTTGTGCATTATACCACATTGGTCTCCCGACTTAGAAGTGGAATTCGAGACCGTACGGAGCAGCAGAACCGATCGTGGAACCGATACGTACAGTATGAGTCATCGTCCGCCCGGAGAAATGGGTGAAGGGTCTTTGGTCGAAAAAGACTCCGCAAAGTCCGTACCGGTCGCAATTCGCGCCGCTTCGGATGCCGCTTCGGTTGGCCGCCGGAGCACCCGAAGTAACGCGACGGCCTACTTCACGCCTTCAGAGGAGCCCGAACGGATTATCCGAGACGGTTCCGCACGTAATTGGTCTAAGTCCGAACGGAACGAGGACGAGGCAATCGCGCTCGCTCCCTTTCCCGGAACGGAGAAGACGCCGCGGGGCGAAGCTGGCCCCGCGCCGCCACTCCTTACCGAACGGACTACCGCACGGGAACTCTGGGCAGGGATCGCTCCCTACGCCCTGCAGAGTCTCCGAACGGAAATTGAGGTCCACGTCCCCATGGCAGTGGAGACGTACCTCAAGGACCGAATCCCGGCGCTTCTGCACCAGGATATTCCACCGATCGTACAAGATATGGTCAGGAATATCCTGAAGACAGACCGTTCGGAACCTGCTACGTCAGCTCTGAACAGTACACTGGCCGCACTGGTCGCTCAGCTACCGACCCACCCACCCAAATCTTTTATTGACCGTACGGACAATGCACCCGCTAGCGGCGAGAGGCAACACCGACCGGAACTGAAGAAGGGCCCAACGAGGGGTCCGACCGGAGTGTACCTCCCGCCAGTCAACCCGCAGGACGATCCAAACGGAAGCTCAGGAGATTCCTCCGACGAGAGGAGGAATCGCCGCCACAGAGGCGGTAGACCGAGCGAAAGTTCCGATTCGGATGACGCGCCCCGTAAACGGAAAGACCGTCGCCGCCAGAGAAGGCGAAGATCAGCCAGAACGGACTCGGACTCTTCGGAGTCATCGTCGGATGACGACCGCACGGATTCGGAAGTCGACCGACACTCCCGCAGCCCTCGACGGAGGGGGAAGTCCGATCGGTATCGTTCCCGTTCGGACAGGTTGATGCTAAAACGCATCAGGCCCTTGAACGAGAAGTTCGCCAAAGTGGTGGAGTACCGTACGTACAGGTTGCTCAGGAGGAGCCAGACGTACAATTCGCGGGTGGCGCGCAAGATTGCGCGCTACCAAAAGAAATTGAATGTCCAGATGAAGGGTCATTCCTTTTCCGGGACGGATCCGATATCGGTGCTCAATTTCTTACAGCCGTTTAAAACCGCTTGCAACCACAACGGACTCACTGAGGGGGCAGCCCTCTGGTGTTTCCAGTTTTACCTGACCGGACCGGCGCACGCTCTGGTTCAGTCTCGGCTCGAGGGTGAGTCTGGCGCTGTCGACCGTACTCGGGATGAGTCTCTCCATACGTACGAAGAGGTAGTCAACTTTCTGTTGACCACGTACGCAACGGATGAGATCATTGCCGACGCGGCCGCAGAGGTCACCCTCTACCGCCAAGCGTCAGGCATGTCCGAAACGGAATTCGCCCAGAAGCTCTGGAAGAAAGCCCTCCGTTGCGGAAATGTCTTTACCAATCGGAATTTGAAGGGGATCTTCGTCGAAGGTCTCCTTGCCACCATACGGTCAAAGGTGAGGAATCACCTCACCTCGCATCCCAATATCGGATACGATGCACTTGCCCGTTACGCGGAATCGTACGGAGACACCCATCGTGCCTCACGTAGACAGTCCGTTCGGGTTGATACTCAAAAGCCAACCGTTCGGAAAGAGTCCTCTCGTACCGCCCGGAAGGTTCACAGTATTGATACCCCGTCGGAATCGATCTATTCCGTATCGGATGAAGACGAGGAACATGTTCTCGCGGTATCCCGCGCGTCTTCCATGCCCTCGCCTCCCACTACGCCCTCGGCTTCAACGCCGGCTCAGTCCGTTCGGTCTTACCCCAGTCCTGCCAGCTCCAGGGTACAGCAACCCCAGGGGCAGGCACCAGTTAGACCGTGTCGGATTTGCCTCTCGCGGGAGCCCAACTGCTGTCAGTTGCTCCCCCGGACCTAAAGGAGAAGCTGCTGGCCATACGGGAGGCTAATTATCAGCAACGCCGCGAAGAAGGCTATTACAGTGCCTACCAGACCGGACGGAAAACTGATACCCCGAAGGACGATGTAGGATATCGCCAGGGCGGACAGCCTCGCCAGACGCACTCACCAAGACCGACACAGGCCGTCACACTGGTCGAGGAGCCTGCTCCCTACCAGGAAAACGACCAGGAGGAAGCGTAGAGGCATCGCCTCCTCCACAGAGGCCTAGCCTCGCCCCGTCAGCTACAGACCGAACGGACTCCATCCGAGGGGAGTCCCCTGTCCTGACATGTGACCTGACCGATACGGACATTGAAAGCGAAACGGTCCTCTTTTCTAGCGCGAACTACAAGGTGCACGTGTCGGTTGGCCTCAACACGGCACTGATGTATCCCTTAACGGGAGTTCTTGATACCGGAGCTGGACCCTGTCTGGTTCACGAACGCCATCTCCCTCCGAATTGGCGCTCGAAACTCCGACCGGACGTAAGACCCCGAATTACGGACGCGTCGAAGAACCGAATGGACGTTGTGGGAATTCTACCTCTTATGGTCCGAATCGGTGACCTCAACGTACGAGTACAGTTCCTCGTGGTTTCTAACCTTTCCACCAGCGTACTACTCGGTACTTCTTTTATTGACAAGTACGTCTTGGCAATTCTACCACCGAAACCGGCAATACTTCTACGACACTCCAAGCCGGTGTCTATACAGTCTTCCGCCTACGGACCAAACGCACCTTCCGCGCCGGAACCAGAACCCGAACGGGAAACCCTATCTAATAAGATACACGTTGCCCGTCCGGTTCTTCTACCCCCAATGTCGGAAACGAACGTCTTGGTAACCACCAAAACGTCCGGCTTGGTCTTTCTACAGTCTCATCACCGGAAGGGATCAACGCTTGAACTCACACTCCTTGCGGGTGGAGTTATGGAGCTCCGACCGGACGTACCCTTCCTCGTTCGCGTGGCGAACTTTTCTGACCGCTCGGTCCGACTACACAAGAACACCGTTATCGGACTTGCTCTTCCATCTCCTGTAGCGCTCATAACTCCGCAACCATCGTCGCGGAGCGACGAGTCCAAGGAGGGGGAACACATTCCGATTTCGGGTAATAATTCCGAACGGGAACACAAGGATACCGAACAGAAGCAAGAAACCGTACGGAAAGATGAGAACGATTGGACCACCAAGGTACAGATCAGTTCTGAGTATGTCACCGAACGGGACAAAGTCATTGAACTACTTCGACCGTTTGCGGACATGTGGGACGGCCATCTCGGAACGATTGCGGCAGCGAAGCACCGCATCCATCTGGAACCAGGCTCGAAGCCCATATTCCAGATGCCGTACCGTGCCGGACCCGCTCGGAGAGAACTCGAACGTAAGGAGGTGACAAAGCAGCTCGCTGCTGGTGTCATAGAACCGTCATCGGCAGAATGGATCAGCCCGGTCGTATTCGCGCTCAAGAAAGACGGAAGCCTTCGCTTTTGCGTCGACTACCGCCGTTTGAACGCTACGACCGTGCGGGACACATACCCACTACCCCGAATGGACGAGTGCATCGACTCTCTTGGAGATGCACAAATCTTCTCCACTTTGGACGCCAACAGTGGTTATTGGCAGACCGAAATGGATGAAGCCGACCGGGACAAAACGACGTTCACGTCGCATATGGGACTATACCGTTATCGGAGAATGCCGTTTGGACTCAAGAACGCACCGGCTACTTTCCAGCGTGCTCTCGATATTATCCTTTCACGGGTAAAATGGCAGTACGCACTGGTGTATCTTGATGACGTAATCATCTATTCCCGGACGGTTGAAGAGCATTATGACCATGTGCGGACCATACTGCATATGCTCCGTTCGGCTGGTGTTACTCTCCGACTGGACAAGTGCTACTTTTTCAGTGGCACGGTGGACTATCTAGGCCACGTAATCCGACCGGGAAAGCTTCAAGTGTCTCTCAAGACACAGAATGCTATCAAGCAGGCTAAACCGCCTACGACCCAGACGGAGCTCCGATCGTTCTTGGGGCTCTGTAACGTTTTCCGTCGGTTTGTCGCAAACTTCGCCCGAATTGCGGCTCCATTGAACCGCAAGTTGGAGAAGGGGCAACCCACGAAGTTTGAGACATTGACCGATACGGAATACGAAGCCTTTGACGAATTACGTCAGAGACTGATACGCCCGCCCATTTTGGCCATTCCCCATCAAGGGTACCCGTACGTTCTGGATACAGACGCATGCGACCGACAGGTAGGATGCACCCTGCTACAGAAGCAACCGGACGGAGGCTTATTACCGATCGGTTACTGGAGCCGCTCTCTATCCAAGACCGAACGGCAATACTCGACTACCGAACGGGAGTGCCTTGCGGTCGTCTGGGCCATACTGCACCTCCGTCCGTACCTGGAAGGTCAGAGGTTCACTGTCCGAACGGACCACCACTCCTTGAGGTGGATATTGAACCTTGCGGACGCGGTCAGGACGATTGGCCAGGTGGCGGTTGCGTCTAATGGAGTATGACTTCGATGTCGTCCACCGTCCGGGTATCAAGCATCAAGCGGCTGATGCCCTTTCTCGGATCCGGACGGATGGCGAAGACGATGCCCCATTGGACGAAGAAGTCCCCTGCTTGCTAGTGAATGACCGTACGGACGATGGCTACTTTATCACCAACATTACCGTTAACGGTGATGAGTACAGCGACGTCTGCGTCGACTGGCCAACGCCCGAACGGAAATCTGCTGGCATCCCCGAGGTGCTTGCTGTCCCCTCGGAGGAAACCAATATCGTTCCGGTCACGGTCGAGGAGCTAGTGCGAGCGCAAGCAGATGACCCTTTCTGCCAGTCCGTACGGAAAGACATCGGCAACGGTGTCACTCTGTTCGACATTGACCGAAACGGGCTCATAGTCCGCAAAGCCCCACTGGACGGAGCGACCCAGAAGGTCGTACCTGCATCACTGCAGGCACGCGTCCTGTACTTGGCACACTACCCCCGTCTGGTCGGCCATCCGGGTTCCACTCGGATGTATGAAAGTCTCCGTCGAGACTTCTACTGGCCACATATGGCCAACGATGTATTCCAGACCGTACGGGACTGTCGCACCTGCCCGGCGACGAAGGGAACACACTTCAAGTCGCAGAAGCTGCTGAAGCTGTTCCCCGCCGCCGGTTCGCTGGAATTCGTCGCGATGGACGTCGTCGGCCCATTTCACCGAAGTCCGTAAAACGGTTACCAGTACATACTGGTTATTACCGATCGGTTTTAGCAAGATAGCTCGCTCTATACCTCTGCGGTCAACCACAGCTCCTGTAGTGGCGAAGGCCTTCCTGGAGAACTGGGTTTATCCGTATGGAATACCAAACTACTTGCTAACCGATAACGGAACTCAATTCGTCTCTAAGTTCTTTGAGGACTGTATGCACCGCTTTGGGAACCAAACACGTACTAACGACCGCGTACCATCCGCAAACAAATGGTCAGGCCGAACGGTTTAACAAAACACTCGTGGAGAGGTTACGCCACTACGTAGCGGACCATCAGAACACTTGGCACGCGTATGTGCAACCTCTTACGTACGGTTACAACCTACAGATCCATCGATCTCTCGGTACCGCACCGTTCGACGTTGCGCTAACTCGTAAACCCCCAAGCGTTCTGCTCGATGAGCCCGAGTACGTCACTGGACCCAACGACGCCTACACAGCCCACTGCCGCTCGGTTAAAACGCTACACGCTCAAGCTCCTACAGGCCACGCTGCAGACCGCTCGGACAAGTTGACCCGCGCCCAACAGCGCTATAAGGAAAACTTTGATAAATCCGTACGGTACTCGCCGAGCTTCACCCCTGGGGAAGAAGTATTTTGTTGACCGACCGGACTATAAGGACGCAGAGGAGGACCTTACGGATCAGGAACGTACGTATCGGAAACTCTTACCGAAGACGGTTGGCCCATTTAAGGTCGTATCCGCAACGGACGCCACTGTCACTCTGAACCAAGAC
>JARGSG010000138.1:0-101137 GCA_030374805.1 Gracilaria gracilis | reverse complement strand
TTCTGATATTTTGTACAGCTGCTCGTTCACAACAACCTTGTTCAGATCAGAAATGAACTCCTTCGCAAGCGTTCGGAGGGCCACATCAATGTCCTCCGAAAGATTCCATGCCCACGGTTGGACCTCATCTTCCCCAAGAATTTGCGTGTTGCTCGGTAGCAAGCGATGGTCGTTGTCCTTGTGCAGGAACCCCTCGGAACGCGTTTCAATGGGTTTAAACTGCATGTCATCGTACACGAGCAGTAAGAAGGGGAGAACCATGACCTCAGCGCTAGGGAATCTCAGAAATTTGGAGAAACAATCCCAGGCCTTTGTTACCAGCTTCACACCAAAACCCGCACGCTGAGCTTGGAGATTCTGCGATATTTGCACCTTCCCAAAAGGGGTGGAATATTCCTTCTCCCCCTTACGCCTCTTATGGCCCCGAAGGCGATTTTCCATAGATACTTTTTGAATAAGGGAAACAAAGAGAACTCTCTGGAAATGTGTAGCGATGCTCGTCCCGAAAGGGGGAACTATCCGGCCCATACGCCTGGGAGCTATACTCATGGACTTGAAGAATTCTGTTAACGTCACATTCTTCAGTATTACTTGAAAGTACACTTTGGTATAAGCATTCCAAAAATCAATCACACGCTTGTCTCTGTCTCCGTCCACGATGTCAAGCAACTTCGTCGACAGATACAGCTGACGGTACGAAGCATTCCCGCACACAGCCTTGAGCTCATCGCCGCTGTATGACGGGTGAGTGGGTCCGAGAAGGATAGAGAAGTACTTCTTGGCAACGTCTAGAACAGTGTGATTCTTGATGGTATATTGAACGAATTCGCTGTGTACCACTTTCCTAGGTTCGTCTTCTTCTCGCATCGTCGACGCATAGTGATCACGGATGGCATGACACGCGGTGAGAAGCTCATCCCCAGAACCGAACATTTTTCCAACCTTCATGTCGGATGTCGGAGGTGCCGGTGACGGTGACTTAGACCTGGATGTGGTTGCGGCAGCCGTTTTAAACAATAACGGGGGACTCCATTATGAATGCGGAAGGAGAACGGGAGCGGTCGTGAGAAAACAGATCATTGACGTCGGCAACGGACGGCGAGGGCAAACGGACGGAAGCTGACGAGAGACGGCAGCGAACGAGAGATGAGTGCGGATGGTAGACAGGAGCGGGCGGCAGACGGCGGCGGAATTAGCGATGTGAAGGAGGAGTTCAGACGCCAAACCGGTACCAGAACTCTAAAGTAGAGGAGTAGAAGGGAATTGGGCGATGTCAGGGGGGTTTATGCGGTGATAAACAGTTATAAGAGAAGGAAGGGATGAGAGTGGAGTGCGGTAATTCCTAGATATGGAAGTATAGGCGAAGTTATAACTTATGGCTCTCCGGACAGCGGTCCGGGGTGGAGTGGCACTTCATCATGGCTCTGATGAAGTGCCACTCGAGGCGGTCCGCTTCGATGCGCCGTGGGAGAAAAAGTAAAACAAAATTTAATTTTTCGGACAGCGGTCCGCGGTGGAGTGGCGCTTCATCACGGCACTGATGATGCGCCACTCCACCCCGGACCGCTGTCCACGCGCCGTGGCTGATGAAGCTGGACGACACCCCGGACCGCTGTCCACGCGAAAAAAAACAATTTCCACCTGGACAGCGGCCCCCTCGCGACTGGCGCTTGTTTGTAATGTGACGCCGCGTGTACTTAAGGACCTTCGCTCTCCTGCTCACTGCCTCGGTAAGCACAACGCTATGTACCTCCCCGTTACGGTTTCCGAGGACCTCTTCTTCTCCTGTCACAACTAAGTGATCCTCTTAGTTGTTACAGAAGAAAAACATATCGCCGGAAACTGTATAAAGGAGGTGCTCTTTCCATCCTTGTTCTGTTGTGCGGACGTAGTGGCACACAAGGTACGTTCGACAATTTTGTTCGTTTTCTGTGAATCGTACTAACTGGCGTACTCTTCTATTTGCCATGCTATTGCGTATTCAAGCCAGATTCGCCGCCGGCGGACACAGTGTATGCCACTTCTGCATCCTTGCTTTACTGAGAACATTCGGAAGTGCTTGAGCTGGCCGTGATGATCGAGTACGATTATTTGAGTTGTTCAACTCATGTAATCGGCTTTGGCTTTGACAGCCAGCTCAATCACTGTTGGACTGTGGTTATTTATTAGACCGACTAGATTAGACTGCGTTAGGTCGAACTATCTGAAGTGGTTGAGCTACCGGTGATGGTAGACTACGATTATATGAGTTGTACAACTCATATAATTGTGTTTTACCATGACTGATATTTCAATCACTGAAAAAGAATAGTCCCCAATATAGTCAGTAGAAGAATGCCGTGGCCAGTGATGAGTTCTTATTCTCCGACAACCACATAATGCTCGTGGTTGTTGCAAAGGGGGTATTCGTTATCGGTCACGACCTTGGGCGCCATAGGAAAATCTACATCATATAAAGTTAGAGAAGGTAGTCTGTAAAACTACCTTCTTCGATTTGATAGGATGTAAAGTTTCTGGTATAGCGCATATTCTGCCAGATCGATGGGATGTACTATTTGTTTTGTTTTATACATGACCAACAATCTGCGAACTACTTCTAATCTAAACTGTTCTCCGTGCTTATGAAGGGCAATTTTTATTGCTCTCCAACAACCTCACTAAAGGACAGTCATATGATTTGACGACCTTACGTCCTCCCGTCATTATAAGAAAATGCAGGGCTTTAAATATTCATAAGACAATCACAAGTGAAAACCGACGTCGACAGCGGTCCGAGGTGTCGTCCAGCTTCATTGGCCACGGCGCGTGGACAGCGGTCCGAGGTGGAGTGGCGCTTCATCAGTGCCGTGATGGAGCGCCACTCCACCCCGGACCGCTGTCCGAAAAATTAAATTTTGTTTTCGCGTGGACAGCGGTCCGGGTTTTCGTCCAGCTTCATCAGCCACGGCGCGTGGAAGCGGTCCGGGGGGGAGTGGCGCTTCATCAGTGCCGTGATGAAGCGCCACTCCACCCTGGACCGCTGTCCAAAAAATAAATTTTTGTTTTCGCGTGGACAGCGGCCCGAGGTGTCGTCCAGCTTCATCAGTCACGGCGCGTGGACAGCTGTCCGGGGTGGAGTGGCGCTTCATCACGGCACTGATGAAGCGCCACTCCACCACGGACCGCTG
Source organism: Gracilaria gracilis (assembly GCA_030374805.1). Taxonomy (NCBI): domain Eukaryota; phylum Rhodophyta; class Florideophyceae; order Gracilariales; family Gracilariaceae; genus Gracilaria; species Gracilaria gracilis. The sequence continues at coordinate 97,970 of JARGSG010000138.1, read as the reverse complement.
TCCGAAAAATTAATTTTTTTTCTGCCGTGGACAGCCGTCCGGGGTGTCATCTAACTTCTTCCGCCACAGCACGTGGACAGCCGTCGGAGGTGTCGTCCAACTTCATCGGCCACTGCGCATGGACAGCGGTCCGGGATGGTGTGGCGCTGGACAGCGGTCCGGGGTGTGGCGCTTCATCAGGACACTGATGAAGCGCCACTCTACCCCGGGCCGCTGTCCATGCAGAAAACTTAACGGACGCAATTCATGTTTTTTCTTCAAAACTGGGTGCCTTTATTCTATAGCTATGCGTACGTGGTAGTTATGACGATCATTTAACTTTCTAAATAAAGCGATAGTGAATTCTAAAACGTGAAATACGGAACCCCTTGAGTTCAATTCTATATTGAGTGGGCGCAGTGTTCGGTCAGGAAGTGAAGGCAACGAACGTGATTGAGAAGGGAACGTCCACTATAGGTTCTCGTGAGCATTCTCGACGGTCGTAATCCGCGTTTCGAATTGTTGGAACCCTTTGCATACAACATGGCGCCTCTCAACCATAAAAGGGAGCGGGAGTCAGCGCGATCGAAGAGGAATAGCGAGGGGTCAGAAATGGTGCCGTTTGCGCGAGGAAGAGGAAAGGCGAAGGTCTCCATGCCTCGTATGGCGAAATCGCGTTCCGAGCGGGGCACACTGCGCGCGATGAAGAAGAAGACGAGTACTCCCGCGCCACATAAGGTAAAAGGTGGCGACTTTGTATCTTTGTTCATAAGCCTTGGAAAGGACAAGAACAGGGTTGAAATTGGTACTGCGGAAGTACGTGGCGTGGGGCCTGGTGGTGGTACCGGGAAGGAGCTCTTCCGTTGGATGCATGGCCATCTTTTAAGCGCCACTGTCTTAGAGGGTGAGGATTTGGTGGTTATCTGGAGGACGAATATTTCAAGTCATCTAGACGCGAAGTACCCTTACCGTTTCCAAGGTTCGGAGGAACCCCCGAGTAAGCTCGCCGAATTGGTATCGGCTGGGTTTTATGCCTGGAATACGTCGATGATGGCCTCAACTGAGATTCCCCAGAGTCCCACTTCGCACCCCATTCCGCACCCTGGGGCCGGGAAGTCCTCCATCTCTCAGCCTGAGAGTGAAGATGTTGAGGAGGTCAAGGAATCGGCTGAGCAGTCCTCTAAAATCGCCAAACTCCAGTCTCCACCAACGAGAGGAAGAGGACGAGGAGGTTCTAAAGGGGTGAAGAAACTGGTGGGAGAAATTGAGAGGGTTAACATCGTGGATGACTCCGATGACGATGTTGTGGAGGTGATTGGGACTACTAAGGCTTCCCTGGGTGGAACTGAGGGGGATTTGTTCGATGTAGGAGATAAAGTTACGTCGGATGAGGTGGACACCACGCTGCCGCTACCGAAGATATCCCTCGCCGACTATGTTCATCAGCGGTTGACGACGGATATCGAGATGATTGAAATCACGAAAAAGACGGTTCGCAGTGGGAACCTGGCGCACAAGGAGGCCACGAAAATGAAGTGCCACAACTTTGGTTGGCCTCCCTCCTCCGGTTCGATTGCCGTTACACTTGAAGGCGATTTGGATGCGAGTGACATCGTTGACGGGAGACTTGTGCTGTCTGTAACACTTATAGACGGATATCACCGATTTCTTGTGTTACAGGACCTGCGTGAGGAAGGAGGGAAATGGGAGGATATAGTGAAGTATCTGGATGTTGTGTTAGGGACGAGGAAGGATGGTAATCCGATGGTCATGAATGAAGTGCTAGGACTTGCCAATCTCCTGAACGAGATTAGCTCCAATGTTCTGAAGATCTCTTTCGCAGACAAGCTTCACAGCACGGTGTCCTTCGTTGAAAACATCATTGTCGAAGGAAGAGTGGATGTGAGGAAGGTGACGCCGAAACAGATAGCGTGCGCGTTGAAAAGAAGTGGGGTTATCGGGGACTATAATATGCGTCACTTGAATCGCTATGCGGCACTGGCTCTGAAGTTTGTGCAAAGCGAGGGGCTTCTCCAATTCTTTGAGAAGGTGTGTGAGGAGGGGCCGGCGCTGACGCCCACATATGTGTCCAGTGACCTCCTTATAGGACTCACAGATGGGGAATTCCGTTTCGTCGTCCGTTGCTTGCAATGGCGTGTGCGACTGAGAATGTTCTCTGCAGGGAGGACGGGCCATTTTGAGGATATGAGGAAGCACTTCTCTCAGTGTGCAATTGGTATATTTAAGCTTTGCGACTTGACTGCCAAGAGGAAGAAGATGACAGTTGAGGAAGTGATGCAGACGGTTCTCAAGATTGGAGGAAAGGGGGTATCTGTCTTGGAATATCTCGGGAAGCAAACAGCCAAAATGGAGCTCGCAGGAGCAAAGCGTTTGTGGGACGGGATGGTGTCTAGGAGGGTGAATACTGCAGGTAACAAGCTGGAACAACACTTTAAAGTACCGCTGCGAAGTTCAGAGGAAGAGAACGTTGTAGAGGAGGTTAATGAAGAGGTTGTGGAACCGGAAGGGACGGCCAGGGCTCCATCTGCTGAGATGGAGAACGATCTCATGGTGGTGGAAAGCCCTGAACCAAAACCACCGGTGTTAAGATGTAGCACAAAACGTAAGGTGGTTCCGGGTCGCTTGAGAGAAGAGGAGGTTGGACGGGTCGTGGGGAAGAAGAGGAAAACGAGGAAGAGAACTTCTGTGGTGCTTACTGACGACGAGGATGAAGATGATGTGCAACCTGCCCCGAAGCGAAGAAGGAAGGGTACGGTGAACACATCTTCTGTGGACATACCTTTGCAGGTTGGTAACCTGTTCAGGAAAATGACGAAGACTGCATTGAAGAAGTTCTTTAAGAAGCAGAAAATCAATGTGATGTCGTCCAGTAAGGGCGAGGAGGAGAGTGATAGGAGTGAGGAGGATAGTGGATTTGTTGGGGATGAACCGGGGGGGGAGGGGGGGCTGAAGGTGAAGAAGTAATGCGTGGCTTTGAGGATAACAATCCGGATGTTCTCCCGAAGGAGATGAAGACAGCTGGAAAGTACACCGGGGGATCTGATATGTCGTGGACAAATATGGAGAGTGCACTGCCGAGTGAGTGGGCGGAAGGGAAGAATGCTGTGAAACACCAGCACCCGTGGATGGATATGCTTCACCTACGAAAGCAGCATAGGGCGGGTTGTTTAACGGTGGAGGATTTGAGGGCGATGCATCACGCGGTGTACTGGCATGCAGCCCGGAATGTGCACAAAGAACTGGGGAATACGAAGGAACCAGTTCTTGTGGTGAAGCCCCCGTTGAATGGAAAGCCGAAAAGGGAGGAAGAGGCTCTTTGGATGCCGGCGATGGAGAGGAATGACCTCGCGCGAGAGTATTTTGCCGCGAAGAGAATGGAGTTGATGGAGAGAGGATTCTGTGTGCTGGAGGAATTTGGAAGTGACGAAGGCATGTCAGATGAGGCGAAGAAGAGGGGGGTGGTGTTGGATGAAGATGTGACAGAGAGTTTGTTGGAGTTCTTTCACAAGGATTTCTTGGAACAGCCGGACCTCAAGTTCGAGGAGAACCGCAAGAGATGGAACCCTATCATCAATACGGCAGATGGGAAGAACGCGGGGGATAGGATGCAGGGCATTGGGCGATACATTACCACGAAGAAGGGGGATTGTGAATTATAAGGAATTGGATGAGAAGAATGTGATGATGGTGAAAAAGAGAAAGTTGTTGGATGCTTGGTTTGGGCAGATAGCAGCCGCTCTTCGTCTGTGTAACAACAGTAGGGCGAAGAAGAGGATGTATGCGCCGGAAACAGAAGGATTTGTGTTGTGTACGGGGGAGGGATGCCCGAGGCAGGTGTTGCACACCGATTTCAAAGGGTTGACGAATGTGGAGAAGAACAATGGGGAGAATCCAGGATTCTTCATGACGGCCCCCGGGGGGAGCTCTTTTATGATATGGGTATGTGAGAGGTCACATAATATGTATGTGACGGATGACAAGAGTTTGAAGAGGCTGTCTCGTACGATGGTTGTGAAGAAGTTCAGGGTTCCACCGTACTCCATGTTGATTGGAAGGGGAGATGTGTTTCATGCTGGGGCTGGGTACATGGATGCGCTGGTGAAAAAGAATTGTCCACGGTATCATATTTACTTTCCGCATCAGGGATACAAGCTCCCTGATGCGGTGCACAGGCAGCCTGCTTTTCGGCCCAAATTCTTCGATGAGGAATTTGAACTCGAGGAAGTCCCGAATGACCAGCTGGACGAGGAGGAAAGTTCTGTGAGCAACTTTGAAATGGATGAAGAGGAAGTTGGAGAGGAGGATTACGAAGAGGAAGATGACGAGGTACAAGGCCACAAGGCTGATAACACGGATGGGGACTACGAGGAGGGACCGACGATAATGGATTATGAGAAGGACTAGATAAAACATGTAGGGCGTGTAGCGTTATGTGTGTGAGAGTGAGGTGACTTGACTAGTACTGAGAAATTAACGAATGTTTTGATATAATGTGAGCATAAAAGTATTGTGGAAGAAAGAAAATCAGTTACAAAGCGTGGAGTAAGGAGAGAGAGTATTGTGCGAAGATATCGTTTTACAAAATGAGACCAAAGTAGTACTGGTACTAAAAGAGAATGTCTTTTCTAAGAACATTGACATAGTTGGTGTAAAAAGGGGCAGGGTCAGCCAAGCCCGCTCTCTTGGTTTCCTCGGAGGAAAGATAGAAGTAAGCATTTCTCAATTTTTACTCAGAGAATGAGGCGTGGAAGGAGGTAAGAGTGCTGCCGTAGGCGAGGAGGGATTGTACTGTGGAGGGGATATTGTAGGAGATAGCTGTGTTGGAAGAGACTATGCCGAGTAGTTCCTTCATTATCGTTGAGACTATGATATTGTAGCCGGTGGCCACCTCATGCATGGTAATGAAGCCTTGAGAGGAACCAACTAGGTTGAATGAAGAGATCCAGACGAGCTTTTTGTAGTAGGATTTAGAGAAGGCGTCTTCGTCAACGATATTGCAAGTGAGACCTTCGTTAAAGAAGCGTTGAGCTAGTGCGAAAGCCCATTTTCCGGTGACAGTTGTGAGGCCGTTGGGAGTAAGAGGGGTGACGCCATCCTGTGGAGGGGCAGCGAGAGTGGGTACGGCGATGTAAAGAACAGCTCGTGTGGTGTGATGAAGACCATGTTTTGAAAGAGTGGGAAGAATGTGGCCGTTCTGGATGAAGACCAAGTCTTTTCTGCGAGATGGAGGGAAGGAGCGAATTACTGTTTCCAACAAGTTGCTCCTGCCGCAGAAGAAAATGGGACCTTGCGGAATGCCGTGTGCGGCTATGAAATCTTGAAGTGAAAGAATGGTATCTTGAGGGGTACCGTGGTCGTAAAGCATGGAGCTAATGCGGCCTCTGCATACAACAACAGCTGGGGTGTGGGTGGAGCGGAGAGAAGAAAAAGGCGAGGTCATTATGTCGAATTTGTTGGATGCTGTGGGGAGATATTGTGCTACAGGAGAGGAAGGGAGAGATGCTTGAGTAGAGAACGGCGTTGCCGATGTATACATCGATAAAGTGGTTTCAGAGGAAAAGATAGTTTTTATGACTAGGTAGTTGAAAGAATGAGGTAGGTGGGTATGAAGGGATTAGGACTGATGAATGTGTTTATGAAAAGAGATGTGGAAATGAAGTATGAAGGGGATGATTTAATAGTAAGGAGTTAAGGAACGGGCGCTGTGGATTGGTTTTGTGGGATGGTACTGAAAGGAAAAAAGCGAAAATATGGAAATATCTGGGAGAAATGGAGTTTTTGGGGATGGCGGGAAATTGAGGTATAGAAACTGTGATACAAATAGGCCTGCGGGGTAGAAAGGTGTGTGGCCACGAGTGTAACGGCTGTGATCAGGGGTGGCAAGGACGAGGGTTGTGGTAAGTCGCTCAGGCCTGTTCAAGTCGTTTATCGCCGGACGCCGTCTTTTCTCGGGATGTCGAACGGATACGTTGATGACGAAGAGCTAATGGATCTGCTGTATAGGACGGAAGTGCCAGAGACGCCACCGCGGGAGGGAGGGGGTACTGAGGGGAGTTGTGTGAGTCAAAGGGTTTGTAATCGGGATGGAGGATGCAGTGGAGGTGATGGGGTTGGGGATGGAGGAGGAGGACCGGAGAGAAGGTTTATGGGGGAAATGGAGGAACGGGTGAGGAAGCTTTGATGGAGGTTATAGCTGGGAAGGGAAGGTTGATGCAAGGGAAAGATGGGGATATGCAAAGAAAGTTCGCCAGCTCTGGCTGGGATTTACTTGGAGGTGCTTAGCTCACGACTTATATAGCATCTCTTCGTCGCACCACCGAACAACTCCAACTCTGAGTAAAACCTAAGCCTCTAAGCAGGGACACTCAATACTACCAATCATCTTCTAACATGACATGGTAACGCTGCCACAATTCATGACAGCTTACAAGTAACAAGGCACAACAGTGCACAGCAGTGCACAACAGTGCAAAACAATTCCGTACAATACTGCACAACAATGTACAACAATGTACAACCATGCGCATCCATGACAGTGCATGCACACAATACGACAGCGCACCATAATGACCAGACCCCGACAATCCATACACAAACACCCACACCTGTTGCCTGCAACCTGTAATCAGTACACGACGCCATAATGTGTATATCTAGGCTCACCAAGTCACACGTCAGCAACAAGTACCTGTAGACCATATGACGTGAACCAAACACAGCCAACAAGTTCCATGCATCCAGATACGTACATGTGCATGCAGCACTACTCGAACATGATGTCAACCACTCAACAGTGTCAACACTCGTGCACCATGTACCAAGTATCCACATTGGTACATGTGCACACTGTACACCTCGACCACTCTAGACAACGTGTCCTCGTGTACAGTCTGTCTGTACGAACCCATCTCAACACCTTGATATTCGACACAGCACCATATCTGACACGTTCATCCAATGGTGCCTCTTCAACCATCTAACACAGTGGAGCGTACAGAACGATATCAGTCATAGTTTCACATACCAAGGTATCATTCTAGACTTGTCACATGTGAAGAGCTTGATGTCAGTGACAGCATGACATCCAACAAGCTTGGGGGGAGTTTGAAGGAGAACTTCGACGACATGCTGTCGGAGATGGTGGCAGACATGGGAGAGGTGGTGCTGAGTGTGTCGGAAGTTGGGGTGCCGATGGAATTGATTTCGACGATTCTGAAGAGGATGAAGTTGACTGGGGTGGGGGCTGTGGGACATGTGAATGGGATGTTGGAGTGCGTGGCGAGGGAGATGGGGAGGCTGCGAAAGGAGGACATGGGGCTCAAGGGTAGGGTTGAAGTGTTGGAGGAGCAAGTGTGACAGGGGGAGAAGGCGGGCAAATTGCTGATGGATTTGAAGGAAATGGTGAGGGGAGGGGGATTAAGGGTGGGAAAGGGAGCAGGTAAAGGTTCGCCTGTGACGCCTGGTTCTCGGGGTGGGCGGGGGAGTGTGAGGGAGAGGGGGGGAGAAGAAGAAGAAGGAGAAGGTGTGGGGAGTCGACTGAAGAAGATAAGGAAAGGTGGGGTGATGGTGGACGAGGATGGGAAGGTGTTTTTGCCGCCGTAGCTTCCGGGTGGTGCGCCGTTGGTGGGTTTCGGGAGTGCGGCGGCGGCTACGAGGACGGCGGAGCGTATATTGGAGGAGCAGGAGGAGAAGAGGCTGGAGGGGTTGGAAGCCGCTTTGGGGCTTAGAGGGTGTACCAGAATGGGGAGAGCTGTCCGTTGGACTTCTTTAACTTCACGTTTAGGGAAACTGAGACTCAGGATACGAATGCCGAGTTGGAATAAACCAGCGCTGGTGACTCGAGAGTAAATTTTTTGAGTGATTTTGACGCCTGCGACGAATGTGAGGTAACGGGCAGTGGCGCACGAACTGCAAACAAGCATACAACTTCAAGAAATGGAGTTCAACTGCGGCACGTGGAAATGCGATTTCCAAAGAAAAAAAATTTTCCCTTGGCAACTAGCGCAATCTGCGAAATTGCTGGTTTTTTCGGAATTTTATTTTCATAACTAGCCATCTAGCATACTAGACTAGCATTCCGAGAACACCGACGTATGCGCTTTTGCGAAGAGGGTTCCCAAAATTGCCCATCGTCCCCTGCAACTTTGCTTCCTAGTAGTCCGAGACCAACCGGAAGGACTGACTGTTGGATGTTGACCGAGTGCTGTCGCTGAAACCAAAAGTGCAGGGGAGCATGGGCTATTTTGGAGGGTGGTGCTGGAAAAGCGCATATGCGCGTTTGTGCAAACTCAACGTGAAACTGGATTCTGATTGGCTACTGCAAATGTGCACATGCAACGTAGTGTGTACAAGTGTTATGGCACTACTGGGTTGTTCTGGGCTACACGTGTGTAGCTATCACAGATGGGTATGCTGGACAGTGTGCACAGCTATGTACGTGGACAAGTTGAACACATTGATGCAACTTGGTGCGCTATGGTGATGAGTCAGGTACAGTCATGAGGATTACACGAACACTGTGGTAACATGTTTTGGTAAGTGAATTTGTGGTTAGGTGGTACTTGGTGAGCTGGAGCATACACATATTGGTGTGGTGTACGGATTACAGTGTATTGGCACGATGTGAATCTGTGCATGGTCATCGTTACGTGTAGGCACGTAAATTGTTGAGTAGGCACGTAACTTGTTGTGCACTGTTGTGCACTGTTGTGCCTTGTTAGTTGTAAGCTGTCATGAATTGTGGCAGTGTTACCATGTTATGTTAGATGATGATTGGCAGTATTGAGTGTCCCCGCTTGTTGGCTTAGGTTTTACTCTGAGTGGAAGTGAGCGGTAGTGCGACGACGCAGTGCTATATAAGTTGTGACAGAAGCACCTCCAGGTAAATCCGAGCCAGAGCTGGCGAACTTCCTTTGCATATCCCCACCTTCCCTTTGCATCAACCTTCCCTTCCCAGCTATAACCTTCATCAGGTTATGGGCCCAGCCCCGCTGACTTCTGCCGTTATCGTTCGTCTCTCGCCGTTCTCTTACACTGCCTTTCACCCGTTTCACTGCTTCTTTATCTCCGTCTTCTCGTTGCGTCGGGTGTTTTTTTGTCAATCAAGTGCAATTTCATTTAAAGTGTTCCCAATGTCCCATTAAGAGCAGCAGGGTAACACTGTCAAGATGTAAACTAACTTGGTCAATTACAAACCAACGCAATCATTCTTACTACAGATTCACAACTGTGCTTCTTCCAGTACCTCTAGTATTTCGGTCACCTCCTGCCTTTCTCCAGGTGACTAATCTTCCATTCCGAGTAGTACCTTCAGTCTTCCGTACTTCTAGTACTCGTGTCCAAGAACATCACGTGCCCCCACTAGGTTCGCTGGGAACTCATTGAAGTACCATCGGATACCCATCATTCGGTGCGAAACTTTGCGCAACCGAAGAACGGGTGGGTATTTTCCATTTGCCGCACACGGAATTTTGCGAACGCGTCTTGCCGAGGCAAGTTTCCACTCCACAACCCGTATCCTTCCTATTTTGGTTGTACACACATTATCAATTTCAGATCGCAATGCCGAAATTGAAGGATGCGCATTATACAGCGACAGCTGCCGACATGCCCGGTTCACCTTCAACTGTCGCGATCTGTGTTCCAAGTCAAGGTTCAATGCCTTTTCACGACACGATTGATAGTGCCGTAGACGTTTGGAGGCGAGCACAATTCGTCGCAGAGCCGCAGACTCTAAACGACAAAGTGCACGCATCATCGGCACCCGATATGTTCCAAACCGAGATGCCATTCTTCCAAGAATCAGTTTGAAGAATGTTGCTTCAAGCTTCACTATCGCCATTTCCAAATGTGGTGTGAGCGGTACAAGATGCAACGCATACTCGTAAATCGACCTCACAAATGCGCGGTACAAACTCACACAGCTGCGCGTATCAAATCCATTCCGGTGCAGACCAGCACCGGCTAGGCTTCCCAATCGACGTTGGGCATTTTGTACGCGTTCTATGTGCTTGTCGGCTGTTACTCCGCTGGTGGTTAGAGACACCCCCAGATATACTGCACTACGTACCACGCTCAGCTTATCACCAGCAAGTGTGAATATTGCAGAGTGATTCTGGTTTGCAGGCAGTTGCAGTACCATCGACTTGTCGGGCAAAGAAGAGACAACTGTAGGACGAATTTCTTGACACCTCCGAGGACGAAACAGCATCTCAAACAGTGAACCGAATCAACTCGGTAATGAAATTACGATCTCAACATAGCGCACGGGCACTGGAACGTGAAAATCTATTAGACCCACAGGACTATGAGTTTATTGCCGAGTACCAGCCACCAGAATGTGGGGTGAAAACAGTCTCATTTGACGTTCCGGACTCCTTCCAGATGGTACTGGAAAATTCGATCAAGGATGCAAAAAAGGGGAAGATCGATTGGACGTGATAACGTGGCGTCGGAAATGATACAGGTCAGTCCAACTTTATGCGCGTCCACGCTACTCAAGCTGTGGCGGGCGTGCGGCAAGTTGGTTACGATTACGAATATGCGTTGCATCTTGTACCGCTCACACCACATTTGGAAATGGCGATAGTGAAGCTTGAAGCAACATTCTTCAAACTGATTCTTGGAAAAATGGCATCTCGGTTTGGAACATATCGGGTGCCGATGATGCGTGCACTTTGTCGTCTAGAGTCTGCGGCTCTGCGACGAATTGTACTCGCCTCCAAACGTCTACGGCACTATCAATCATGTCGTGAAAAAGCATTGAATCTTGAATTGGAACACAGATCGCGACTGTTGAAGGTGAACCGAACATGTCGGCAGCTGTCGCTGTATAATGCGCATCCTTCAATTTCGGCACTGCGAGCTGAAATTGATAATATGTGTACAACGTGAATAGACAGGACACGGGATGCGGAGTGGGAACTTGCCTCGGCAAGACGCGTTTGCAAAATTCCGTGTGCAGCAAATGGAAAATACCCACCCGTTCTTCGGTTGGGCAAGGTTTCGCACAGAATGATGGGTATCCGATGGTACTTCAATGAGTTTCCATCGACCCCTGTGAATGCACGTGATGTACTTGGACCCGAGTACTGGAAGTACGGAAGACGCAAAGTAATACTTGGAATGGAAGATTGGTCACCTGGAGAGAGGCAGGAGGCGATCGAAATACTAGAGGTACTGGAAGAAGCACAGTTGTAAATCTGTGCTATAAGTAGTAAGAATGAATGCGTTGGTTCGTAATTGACCAAGTTAGTTCACACCATGATAGTGTTACCCTGCTGCTCTTCATGGGGTATTGGGAACACTATAAATAAAATTTTGATTCATTGAAAAAAAAGATTTGGCACATATACCTTTAGCGTTGCGGCAGACACGTATATCGCCCATATACAAGAAAGGCGACATCTCGGTACCATCCAACTACCAACCGATATCTATTCTGTCGCACTTGCGTAAAGCAATTTCGGCTGCATTAAACTCGATTGTGGTGAACTATATCGAGTTTCATGAGTATCAGTATGGGTTCCCAAAGTACAATGGAACGGAACAGTCGATTGTGGAGGTGAATAACATCATCACAAACGGCCACTCGCGTGTGACAGTACTGGATCTAACGAAGACGTACGACAAAGTCCACCGTAAACTATTGTCGCAAGTGTGCGCATCGAGGTTACAACCGAAGCATGAGGCAATGACTACTTTGCTGCTGCAACCAGTCAACGCTTTCATAAATGGAAATTGGAAAGATAATAAAGTACAAATGACTCTTGGAGTCCCCCAAGGTGAACCATTCAGCTGTACAATGTTCAACATGTATATTGATTCCATGCTGTATCGAGTGCCGGAGGTGCCATATCATGTTTCGGATCGAGGTGCAAGTGCATTTGCCGACGATGTGATTCTGATGGCTAAAAGCGATAGCGGGCTGCAACAACTGCTAGACATATGCAGTAGTTGGGGCAAAGAAAGGCAAATGCCATGGAACACTGCAAACGGCAAGGCGATGGTACTGCAACTGCCTGCAAACCAAAATCACTCTGCAATATTCACACTTGCTGGTGATAAGCTGAGAGTGGTACGTAGTGCATTATATCTGGGGGTGTCTCTAACCACCAGCGGAGTAACAGCCGACAAGCACATAGAACGCGTACAAAATGCCCAACGTCGATTGGGAAGCCTAGCCGGTGCTGGTCTGCACCGGAATGGATTTGATACGCGCAGCTGTGTGAGTTTGTACCGCGCATTCGTGAGGTCGATTTACGAGTATGCGTTGCATCTTATACCGCTCACACCACATTTGGAAATGGCGGTAGTGAAGCTTGAAGCAACATTCTTCGAACTGATTCTTGGAAAAATGGCATCTCGGTTTGGAACATATCGGGTGCCGATGATGCGTGCACTTTGTCGTTTAGAGTCCGCGGCTCTGCGACGAATTGTGCTCGCCTCCAAACGTCTACGGCACTATTAATCGTGTCGTGAAAAAACATTGAACCTTGACTTGGAACACAGATCGCGACAGTTGAAGGTGAACCGGGCATGTCGGCAGCTGTCGCTGTATAATGCGCATCCTTCAATTTCGGCATTGCGATCTGAAATTGAAAATGTTTGTACAACCAAAATAGGAAGGATACGGGATGTGGAGTGGAAAATTGCCTCGGCAAGCCGCGTTCGCAAAATTCCGTGTGCGGCAAATGGAAAATACCCACCCGTTCTTCGGTTGCGCAAACTTTCGCACCGAATGATGGGTATCCGATGGTACTTCAATGAGTTCCCAGCGAACCCAGTGGGGGCTCGTGATGTACTCGGACACGAGTACTGGAAGTACGGAAGACTGAAAGTACTACTCGGAATGGAAGATTAGTCACCTGGAGAAAGGCAGGAGGTGACCAAAATACTAGAGGTACTGGAAAAAGCACAGTTTTGAATCTGTAGTAAGAATGATTGCGTTGGTTTGTAATTGACCAAGTTAGTTTACATCTTGACAGTGTTACCCTGCTGCTCTTAATGGGACATTGGGAACACTCTAATAAAATTGCAATTGATTGAAAAATAAAACATCGACTTGGCGCTTGCAGTGTCACCCTAGGGTACCGGGAAGAGTATTTCCTGCCAGTGGACCTGACTACTGAAGTTTTAATCGTTTTTGTTATATTATTGTTGTTTCTATTTTTGTTGGTGTTTGCTGCTGTTGTTTCCTGTTGTTTTGTTGTGTCTGCCATTCGTTTATCTGGGATCGCTTTTAATCTCACTTTGCGGCATGAACTCGTCCACTGGGATCAAGATTGAGAAGTTGGGTGAGGATAACTGCCATATCTGAAAGGAGAAAGTTCAGCTTGTGCTTGCGCTCAAGGATCTCAAGAATCACCTCAACAGCTCTCCACCCAACGATCCAGAAAAATTATCCAAGTGGGAAACTCGCGACTCTAATGCTAGAGCTATCATTGGACTTACGCTCAGTGACGAACATTTGGATCATGTGCGCGATGTGGAGGCTGCTGCCGATGTGTGGAATGCCATATGCAATGTTTTCCAGAGGAAGACTCTTCTCAACCGAATCAATGCCAGACGTGCTTTTTACACCGCCAAGATGCGTGACGACCAGAAGATGTTTCAATTCATCAATCATGTTCGTCACTTGGCTTCTGATCTCAAGAGCATGGACGTCAAAGTTGAAGAAGAAGACATTGCAAGGGCCATCTTATGTGGATTTCCGGAACGTTTCGAGCACCTCATTGTCGCTATCGACACCACGATCGGAGATCGCGAACTCAGTTTGGAGTTCGTGAAGAGTCATTTGCTGCAAGAAGAGCAGCGAATGAATGATCGTGCCAAGGAGGAATCCGGAAGTGACGCAGCTTTGGTCCCGCGTCAGAGGTCATTGAAGTCAATTATATGTTACTATTGTGGCAAGAAGGGTCATATCCAGAAGAACTGTTACAAGAGACAACGTGATCGGGGTAACAAGAATCAGGTCGATGCTGCTCACCCCAGTGTGAATACCGGGCTCAGCTGTGAGCTTGGTGCGAGTGGCGACGATTCTGACTTTGTATGTCTCATTGCGACAGGTGCCAATAAGGCTACTAACAGTGACTGGACTATTGACTCTGGTCCGACTGCACACATGACGTATGATGACTCAATGTTCCAAACGTATGAGAGCAAGGTGTCCTCAGGCGTGAGTATCGGCAATGATTCCAAACTAGAGTCTGTGGGTCGCGGTAGTGTGGAGCTTGATCTGACTGTGGAAGGCGCCAAACGTAAGTTCAAACTGAAACAGGTGGTGCACGTGCCATCCTTACAGTACCCACTGCTTTCAGTGACGGCGATCTGTGATCTGGGCTGCAAGGTAGTGTTTGAAAGAGAGAAGGTATGTGTTTACAAAGGGTCGAAAGTGGTTGCCTCCGGGTGCCGTTTCAAAGGCCTGTACTACCTTCGCACTGCAGCAGAACAGCGTACAGATGTGGACAGCGCCCTTGTGTCAGATCTGTCTCTTTGGCATGCTCGAATGGCTCATGTGAGTGTGGAAGGAATTAAGCAGATGGCTCGCAATGAGGTTGTATCAGGGCGGAATGTGGATTTTGAACAGAAGCTGGATGTGTGTGGCTCGTGTGTAGTAGGAAAGCAACCCGTGCTCCGACTTCCAAGCAAGGGGGGAACGAGCAGAACACGTACTGGACCTTGTTCACTCGGACGTTTCAGGTCCAGTAAGTGTAAATTCCTTGGGAGGCTCACACTACTTTGTCACATTCATCGACGACCACTGCAAGTATTGCTTCTTGTACATGCTCAAAAACAAAGATGAGGTGTTCCAAATGTTCATGAGGTGGCTCAAGTTTGTGGAAAACCAGACTGGGCGAAAGTTGAAAACCATCACCGCACGTGAAAGTGTGGTACGCGCATTGCGCGCTGACAACGGTGGTGAGTATCTGTCCAATCGTTTCCGCAAAGAACTCGAGCGCCAAGCTATTGAACATCAGCGAACAGTGCCGTACAATCCACAGCAGAATGGGCTTGCCGAAAGGTTCAACCGTACACTCATGGACCTGGTCAGATCGATGTTGCACCACAAACCACTGCCGAAGAACTTTTGGGCTGAAGCCTTGAACGTAGCAGTGTATGTACGCAATGATGGAGTTTATAGCTGGGAAGGGAAGGTTGATGAAAAGAAAACGTGGGGACATGCAAAAGAAGTTCGCCAGCTCTCCTGCACTTTTGGTTTCAGTGACAGCACTCGGTCAACATCCAACAATCCCCCTCTGTGACTGACTTCGAAGCTCTAGGTGCTGCACGCCACACTCCTTGCGGAACTTCTCGAGTTTCACTTGGGCAAGAGGCTTGTCTAGCATATCGGCAACCATGGAATCACTGGGACAGTAGAACAGCACGATGGACTTGTCACGCAGAGCCTCTCTAGTGAAGTTGAACCGAAGAGGGGTTTTTAATTTGGATAAAACTTGGTTATGTTTAAGCCTCTGATTCTGGCTTATTCATTAAACCGATATAGTCTCACTGTTTGTGGTCCGCCTATTTTTTGGGACTACTTCTCTCACCAATGCTTCGCAATCCGTGAGGTACCGCAGCCCTTGCACCTCGCTTTCAGATCGTGGGCGTACAGATGACTGACTCCGACGATGATTGTAACACCGCCATTGCGTTTATGTTACAGTTCTCTGCACAGCAGCAGTACACAGCACAGCTTCTTGCTGCAGCAAACAGTGCGGAACTTGCATATCGCTTTCAACATGACGAAGACCACATGAGCAACGATGAGCAAGTACCAGTACGCCCCGGTCGAGGAAACACCCTTTACCAAAGAAAGGCCACATACGCTCGGAGGGAAGCTGCAAATTTCTACAACCGCGTTCGATATGAAGACGCTGACATATCCCTCTCTCGCAAAATTACTCATCTAACTACAGCAGAGTTTGATGCTTTGCATGAAGTAGTGGCTTCTGAACTGGCAAACCCCTTTATCTTCAGAGAACAGTTTTCAGACGATGCACATCGGGTAGCACGCAAGCGCAAGTTCACTACAGTAGAACTTCTTTTCATGCTGTTTGATGCGCTTGGGGGATCCAACGAAGGGGGACAAGGTGTAGAGCATATGGCTATGAAGTACGGGTGTTCTATAGGAAGTCTATCTAACTACTTTCGACATGCGTTGTTTGCTCTACATAGGAGTTTGGGAGCAATAACGCCGAGGCTGGTAAGGTGGTCGTCGGTGGAAGAGAGAGCAAGTATGGAAGGACTTCTGATTGGCTTCCCTCGTTGTGTGTTTTTCGTGGATTGGAACAAAAGCAAGAGATGGAGACCCCGGAGCAACGAGGAACAGGAAAGAGCGTACGATAGCTACAAGAAAGCTCACTGCTTTGCTGTCCTTGTATTCTGCGACATATTCGGTCGCTTTATTCGTGTCGAGATCACAAATCATGGAGCAGAATCAGACCGAGCTCTTTATACAAGGTCTGATGTGTACCGGTGCCAAGAACAGTACCTATCAAATATGCAGCATGGAATGGCAGACATGGGGTTTGCAGGCGACGGGCAACTTGTAGTCCCTTACAAAAGAACAGAAAGCACTTCTTGGATGTATAGAAGTGAGCATAACCAAGATATAAGAAAGCAAAGAATGGTCAATGAGTGGGGGATAGGGTTCATAAACAACCGCTATAGACTCTTTCTAGGACGTTGGCAGTTTGAGAAAGAGTTGTTTCCAATCGCGTACCACGCAGTCGTCATGGTAGCAAACTGGCAGTTTGATAGACGTGGATATGCCCTGCAGACGCGGGAGAGATATATGGAGAAGCTGGATAAATTCGATCGCAACGACGGCAATCGATTATCCGCAGCTGAGCGCGCAGTGGAACTCCTTCGATACGGTCGCCTACGGCTCCCTTCGCTGCGGACTTGGCGCGCGCGCATACTTCGCGCTCAGCTTAGTTTTGCTCCGGTTCCTCTGCGTCCGCTGTTTCGCTGGGATCTCCCGTGGTTTTCGGATGTCCTTCTTGCCCTTCTTTGCTCGGGTCGTCAACCAGCAGCGATTCATCCATCTCCAAAGATGCAATTGCACCAGAAGAGGGCATCGGTGTAGACATCTTTGGCAGTACCAAGCTGGTCTTTTGCGCATATAAAGAAAGAAACGCGCCGAACTGCTCTGTTTGCCGTGCAGCGACTGCCGCGCTTGCTGCTGCTGCATTTGCACTCATGGTTTGTGCACGAAGAAGGTGACGATCAGCGGCTCTACGTTCTAGTAAACGCATCTTGTTTGCGTTCTCTCGCTCCTTTCTCTCCACCTCATATTCTGCTTTCCGCTTCGCCAAACGGTTAGCTTTTTGGAGACGAGATTCTTTACGGCGTTCCATATTCTTTGCGGTACTATCATCAGAAGACACCACACGTTTGTCGGCTTCAATTTTGTAGTCTAACAGGGCCTGATCAAGAACATGTTGAGCATCATTTTCTCTTCCACCTGCTCTAACTGCCGCCAAAGCAACACATCCTTCTTCATCCGTATCGCTTTTGATGACGCTTTTGCTCTCTTTAAGAGCCACTGCTGCAATGTACTGCACGTTTGCAGTTGTTATGGCGGCCATATATGCTCGTCGCCATGACATGGAATACTTGGATTGTTCCTGAACAAGAGCGTCATCTGGTATGTGTCTCAGTAAGGCGTTCTTGGCTACAGCAGCGCACGTTTTTTCAAGCGTTTTCCCTTTTTGCGTTGGGGCTCGTCGTTGTGTTAGTTGTTGCAACAGCCACGCTCGTTCGATTTTGTTTGGGACAAAGCGTTGAGGAGTCGTTGGTTCTGTGCGAATCGTGGCAGTGGATGGATTTTGCGGTGTATCCGGTGTACAGCCACGTTCGTCGATGATTTTGGGCTGCGGGGGCTCACTGCTGGAGTTGGAGTTCATATTGAAGACGGTTTGAGTGCGTCAAAGCGGTTTTGATTAACGGTGTTGCTACCGGGTAGGAATTAGTACGTAAGAGCTGATCATGATGACTAAAACAACGACTTCACCGACTGTTTCAAAACAACACAGTGTTTTAACATAACACTGTGTCCCTAATTAAAACCAGCTTCCTGGCGGATCACTAAATTTGCTCTGACATAGTCCTTCTTTTTGCTAATTAAAAACGCCTAATGTCGATGTGCTTCGTTCGCTTGTTCACAACTCCATTTCGAGCAAGGTCGATGGAGCCTTGGTTGTCAACGTACAGAGCGTCGGTTCAACCAAGACTTTGACAGACCCGTCCACCTCAACTCTTATCACAAGAGCAATGCCGTTCCAAAGTCGCCTTAGCCAGATTGCTTCCTTGGTACCAGAGCACAGACTCACATACTCAGCTTCAGCAAGTGACAGCGCAACCACTTCCTGCTGACGTGAACTCCAAGACAGTGGACCACCGCTCATCATGAACACATATATACTGGTAGAATTGCGGTTGGCAACATCGCCTGCCCAGTCAGAGTCCACATATCCGTGCAGTTCGAGATCAGTGGTAGAGCCGTAGGTGAGTCCAAAGAAGCAAGTACCGTTGAGATAGCGAAGCACACGTTTGACTGCCTTCCAGTGAGTCTCTCCAGGTTTCTCAACATACTTTGCAAGTTTGGACACTGCGTATGAGATATCTGGACGAGTTCCCACAGACAAATACATGAGACTGCCAATCGCCTGACCATACGGAACATGCGTGAGTACCTCCTCAACAACAGACAAATCCACACCTGATTCCATTGGAGTGTCAACTGGCTTAGACTGATGCATGCAGAAACGTTCCAAGACCGTTTGCGTGTACGCCGACTGAGTCAGGTACAGCTGTCGCTTAGCTCGATCACGGTGGATCTCGAATCCGAGAACCATACGAGCTTCCTTGAGGTCTTTCATGCGGAACCGAGTTGACAGCTCTGCCTTTACGCGATTCATGGTCTCCATGCTCGGACTTGCTATCAGCAGGTCATTCACGTATAGAGCAATGATAACCACAAATCTCATTTTTTTCCCGCTGTACACACACTCATCTGCGTCATTCGGCTTCAACTGCATCTCATCAACAAGGAACCTGTCTATCTTTGCCTGCCACTGCCTTGGTGCCTGTCTAAGCCCATAGATGGCTTTCTTCAAACGACACACCAAGTCATCGTTCCCTTGCTGTATGAAACCTTTTGGCTGCTCCATATACACTGTCTCCTCAAGGTCGCCGTTCAGAAACGCAGTCTTCACATCAAGTTGGTGCCAATGAAAGTCTCGCACAGCTGCAATCGACAGAATCATCCTGATCAAAGTGAAATTCACCACTGGGGCATAAGTCTCTGAGAAGTCCACACCTTCGATCTGCAGGAGTCCTCTAGCAACCATACGAGCCTTGTACCTCACAGTTGGTTCACCAGATGGTGCAGCTTCATACTTCTGAACGTACAGCCACTAGGACGAAATCACGTTGCTGTCTGCTGGCCTAGGCACTAGATCCCATGTGTCATGCTCTATCAGTGACTGGTACTCGCTCTTCATTGCCTTCTTCCATGCTTCGGAATCAGGACGTGACACAGCTTCACTATAAGAAGAAGGAGTGTCATCACTGGCTGTCAGAAGAGCAGTTCCACCCCACCAAAGCGTAGGCTTCTTACTCTCACGTGCGGATCTACGAACAGGCTGTGTCTCTTGCCGTTCAGGCTCAGCATGTGGAACTGGTGTGGAACCATCACTGGTACTCTCAGACGCATCATGGACATCAGGCGCAGGTGCGGAAGGATCATCTTCACTGGGGTGACTGGATGTATCAGAGTTGGAGGTGCTATCAGGACTCGACATGCCACTCAACTCCATGTCAGCATAGCCCTCTTCCTAACAGTTCTCATGGTCTTCTAAGCCCGAAGACTCGTCAAACCTCACATTTCTTGACACAATCACCTTTCTCTTCTTACGGTCCCACAACTTGTACCCGTGGGACCCAGAAGTGTACCCAATGAAGATGGCTTCCTTTGCTCTTACCTCCAGCTTCTTCAGCTTGTGATCCACAACCTTGTACCAGCATCGGCTCCCAAACACACGCAGATTGCTCACATCAGGCTTCTGACCATTCCACAGCTCGAATGGACCCGAGCTACTCGGAAGGGCTTTGCAGGTTACCCGGTTGCGTACATACACTGCTACGTTCAAGGCTTTAGCCCAAAAGTTCTTTCGCAGTTGTTTGTGGTGCAACATCGATCTGACCAAGTCCATGAGTGTTCGGTTGAACCTTTCGGAAAGCCCATTCTGCTGTGGATTGTACGGCACTGTTCGCTGATGTTCAATACCTTGGCGCTCGAGTTCTTTGCAGAAACGACTGGACAGATACTCACCACCGTTGTCAGTGCGCAATGCACGTAGCACACTCTCACGTGCGGTGATGGTTTTCAACTTTCGTCCAGTCTGGTTTTCCACATACTTGAGCCACCTCATGAACATTTGGAACACCTCATCTTTGTTTTTGAGCATGTACAAGAAGCAATACCTGCTGTGGTCGTCGATGAATGTGACAAAGTAGTGCGAGCCTCCTAAGTAATATACACTTACTGGACCTGAAACGTCCGAGTGGACAAGGTCCAGTACGTGTTCTGCTCGTTCCCCCCTTGCTTGGGAGTCGAAGCACGGGTGGCCTTTCCTACTACACACCAGCCACACACATCCAGCTTCTGTGCCGAATCCACATTCAGCCCTGATACAATCTCATTGCGAGCCATCTGCTTAATGTCTTCCACATTCACATGAGCCATTCGAGCATGCCAAAGAGACAGATCTGACACAAGGGCGCTATCCACATCTGTACGCTGTTCGGCTGCAGTGCGAAGGTAGTACAGGCCTTTGAAACGGCACCCGGAGGCAACCACTTTCGACCTTTTGTAAACACATACCTTCTCTCTTTCAAACACTACCTTGCAGCCCAGATCACAGATCGCCGACACTGAAAGCAGGTGGTACCGTAAGGATGGCACGTGCACCTTCTTCTGGGAGTTCGTGAGTGCAAGCGGGTCCAGGGACGCAGTGATACGAGACTGTCATCCTGCCGCGCCCTCCTGCAAAGGACGGTGGACTGAGGCCCTGTTCAATCAGGAATCTCCAGGTTATTGCAACCGGAGAGCCGAAGGAGTACTCGGGAACTTGGCGAACGCCAGCACCCATTGAAGGAAGCCAGAGCGGTACAAGTCGAAGCGGAGCTTTGGTGCGGAAACCTGTGTGTCCACAGAGGCACTCAAGACTGCACCAGAGTGGCCGCGTTCGCTACGCAGTGACGGCTAAGTGGGAGCACTTGTGTCGGGGCTTCCAAAGCCGTGTGTTACGACTTTCGCAGGCGGCCCGGCTGCCACCCTCCAGCCTTAGGTTTGTGAAACCCTCTGGGTGTAGTACCCGCTCCATAGGCACGAAGGCAGGGGTCCAGAGTTGACTGCTGTGGGGCTACCCCCCAAAAAACCTCATTTCAGGCAATTGAAAAATTTCAACGCCGATCCGGGTGAACCCTGTCAAATTTTTGTCGGCGGTGCCTACAATCTGTAGAGATGCGTTTTATCTTACAAACGAGCTACAGATCGCTTCGAACAAGTAACTGGATTAGAAGTTACAAGCCTCCGAAGTTCATCGACAAATCGGCGTTTTTGACCCTTCTGGGGCACCCCCCCTCAAACGACCCCAAAAAACGACGATTTCGCAAATCGTCCAAAAGTTACAAGTATTTTGCAATGTGTTGAAGCCGCCGGTGGTGGGCACATAAATCCAATCATTTGAGACGAGATTGGATCGAAGCTGGAAAGTAACTATATCAAGGCTGAGCTATTCGGAGTGCCTCGCATTGCACCTGGACAAGTGCAGAACGAGTGCAAAGTAGTTGAAGTAGAGTTTAGCAGGTTTCGTGAGAGAAAGTCCAAAAAAAGCGCAAAAAAATCGAAAAAATTGAAAACACAAAGAAGTCGCAGAACACGTGAAAAGTGCATCAAAAAGCCATGAGAGCCATCAAAACAAAAGATAAAGACAAAAAATTTGAGAAAAAATTTCAAAAAAAATTGAAAAATGACTTCCCACCAAACCACGTCCTCTAACATAGAGAACCATTTAAGCCCTTTGGCTGACCCCGGGGAGACCATGGAAGGCATTCGCTTCCCACTTGATGGTAGTAGCGAACCAGAATCCGAATCTTGAAAACAAGGTCTATCAAGACCATTCGGAAGAAAGTATCGCCGATCCCTGACCGCAACGACTCTCAGCCTGTGTGCACCCCGGACGAGGCGAGGACCACCTTTGGAGCGTGTCGAACGCTCATCAAATGCCCAAAATGCCATTCTAAGAATTCATTCACTCTGAATGGTAACTCTAAGTTTGGACCCACTGTGCGCTGCTCCGTCAAAGGCTGCCATCGCTCTTTCGGCGTTTTGCGGTTTCATGAAATAAGTCGACCATTTCTGGCGCCGAGCAGCCCCAGGAACGGCTCTCAGCCGTCAGTCGAATCCGCTCCTACGCCATCACCGGTTGCCGAGCACCCCATCAACCACACCAGCGCGCCCTCTAGCGCACCTGTTGCAGTCGTACAGATACCAAAACAGCAATGGGAGTCGATCTTGAGGAGATGCCAGACACTAGAGGATCAAGTTGCTCGGCTCACCCAGCAGCTCCAATCCCCTCGCAACGGTGCCACGGTACTACAACAGAAGCAAAAGCAACGTGCTCCAGAAATTGAAGCACGGCCTGTGGAAACGGCCGTTAACAGACAGCCACTTAACACTGCTCCGCCCAAAATTGGACGAGCACAACCGCAGAGAAACCCTGTCCCTGAAGCAAGGACTGGAACAAATACTGATGTAAAGACTTGGGCGCAGATTGCAAGAGAAGGTCAGTCGCGGTCACTGAACAAGTTACCACCTGAGTTTCTTACTCGAATGGCTAAGATGGCTCAAAACCTCAAGTCTGGAGGATATGCTCCACTGCCGACATCTCAATCTCGGCCCCCGAAAATGGAAGCGCAGTACTACCGTGGCATACCGCGCGGCCCTTACCGCCCTCTCATGAGACACCTTCGCAGTGGTCTTCCAAGCCGTTGCGTCATCGCTCTGTCTTTTATAGGACGTTCGATATTGGAAATCGTGGCTGCGTCTGACGTTGCTCAAAAACTGGTTGCAAGAATGTGGGCAGCCGGGTACACACACATGCCTAACTTCACCGCCATCTCGAATGCCATGTCATCACGAAAGATGATGAGTAAAGCCGAACGACGACAGAAGAACCTGGAGCAGGCGCTATATCGCCTGCAGACTGCAGCAACTCGCACAACGTCAGCGTGGGCCAAGCATTGGTATACGTCTCAAGTGAAGGTAACCCAGGTATTGATGCACAATGTGATAATGTAAACGCAGGTTAGAGAGACGTAAGAAGAAAGACAATAGAGAAGAAAAATAGAGGAGAACAAGTGAAAGGGGTAGGCCACCTTTTTCCCGAGTTTACTCAACCGATAGTGATGGGAACCTACAAATACCCTAGCGCGCCTCGCCGCCGGCGCATCCGCCGCCGTCGCAGCATGCGACATCACGGCACACGTTTTCAAAGTGTACACTCGTACAACGGAAGCGCGCGCAAACATAATACGAATTCAAAACATCTAATTCAAACATTCGACTAATCCAAACAGCGCCAGATCTAAAGCCAGGTGCTTCCTTCAAACAATCAGATCCAAAAAATCACTGATTTCGGCCTGGCGCTGCCAACCCCTCAGCGCAGCACAGAATCGCACATTCTGTGTTAAACCCCTTTAGAATAATGTGCAAACGCATATCTGCTCCAAACCGCGCTACAGGGCCCATATGTGCACATACTCTGCTACTGCATAAGTGGCCACAAGAAACGAGCTGCAGCCAATCACAGCGCACCACCTGTATCTTCAGCACCTATTACTTCACACAGAACCGTCCACTTGTGCGCACCACGTTGCATCTCGCCATTTGCAGGAGCCAATAACATTGCAAGTTCACGTTGGGTTCAAAAACACACGCATATGTGCTTTTGCTGCACCAGGTCCCAAAAGTGCCCATGCTCCCCTGCAACTTTGTCTTGCAGAGGTCTGAGAGGCACTCGACCACATCCATACGTCAACACTCCTCCTCGAGTTCCCCTCCAAGTCCATTGCGTCTCATGATCGCCTGAACCTCAGAAGGACCAAGTGGCTTCGTTAAGATGTCCGCGTCGTTCAAATCACTTGGAACATACTTGATGTCGATGATGGACCCTTTGACCAGTTCCCGTACGAAATGTACCTTCACGTCGACAAGCTTTGCCCGACCGGAAGGACATCGCTCACCAACAGCCCAGTCAATGGCATATTGGTTGTCGGAATGAAGCGGTACACGCTAAAGGTATATATGCCAACTTGCCGCACGCCCGCCACAGCTTGAGTAGCGTGGACGCGCACAAAGTTGGACTGACCTGTAGCATTTCCGACGCCACGTTATCACGTCCAATCAATCTTCCCTTCTTTGCATCCTTGATCGACTCTTCCAATGCAATCCGGAACGAGTCCAGAACGTCAAATGGGACTGTTTTCACCCCACATTCTGGTGGTTGGTACTCGGCAATAAACTCAGCATAGTCCTGTGGGTCTAATGGATTTCCAAGTTCCAGTGCCCGTGCGCTATGTTGAGATCGTAATTTCATTACCGAGTTGATTCGGTTCACTGTTTGAGATGCTGTTTCGTCCTCGGAGGTGTCAAGAAATTCGTCCTACAGTTGTCTCTTCTTTGCCCGACAAGTCGATGGTACTGCAACTGCCTGCAAACCAGAATCACTCTGCAATATTCACACTTGCTGGTGATAAGCTGAGCGTGGTACGTGGTGCAGTATATCTGGGGGTGTCTCTAACCACCAGTGGAGTAACAGCCGAGAAGCACATGGAACGCGTACAAAATGCCCAACGTCGCTTAGGAAGCCTAGCCGGTGCTGGTTTGCACCGGGATGGATTTGATACACGCAGCTGTGTGAGTTTGTACTGCGCATTTGTGAGGTCCATTTACGAAAATGCGTTGCATCTTGTACCGCTCACACCACATTTGGAAATGGCGGTAGTGAAGCTTGAAGCAACATTCTCCAAACTGATTGTTGGAAAAATGGCATCTCGGTTTGGAACATATCGGGTGCCGATGATGCGTGTGATGGAGGTTATAGCTGGGAAGTGAAGGTTGATGCAAAGGGAAGGTGGGGATATGCAAAGGAATTTCGCCAGCTCTGGCTCGGATTTACTTGGAGGTGCTTCTGTCACAACTTGTATAGCACTACGTCGTCGCACTACCGCTCACTTCCACTCGGAGTAAAACCTAAGCCACCAAGCGGGGACACTCAATACTACCAATCATCATCTAACATAACATGGTAACACTGCCACAATTCATGACAGCTTACAACTAACAAGGCACAACAGTGCACAACAGTGCACAACAAGTTACGTGCCTACTCAACAAGTTACGTGCCTACACATAACGATGACCATGCACAAATTCACATTGTGCCAATACACTGTAATCCGTACATGTGGTATAATGCACAAAAAAGGAGAGAGTCCCGAAGCGGTCTTGAGACGGGAGCGGCGGTAGCGTACAGTCTTGTGACTGTAATGAATCCGAGCGGAGAGAAGGGGCGGAAGCACCGGGCGGTCGAAGGGAGAGTGGACGATTGGTATCACCAGGCACGTACAGGAACGTGCGGAAGGGTACGAACGGTCTGAGAAACCCAATAAAGGAGTAGCCGTGCGGTCTATCGTTAGTGCAAACTAGCGAAGAAGACGTTCGGCAGAATATGCTTGTCGTTTACGATTGGGGCCTCGGGAGATCCGAGCTACAACTAAATATCGGGTCTGGGCCCCATTACTAACTACTGTACGATCGGTCTAATTTGCACTATCACTACCAAGTCCGTACACATGGCCAACTTGTACGCTGTGCCAACCCGTCCGGCACTTGATCACCAAATCGTACACGTGGCGGTGCCACGGCACCAGCCCATCGTGCACTACCCCTTTGTACGTGAACGGCCGATCGGATACACCATGCACCAACTCGGGCCCACTATACTACAGATCCCCCTCCTACACTTGCACTCCGCCCTCGGAGCGCCGCGCGGCGTCGCTAAGTCGCTACGCCTATGTCCACGTGGTCGAGAGGGCGCCATCGCATCCGTTCGGAAAATTTGCCCGAGAAGGGCGGGGCGAAGCCATGCCAAAATTTCCTGAGCCGCAGCGACAAAAGTAGCCTTAGTACGTGTGGGGGGGGAATAAACCGAGCGGAACGACATGCGCTGGCACGCAAACGGCAGATCAAAGACGCATTACGCGTCACCCAGAGTGTACGCGACGGCGTATATCTGTGCAGCCCAGAGGTGCCCGTTTGAGCGGTGTCGACGTCCCTGACACTCCATACGCACGAGTCCGATCGGAGGTATACCTGCCGTTTCTTTGGACGTCCACGACGGACACCATACGGAGCGTAATGAGCGGAGCTTATAAGCTCCGAGCTACGCCGACAGTGAGGTGTCCGCGTGGTGCTACCCGTTTGGGAATACACACCAGGTCCATACCGAGTTCACACGGTGAACAGGACGCCGCAGTGTCCGTTTGGAAAAATTGCCCGGAAAGGGCGTGGCGAAGCCATGTCAAAATTTCCCAAGCGGTCGGCAGAGAGTACTGTACGAGCGGTGGGTGCTTATGGGGATCCGAGTGGACAACATAAGGCACGAGGTGGCTGTGGTGCCTAACGACGGCCACCTTCGGGAACGCCCGTGGTCGCGGCGTCAGCGTAGTCCGATAGGATTCGACGCCGTACCCATCCGATCGGAGCATTTTGACGCCTTCCAGCGCTCGATTCGATTCGGTTGAGCCCTGAAAGTCCGCCAATGGTCTCGTACTGATCCATTCGGTGTACGCTGAGGTCATTCGGGCCTACGGTATCCGTTTCGGAAAATTTGCCCTCCAAGGGCGGGGCGAAGCCATGGCAAAATTTTCATTACGGAGGAACGAAACGGCGTAACCGTGGCGGGAGAAAAGCGACAAACCAAACGGATCAGCGCCGAGCAGGTGCACGCAGTGGCATCGGCATGAGACTCCGTGCGTTGAACGAACGAGGCTGCTTCGTGCAAGACTGCACCGAACGTGCGCGTGTCCGGTCGTCGTAGCGCCGTACGTAAAGGTAAGATTGGGGATATCCGTTCGGGAAAGGTGCCCATCACTGGCGGGGCGAAGCTACGCCCAATTTTCCGAAGGTGACTGTAGAAGATACTGTACGAATGGACTCGTCGCGGAGCGCTCACCGTGTTACGTACGAGCGGAAATATCGACAGATGCTCACCGCAGCGAAGGCTTGCGGGTAACCCAATCGGTACGTACGGTTCGATGGAGAACGTCTGACGGGTGTCCGTATCGGCGTGCACGCTTCGTCTCGAAGGAGAACGTCCGACGCGTCCCCGAATCGGTGCGCACGGTATGTCTCGACGGAGAACGTCCGGCAGGTGTTCATATCGGCACGCGCGCGGTACGCCTTTGAAGGAGAACGCCCGGCAAGTGGTTCCTTAGCGGTCGCGTGTCCGTTCGTGCGCTTAGGTCTTGTCCGAAGCGGTGATTCTCGTTCGTGAATAGACTGACGATCGAAGGACCGGCAGCGCTCATCATGCCCATACGGGCGAGGGGCGTCTGTGGGAGCAAGGAGCGACCGTACGAATTGGACGCGATTCGGTGACGGAAGTCGTGCAGTGACAGTCACAGTGTGATACTGTGCACGGTCCGAACGGAAACGGTCGCGCCAGCCAGACGAGTCTTCCAGCAATGACACGCACCGGTCGGGCTCAGAAAATTGCAAATTACTCGGGCATGGAGCGTATGCGCCCCGCGCGTGCGTCAGTAACCGATTCGGTACACAGTATTGCGTGTAGAGGCGCGCGCGTGCGATCCAAAAAATCACAAGTATTTTGACCGTGCGGCGAGTCCAAATCGGGCATTTTGAGCGCCTGAAACGCCACCGTTTCGGGGCTAGCGGCCAAACACTGAATCGCCGTTTTTGCTACCGTACGGGCAGGCAATTTCCGCGACAATTTTTTTGATTCGCCTTGCAAGTAACCGCGCGGCGCCGCCCGACTGGCTCTGCGTATGCGGCGCAAGAGCGCATGCAGTTCCGTTCGGGTACAGCACAGAGATGACGTGGCGTTGTACGTCCAGCATTACGAAGAGGTGTTGCCGTCACGGGGGTGACGTGTCGTACCGTACGGGTTTTCGACTGTACCACATTCGTCCTTGCGGGGAACTGAAGAGCAATACTTCATTCGTGCTCGCGATTGGTACCACGCCCGTTCGGAATTCCCAGCAAGTAGACAGTAGAGTAAACGCGTTGTTCTCGAAAACACAACGCGATACGTTCCAAGTCGAAAAAGTAGATGCTACATACCGTACGTAAACGGTTGAGTGTCTGTGCAGACAAACCAGTATCGTACGATAAAGGCAGTAAATTATGCTTCGAGCCGTAGCTCGAAACTCATGCATTACCAGCACGTACGTTCGGACCTTGAGATCCGCGCACTCCCCTTTCCCCTCCTGAAGGTGTTGCAGATACCATACGGTTTCTGCGACGCCAGTAGTGGGCAATGAAGTGTCGGGGGATGTGTCCGGGTGGTCCAAACGTGTCCTGATCCGTACGGTAACCGTGCCACCGTACGCGGTATTCTTGCCCGTTCGGAGTGTTGCGATGGTCCACGACACGCTCTACCACGCTTGGAACTGTTCCGGGCGGTGAGGTAGGCTCGTCGTCGACAGGTTCGTCCGCATACGGTCCTTCAGGATCGGCACCTACTGTGCCGCATGTCCGTTCGGAAGTAACCGGTGCGGTTGTTGGCCGTGCAGTTGGGGCTTTTGTCACTCTGTCAATACTGACGGTGTTGTGAATACCGTCTTGGTTCAGAGTGACAGTGGCGTCCGTTGCGGATACGACCTTAAACGGGCCAACCGTCTTCGGTAAGAGTTTCCGATACGTACGTTCCTGATCCGTAAGGTCCTCCTCTGCGTTCTTATAGTCCGGTCGGTCAACAAACACCTCTTCCCCAGGGGTGAAGCTCGGCGTGTACCGTACGGATTTATCAAAGTTTTCCTTATAGCGCTGTTGGGCGCGGGTCAACTTTGTCCGAGCGGTCTGCAGCGTGGCCTGTAGGAGCTTGAGCGTGTAGCGTTTTAACCGAGCGGCAGTGGGCTGTGTAGGCGTCGTTGGGTCCAGTGACGTACTGGGCTCACCGAGCAGAACGCTTGGGGGTTTACGCGTTAGCGCAACGTCGAACGGTGCGGTACCGAGAGATCGATGGATCTGTAGGTTGTAACCGTACGTAAGAGGTTGCACATACGCGTGCCAAGTGTTCTGATGGTCCGCTACGTAGTGGCGTAACCTCTCCACGAGTGTTTTGTTAAACCGTTCGGCCTGACCATTTGTTTGCGGATGGTACGCGGTCGTTAGTACGTGTTTGGTTCCCAAAGCGGTACATACAGTCTCAAAGAACTTAGAGACAAATTGAGTTCCGTTATCGGTTAGCAAGTAGTTTGGTATTCCGTACGGATAAACCCAGTTCTCCAGGAAGGCCTTCGCCACTACAGGAGCTGTGGTTGACCGCAGAGGTATAGAGCGAGCTATCTTGCTAAACCGATCGGTAATAACCAGTATGTACTGGTAACCGTTTACGGACTTCGTGAGTGGGCCGACGATGTCCATCGCGACGAATTCCAGCGGGCCGGCGGCGGGGAACAGCTTCAGCAGCTTCTGCGACTTGAAGTGTGTTCCCTTCGTCGCCGGGCAGGTGCGACAGTCCCGTACGGTCTGGAATACATCGTTGGCTCTATGTGGCCAGTAGAAGTCTCGACGGAGACTTTCATACATCCGAGTGGAGCCCGGATGGCCAACGAGACGGGGGTAGTGTGCCAAGTAGAGGACGCGTGCCTGCAGTGATGCAGGTACGACCTTCTGGATGGCGCCGTCTAGTGGGGCTTTGCGCACGATAAGTCCGTTTCGGTCAATGTCGAACAGAGTGACACCGTTGCCGATGTCTTTCCGTACGGACTCACAGAAAGGGTCATCTGCTTGAGCTCGTACCAGCTCTTCGACCGTGAGGGGAACGATATTGGTTTTCTCCGAGGTGACAGCGAGCACCTCGGGGATACCAGCAGATTTCCGTTCGGGCGTTGGCCAGTCGACGCATACGTCGCTGTACTCATCACCGTTAACGGTAATGTTGGTGATCAAGTAGCCATCGTCCGTACGGTCATTCACTAGCAAGCAGGGGACCTCTTTGTCCAATGGGGCATCGTCTTCGCCATCCGTCCGGATCCGAGAAAGGGCATCAGCCGCTTGGTGCTTGATACCCGGACGGTGGACGACATCGAAGTCATACTCCATTAGACGCAACCGCCACCTGGCCAATCGTCCTGACGCGTCCGCAAGGTTCAATATCCACCTCAAGGAGTGGTGCTCCGTTCGGACAGTGAATCTCTGACCTTCCAGGTACAGACGGAGGTGCAGTATGGCCCAGACGACCGCAAGGCATTCCCGTTCGGTAGTCGAGTATTGCCGTTCGGTCTTGGATAGAGAGCGGCTCCAGTAACCGATCGGTAATAAGCCTCCGTCCGGTTGCTTCTGTAGCAGGGTGCATCCTACCTGTCGGTCGCATGCGTCTGTATCCAGAACGTACGGGTACCCTTGACGGGGAATGGCCAAAATGGGCGGGCGTATCAGTGTCTGACATAATTCGTCAAAGGCTTCGTATTCCGTATCGGTCAATGTCTCAAACTTCGTGGGTTGCCCCTTCTCCAACTTGCGGTTAAATAGAGCCGCAATTCGGGCGAAGTTTGCGGCAAACCGACGGAAAACGTTACAGAGCCCCAAGAACGATGGGAGCTCCGTCTGGGTCGTAGGCGGTTTAGCCTGCTTGATAGCATTCTGTGTCTTGAGAGACTCTTGAAGCTTTCCCGGTCGGATTACGTGGCCTAGATAGTCCACCGTGCCACTGAAAAAGTAGCACTTGTCCAGTCGGAGAGTAACACCAGCCGAACGGAGCATATGCAGTATGGTCCGCACATGGTCATAATGCTCTTCAAGCGTCCGGGAATAGATGATTACGTCATCAAGATACACCAGTGCGTACTGCCACTTCACCCGTGAAAGGATGATATCGAGAGCACGCTGGAAAGTAGCCGGTGCGTTCTTGAGTCCGAACGGCATTCTCCGATAACGGTACAGTCCCATATGCGACGTGAACGTCGTTTTGTCCCGGTCGGCTTCATCCATTTCGGTCTGCCAATAACCACTGTTGGCGTCCAAAGTGGAGAAGATTTGTGCATCTCCAAGAGAGTCGATGCACTCGTCCATTCGGGGTAGTGGGTATGTGTCCCGTACGGTCGTAGCGTTCAAACGGCGGTAGTCGACGCAGAAGCGAAGGCTTCCGTCTTTCTTGAGCGCGAATACGACCGGGCTGGCCCATTCTGCCGATGACGGTTCTATGACACCAGCAGCAAGCTGCTTCGTCACCTCCTTACGTTCGAGTTCTCTCCGAGCGGGTCCGGCACGGTACGGCATCTGGAATATGGGCTTCGAGCCTGGTTCCAGATGGATGCGGTGCTTCGCTGCCGCAATCGTTCCGAGATGGCCGTCCCACATGTCCGCAAACGGTCGAAGTAGCTCAATGACTTTGTCCCGTTCGGTAACATACTCAGGACTGATCTGTACCTTGCTGGTCCAATCGTTCTCATCTTTCCGTACGGTTTCTTGCTCCTGTTTGGTATCCTTGTATTCCCGTTCGGAATTATTACCCCAAATCGGAATGTGTTCCCCCTCCTTGGACTCATCGCTCCGCGACGATGGTTGCGGAGTTATGAGCGCTACAGGAGATGGAAGAGCAAGTCCGATAACGGTGTTCTTGTGTAGTCGAACCGAGCGGTCAGAAAAGTTCGCCACGCGAACGAGAAAGGGTATGTCCTGTCGGAGCTCCATAACTCCACCCGCAAGGAGTGTGAGTTCAAGCGTTGATCCCGTTCGGTGATGAGACTGTAGAAAGACCAAGCCGGACGTTTTGGTGGTTACCCAGACGTTCGTTTCCGACATTGGGGGTAGAACAACCGGACGGGCAACGTGTATCTTATTAGATGGAGTTTCCCGTTCGGGGTCTGGTTCCGGTGCGGAAGGTGCATTTGGTCCGTAGGCGGAAGACTGTATAGACACCGGTTTGGAGTGTCGTAAGAGTATTGTCCGTTTCGGTGGTAGTATTGCCAAGACGTATTTGTCAATAAAAAAAGTACCGAGTAGTACACTGGTGGAGAGGTTAGAAACCACCAAGAACTGTACTCGTACATTGAGGTCACCGATTCGGACCATAAGGGGAAGAACTCCCACAACGTCCATTCGGTTCTTCGACGCGTCCGTAATTCGGGGTCTTACGTCCGGTCGGAGTTTCGAGCGCCAATTCGGAGGGAGATGGCGTTTGTGAACCAGACAGGGTCCGGCTCCGCTATCAAGAACTCCCGTTAACGGATACATCAGTGCCGTGTTGAGGCCAACCGACACGTGCACCTTGTAGTTCGCGCTAGAAAAGAGGACCGTTTCGGTTTCAATGTCCGTATCGGTCAGGTCACATGTCAGGACAGGGGACTCCCCTCGGATGGAGTCCGTTCGGTCTGTCGCTGACGGGGCGAGGCTAGGCCTCTGTGGAGGAGGCGATGCCTCTACGCTTCCTCCTGGTCGTTTTCCTGGTGGGGAGCAGGCTCCTCGACCAGCATGACGGCCTGTGTCGGTCTTGGTGAGTACGTCTGGCGAGGCTGACCGCCCTGGCGATATCCTACATTGTCCTTCGGGGTATCAGTTTTCCGTCCGGTCTGGTAGGCACTGTAATAGCCTTCCTCGCGGCGTTGCTGATAATTAGCCTCCCGTATGGCCAGCAGCTTCTCCTTTAGGTCCGGGGGAGCAACTGACAGCAGTTGGGCTCCCGCGAAAGGCAAATCCGACACGGTCTAAATGGTGCCTGCCCCTGGGGTTGCTGTACCCTAGAGGTGGCAGGACTGGGATAAGACAGAACGGACTGAGCCGGCGTTGAAGCCGAGGGCGTAGTGGGAGGCGAGGGCATGGAAGACGCGCGGGATACCGCGAGGACATGTTCCTCGTCTTCATCCGATACGGAATAGATCGATTCCGACGGGGTATCGATACTGTGAATCTTCCGGGCGGTACGAGAGGACTCTTTCCGAGCGGTTGGCTTTTGAGTATCGACCCTAACGGACTGTCGACGTGAGGCACGATGGGTGTCTCCGTACGATTCCGCGTAACGGGCAGGTGCATCGTATCCGATATTGGGATGCGAGGTGAGGTGATTCCTCACCTTTGACCGTATGGCGGCAAGGAGACCTTCGACGAAGATCCCCTTCAAATTCCGATCGGGAAAGACATTTCCGCAAGCGGAGGGCTTTCGTCCAGAGCTTCTGGGCGAATTCCGTTTCGGACATGCCTGACGCTTGGCGGTAGAGGGTGACCTCTGCGGCCGCGTCGGCAATGATCTCATCCGTTGCGTACGTGGTCAACAGAAAGTTGACTACCTCTTCGTACGTATGGAGAGACTCATCCCGAGTACGGTCGACAGCGCCAGACTCACCTTCGAGCCGAGACTGAACCAGAGCGTGCGCCGGTTCTGTCAGGTAAAACTGGAAACACCAGAGGGCTGCCCCCTCAGTGAGTCCGTTGTGGTTGCAAGCGGTTTTAAACGGCTGTAAGAAATTGAGCACCGATATCGGATCCGTCCCGGAAAAGGAATGACCCTTCATCTGGACATTCAATTTCTTTTGGTAGCGCGCAATCTTGCGCGCCACCCGCGAATTGTACGTCTGGCTCCTCGTGAGCAACCTGTACGTACGGTAGTCCACCACTTTGGCGAACTTCTCATTCAAGGGCCTGATGCGTTTTAGCATCAACCTGTCCGAACGGGAACGATACCGATCGGACTTCCCCCTCCGTCAAGGGCTGCGGGAGTGTCGGTCGACTTCCGAATCCGTGCGGTCGTCATCCGAAGATGACTCCGAAGAGTCCGAGTCCGTTCTGGCTGATCTTCGCCTTCTCTGGCGGCGACGGCATTTCCGTTTACGGGGCGCGTCATCCGAATCAGAACTTCCGCTCGGTCTACCGCCTCTGCGGCGGCGATTCCTCCTCTAGTCGGAGGAATCTCCTGAGCTTCCGTTCGGATCGTCCTGCGGGCAGACTGGCGGGAGGTACACTCCGGTCGGACCCCTCGTTGGGCCCTTCTTCAGTTCCGGTCGGTGTTGCCTCTCGCCGCTTGCGGGTGCATTGTCCGTACGGTCAATAAAAGATTTGGGTGGGTCGGTCGGTAGCGGAGCTACCAGTGCGGCCAGTGTACTGTTCAGAGCTGACGTAGCAGGTTCCGAACGGTCTGTCTTCAGGATATTCCTGACCATATCGTGTACGATCGGTGGAATATCCTGGTGCAGAAGCGCCGGGATTCGGTCCTTGAGGTACGTCTCCACTGCCATGGGGACGTGGACCTCAATTTCCGTTCGGAGACTCTGCAGGGCGTAGGGAGCGATCCCTGCCCAGAGTTCCCGTGCGGTAGTCCGTTCGGTAAGAAGTCGCGGCGCCGGGCCAGCTTCGCCCCGCGGCGTCTTCTCCGTTCCGGGAAAAGGGGCGAGGGCAATTGCCTCGTCCTCGTTCCGTGCGGACTTTGACCTGTTACGTGCGGACCCGTCGCGGATCATCCGTTCGGGTTCCTCTGACGGCGTCACGTAGGCCGTCGCGTTGCTTCGGGTGCTTCGGTGGCCTACCGAAGCGGCATCCGAAGCGTCGCGAATTGCGACCGGTACGGACTTTGCGGTGTCTTTTTCGACCAAAGACCCTTCACCCATTTCTCCGTGCGGACGATGACTCATACTGTACGTATCGGTTCCACGATCGGTTCTGCTGCTCCGTACGGTCTCGAATTCCACTTCTAGGATGGGAGACCAATGTGGTATAATGCACAAAAAGGGAGAGAGTCCCGAAGCGGTCTTGAGACGGGAGCGGCGGTAGCGTACAGTCTTGTGACTGTAATGAATCCGAGCGGAGAGAAGGGGCGGAAGCACCGGGCGGTCGAGGGGAGAGTGGACGATTGGTATCACCAGGCACGTACAGGAACGTGCGGAAGGGTACGAACGGTCTGAGAAACCCAATAAAGGAGCAACCGTGCGGTCTATCGTTAGTGCAAACTAGCGAAGAAGGCGTTCGGCAGAAGATGCTTGTCGTTTACGATTGGGGACTCGGGAGATCCGAGCTACAACTAAATATCGGGTCTGGGCCCCATTACTAACTACTGTACGATCGGTCTAATTTGCACTATCACTACCAAGTCCGTACACATGGCCAACTTGTACGCTGTGCCAACCCGTCCGGCACTTGATCACCAAATCGTACACGTGGCGGTGCCACGGCACCAGCCCATCGTGCACTACCCCTTTGTACGTGAACGGCCGATCGGATACACCATGCACCAACTCGGGCCCACTATACTACAGTACACCACACCAATATGTGTATGCTCCAGCTCACCAAGTACCACGTAACCACAAATTCACTCAATGCCATAAGTTCCCACAACATGTTACCACAGTGTTCGCGTAATCCTCATGACTGTACTTGACTCATCACCATAGCGCACCAAGTTGCATCAATGTGTTCAACATGTCCACGTACATAACTGTGCACACTGTCCAGCATACCTATCTGTGCTAGCTACACACGTGTAGCCCAGAACAACCCAGTAGTGCCATAACACTTGTACACACTACGTTGCATGTGCACATTTGCAGTAGCCAATCAGAAGCCAGTTTCACGTTAAGTTTGCACAAATGCGCATATGCGCTTTTCCAGCAGCACCCTCCAAAACAGCCCATGCTCCCCTGCACTTTTGCTTTCAGTGACAGCACTAAGTCAACATCCAACAGCGTGCACTTTTGCGTTTAGAGTCCGCGGCTCTGCGACGAATTGTGCTCGCCTCCAAACGTCTACGGCACTATTAATCGTGTCGTGAAAAGGCATTGAACCTTGACTTGGAACACAGATCGCGACAGTTGAAGGTGAACCGGGCATGTCGGCAGCTGTCGCTGTATAATGCCCATCATTCAATTTTGGCACTGCGATCTAAAATTGATAATGTGTGTTCAACGGAAATAGGCAGGACACGGGATGCGGAATGGAAACTTGCCTCGGCAAGGCGTGTTCGCAAAATCTCGTGTGCGGCAAATGGAAAATACCCACCCGTTCTTCGGTTGCGCAAAGTTTCACACCGAATGATGGGTATCCGATGGTACTTCAATGAGTTCCCAGCGAACCCAGTGGGGGCACGTGATGTACTCGGACACGAGTACTGGAAGTACGGAAGACTGAAAGTACTACTCGGAATGCAAGATTGGTCACCTAGAGAGAGGCAGGAGGCGACCGAAATACTAGAGGTACTGGAAGAAGCACAGTTGTGAATCTGTAGTAAGAATGATTGCGTTGGTTTGTAATTGACCAAGTTAGTTTACATCTTGACAGTGTTACCCTGCTGCTTTTAATGGGACATTGGGAACACTTTAAATAAAATTGCAATTGATTGAAAAAAACCTGTTTCAATTTGCACTTACGTTTGGCGCCTTCCACAGTCAGATCAAGCTCCACACTACCGCGACCCACAGACTCTAGTTTGGAATCATTGCCGATACTCACGCCTGAGGACACCGTGCTCTCATACGTTTGGAACATCGAGTCATCATACGTCATGTGTGCAGTCGCACCAGAGTCAATAATCCAGTCACTGTTAGTAGCCTTATTGGTACCTGTCGCAATGAGACATACAAAGTCAGAATCGTCGCCACTCGCATCAAGGTCACAGCTGAACCCGGTATTCACACTGGGGTGAGCAGCATCGACCTTATTCTTGTTAGCCCATCACGTTGTCTCTTGTAACAGTTCTTCTGGATATGACCCTTCTTGCCACAATAGTAACATATAATTGACTTCAATGACCTCTGACGCCCGACCAAAGCTGCGTCATTTCCGCATTCCTCCTTGGCACGATCATTCATTCGCTGCTCTTCTTGCAGCAAACGACTCTTCACGAACTCCAAACTGAGTTCGCGATCTCCGATCGTGGTGTCGATAGCGACAATGAGGTGCTTGAAACGTTCCGGAAATCCACATAAGATGGCCATTGCAATGTCTTCTTCTTCAACTTTGACGTCCATGCTCTTGAGATCAGAAGCCAAGTGACGAACATGATTGATGAATTGCAACATCTTCTGGTCGTCACGCATCTTGGGGGTGTAAAAAGCACGTCTGGCATTGATTCGGTTGAGAAGAGTCTTCCTCTGGAAAACATTGCATATGGCCTTCCACCTATCGGCAGCAGCCTCCACATCGCGCACATGATCCAAATGTTCGTCACTGAGCGTAAGTCCAATGATAGCTCTAACATTAGAGTCGCGAGTTTCCCACTTGGACAATTCTTCTGGATCGTTGGGTGGAGAGCTGGTGAGGTGATTCTTGAGATCCTTGAGCGCAAGCACAAGCTGAATTTTCTCCTTCCAGATATGGAAGTTATCCTCACCCAACTTCTCAATCTTGATCCCAGTGAACGAGTGCATAATACAAAAGTGGGAGTAAAGCGAATCCGTTTAAGCGAATGGCAGACACAACAAAACGACAGCAAACAACAGCAGCAAACACCAACAGCAATAAAAACAACAAAAATAAAACAACAACAAATAAAACTTCAGTAGTCGGGCCCAATGGCAGGAAATACTATTCCCGGTACCCTAGGGAGTCGGACCCCTGACCCCCGGAGACCTTTCGGGTATGAAACGACTTCAGCAGTCAACCCTCTCCCGTGTTCAAGGAGAAGGCGCGTTGCTCTCTACGAGACGTCCAGAGGATGGTTAATGGCCAAAGATATGCTTTTTTTCAATCAATTGCTGTTTTGTTTATAGTGCTCCCTATGCCCCATGCCTTCACCAAGTAAAACCCTCTCTGAGCTCTTGCAAGAACTTGCGTGACCTTGAAACAGCAGCTACTTTGACACCCAAGGTACGCTTCTAGCGAACAATCAATGAAGATCACAAGCGGCCTGATCCCAATGGGAGGTCAGCCTTCGATACGTTGCCTCCCCGTACTAAAAGCCCACTGGACAAGCCAATGAGTCAATTGCACGGATCAAAAGCTCCTTATGGATGCCTTAACCGCCGTCCAAGCACCTAACACACAGTCAGGTTCAACAAACAAAAGTCAAACACCACCACCAAAGTGCAGTACGCCACGGCACCCCGTTAGCTTTAGCGCCCGCGGTACAACACCGTTATCCGCCCAAAAGGACCGGTGGAGCCCGCTAGTCAGCACGTCCGCCTTGGTTCAAGCCGCCTGGCTTCCGTCCCCGATTACTCGGATCAACCGTTCGTCGCACAGGTATTGCACTGATGACCAAAAATGCCGAGCACACACGTAGTGCACGGACTTCAACACCAACTGCTGAGCACAAAGCTAGTGCCCAGACTTCGATAAAAAATGGTCTCAACCTCTCGGATCAGAACCCGCAAACACGACGCGGGGATCCCAACAACAAGAACAATAGAGGGAGACCAAACAAATCGGATAGCGATCGACAACGAGGGCAACAACGAGTACCCAAACACAATCACGATAGAGAGTCAACGTCGAACCACTACCAACACAACGCTCTCAGGGAGGAACGCAAACCGTAAAAAGAATACCAACACCAACCAACAACACGGTCAACACACCCGACGTGTTGATGGATGGATGTGGTCGAGTGCCTGTCAGTCCCTCAAAGGTGCTCCAAGTACTTGGAATACAAAGTTGCAGGGGAGCATGGGCACTTTTGGGCACCCTCATGAGAAAAGCGCTTATGCGTGTCTCCGCGAACCGAACGTGATACTGCAATATGATTGGCTACTGCAAATGGCTATATGCAACGTGGTTTGCACAAGTGGAACGTGTTGTATGGAGCGAGAAGGGCAGATGGAACAAGTGGTACGCTGTGATTGGCTGCAGCCTGTAGGTGGTGGCCAGTTATGCGTTAGCGGAGTATCTGTTATTATAGGCCATTGTGAGGGGTTGTGCAATAAATGCGATTCTGGGTTACTATGAAGGGTGTTGGAGCGAATGTGCGATTTTGAGCTGCGCGAGGGTGTTGGCTGTGCCAGACCGAAATTGTCAATTTTTTAGAGCAAGATATGGATCATGGAGTTGGCATTGGATTTGGCACGATTTGATTTAGTTGTTTGAATTCGTATTGTGTTTTGCGCGCGCTTTTGCTGTCAAAGTGTACACTTTGACAACGTGTGCAGTTATGTCGCTGGCTGCGACGGCGGCGGCGCGCGCTGGAGTATTTGTAGGTTGCGATCGCTGCCCGATCACTAAACTCGGGAAGAAGGTGGCCTACCCCTTTGTTTGTCTTACTCATCTTCTTCACTTCTTTCCCCTTTCCTTCTCTAACCTGCGTTCGTTGCGTCAGGTTATGGGCCCAGAGCGTCGACTATTCGCAGACGTCACGCTCTTCTAACTTTTCATTTGGATTCTAAGAGGTTTTCCTATCTGCGACAGGTACGCGTATTGGGCGAGAGAGCGAGCGAGCGAGCGCGAAGGACCGCGCTGATTTCCCGCAAGTGACTAGCAGGGGCTAACTGGTGAACGCATTTTTTTGGCTACTAACCTCCATGGGACGTCTCGTACGGATTGTAAAGCCCCTCGCTCTGAAGTGCGCAGAGCAGGGTAGGTCAAGAAGATATCGCATCTCACCTGGAGAGAGTAACCAGGGATCAGAGGTTCGGACCTCTAGGGTAACCGGAGCTAGATAACTCCTGCCAGTGGACCCGCTGCTTCTTTCTTCTTCTTCTTTCTTGTTTCCGGGTTTGAGTTCTGTCTCACCCGTGAGTATACTCCAGGCGTCGAGTACCCGAACTCCGCCTGTGATCGCGTACGGGACGCGTCCCGACGAGCGTTGTAGACTTTGTTACACGGTCTCCGCTGGCGCCCTCGCTGTTGAGTGTCGAGAGTACTCCACTCCAGCCTCTCCTCTCTTTGTGTAACATAAGCATTGAGTCCCTCACACTGCTTGTATTGTTGTTTGTCAAAAGTTACTTTTGTTTCTCTTTCCTGTTTTCTACTTGGTTTCCTGGATCTGGTTGTATTTGGAAGGAGTCTTTCACAATGTCAGACTCGGAAAAGGAAACTGAAACCAACTCTGGTGTGAAGATTTCTCGCTTCCATGGCAAGCGCGGTGAGGATTACGCACTCTGGCGGCATCGTCTCCGTGCCGCATGTCGCATCAAAGGTGTCTGGAATGTTGTTAACACTGATGCTGAGCAGTCTATATCCACTGATACCACTGGTACGGATGGTCAAGGATCTTCTGCAGAGGCCATTCGCACATTGTCTAAGCGTGAGAAGGCCTGTGGGATCATCATATGTGCGCTTGGCGATGCTCCTCAACGTGTGGTAATGGACGTGGATGATGATCCGGCACGAATGCTCAAGATGCTTGATGCGCGTTATGCATCTAATCGAACGGTTTCTCGGATCGCGGTTCAGACTCAACTGTTCCGTATGTCGTACAATAAACAGAACATGTCTGAGTATGTCGATCAATTCACTGCATTGTTCTCACAGTTGGATCGCATGGGCAAGGATGCCGCTATTCCGGAATCGCATAAGGCTCCTATGCTTTTGGCTTCTATTGATCCGCAAAGTTCTTTGGAGTCTACCGCTGCGGCGTTGCGCACCAAGGAAATATCCGAACTGACTTGGGATTATGTTGCTACCACACTTATCGATGAGTACAATGCACGTGATATAACTTCTGGACGTAGTCGCAGTCGCAAGAAGAATAAAGGAAAAGGTTCTGGAAGGCAGTCTGGTACCTCTGCAAGTGCAAATCATCGGGATGGAAATGACTCTGATGATGCTCCTACTAATCGTGCACTGGCAGCTGGTAGCACCAATGGAACCGCTTCAGACTCCAACTGAGAGTCTGTCATCGAATTGGGACCACGATGGTGCTCCCACTTATGACCACGAAATGCGTCGTCCGAACAGATTGGTACGAAATGTGTTCTCTGTGAGCATTAATGTGCCGTCGACTACGACGCAAACCGGTCCAATTCCACATGACGGTCACCAGAATGGTGAGGCGTTGTGATCCGGGTTGGTACTTTCAACGTGAGAGGTCTCGCACATAGCGAGGCTGAAGTCCACCGTGCATGGAAAGTACTAGGTTTAGACTTTCTGTGCGTTGTGGAAACATGGCAACGTCCCTCCGATGAGAGGTCGTTGGCATTGCCACATGTGAGTGTGGCGCTGGAAGCGGAGTATAGGAGTCGTGCGCCGAGAGGCGGGATCACGATTTTCCATCATCAGCGCTTCTGTACGAAGGTCGTGGGCAAGTACGGCACCGCAGCATACCAAATCCTGGCACTGAGAGTTCGCCCAGATCTCAATGTGATAGGAGTATATCTTAGTCCGAGCGCTTCAGATGAGGACATAAAGGGATTCCTGGAGCGATTGAAGTCTTTGATCCGGGGTCCGACGTCACTGGCTGGGGATTGGAATGCCCGCCATGACGACTGGGATCAACGAACCA
Source organism: Gracilaria gracilis (assembly GCA_030374805.1). Taxonomy (NCBI): domain Eukaryota; phylum Rhodophyta; class Florideophyceae; order Gracilariales; family Gracilariaceae; genus Gracilaria; species Gracilaria gracilis. The sequence goes on along the minus strand of JARGSG010000138.1, from coordinate 56,289 downwards.
ACAGGCATGGTCGCCGCCTCCGAGCGTGGATCCGCAAATGGGACCTCTTGCTGAGGGCTCCATCCGAGTTGACGCCAACGTTTCGCACCCCAAATGGTTCGAGTGTAGTGGATTTCTTCATCTCGAAGCGAGTGTCTGTTCGAAATGTGGCAACAACCAGTGGATCGTGGGATGCAGTCTCGGATCACAACATGGTTGTTGCCGACATTGACTGGATGACAACTCAATTCTCACCTCGAAAACCGAAGATTTCGAGGGCGCAACTCAAATGCGTGGACAGAATCGAAGACGCTCAGACATATTACAAAGCCAATTTGCCTAATGTGGCTTCTCGTTTTGACCACGCAACCTCAGAAGAGGATCTGGAGGATGCATGTTGCCAACTCGTGGACACAATCAGTAGCCCCTGGATCACTTCCGTATCAATGCGTCCTGACCGCTATCGCTTCTTCTGGGATTCTAGTCTTGACCAGTTGAGTCGTGTGCGATCTACATATTACAAACGGTGGAAACGAAGTAGCAACATTCAAATGTGGAATGTGTACAAGGTAATTGACCGATTCATTAAACGTCGTTGTCGAGCAAAGAAGAGACAACTGTTGGACGAATTTCTTGATACCGCCGAGGACGAAACAGCATCTCAAACAGTGAATCGAATCAACTCGGTGATGAAATTACGATCTCAGCATAGCGCACGGGCACTGGAACGTGGAAATCCATTAGACCCACAGGACTACGCTGAGTTTATTGCCGAGTACCAGCCACCCGAATGTGGGGTGAAAGCAGTCACATTTGATGTTCCGAACTCGTTCCGGATTGCATTGGAAAAATCGATCAAGGATGCAAAGAAGGGAAGATCGATTGGGCGCGATAACGTGGCATCGGAAATGCTACAGGTGAGTCCAACTTTGTGCGCTTCCACGCTTCTCAAGCTGTGGCGAGCGTGTGGCAAGTTGGCATATCTACCATCAACGTTGCGGCAGACACGTATATCGCCCATATACAAGAAAGGCGACATCTCGGTACCATCCAACTACCGACCGATCTCTATTCTGTCGCACTTGCGCAAAGCAATTTCGGCTGCATTAAACTCGATCGTGATGAACTATATCGAGTTTCATGAGTACCAGTATGGGTTCTCAAAGTACAATGGAACAGAACAGTCGATTGTGGAGGTGAGTAACATCATCACAAACGGTCACTCGCGTGTGGCAGTACTGGATCTAACGAAGGCGTACGACAAAGTTAACCGAAAACTATTGTCGCAAGTGTGCGCATCCAGGCTACAACCGAAGCATGCGACAATGACTACTTTGCTGCTGCAACCAGTCAACGCTTTCATAAATGGAAATTGGAAAGATGAACAAGTACAAATGACTCTTGGAGTGCCTCAAGGTGACCCATTCAGCTGTACATTGTTCAACATGTATATTGATTCCATGCTATATCGAGTGCAGGAGGTGCCATATCATGTGTCGGATCGAGGTGCAAGTGCATTTGCCGACGATGTGATTCTGATGGCGAAGACTGATAGCGGGCTGCAACTACTGCTAGACATATGCAGTAGTTGGGGCAAAGAAATGCAAATGCCGTGGAACACTGCAAACGGCAAGTCGATAGTACTGCAACTGCCTGCAGACCAAAATCAGTCTGCAATATTCACACTTGCTGGTGATAAGCTGAGCGTGGTACGTAGTGCAGTATATCTGGAGGTGTCTCTAAACACCAATGGAGTAACAACCGACAAGCACATGGAACGCGTACAAAATGCTCAACGTCGATTGGGAAGCCTAGCCGGTGCTGGTCTGCACCGGAATGGATTTGATACGCGCAGCTGTGTGAGTTTGTACCGCGCATTCGTGAGGTCGATTTACGAATATGCGTTGCATCTTGTACCGCTCACGCCTCATTTGGAAATGGCGATAGTGAAGCTTGAAGCAACGTTCTTCAAACTGATTCTTGGAAAAATGGCATCTCGGTTTGGAACATATCGGGTGCCGATGATGCGTGCACTTTGTCGTTTAGAGTCTGCGGCTCTGCGACGAATTGTGCTCGCCTCCAAACGTCTACGGCATTATCAATCGTGTCGTGAGACGGCATTGAACCTTGAATTGGAACACAGATCGCGACAGTTGAAGGTGAACCGGGCATGTCGGCAGCTGTCGCTGTATAATGCACATCCTTCAATTTCAGCACTACGAGCTGAAATTGATAATGTGTGTACAAAAGGAATAGGAAGAATACGGGATGCGGAGTGGAAACTTGCCTCGGCAAGACGCGTTCGCAAAATCCCGTGTGCTGCGAATGGAAAATACCCACCCGTTCTTCGGTTGCGCAAAGTTTCGCACCGAATGATGGGTATCCGATGGTACTTCAATGAGTTCCCAGCGAACCCAATGGAGGCACGTGATGTACTTGGGCACGAGTACTGGAAGTACGGAAGACTGAAGGTACTACTCGGAATGGAAGATTGGTCACCTGGAGAGAGACAGGAGGCGACCGAAATACTAGATGTATTGGAAGAAGCACAGTTGTAAATCTGTGCTATAAGTAGTAAGAATGATTGCGTTGGTTCGTAATTGACCAAGTTAGTTTACACCTTGACAGTGTTACCCTGCTGCTCTTCATGGGACATTGGGAACACTATAAATAAAAAGCAATTGATTGAAAAAAAAAAAAAATCAAAGCAACCCAACACCATACTGTCACAGGGCAGCGAAACGGGTTCTGCGCTACTTACAAGGAACTTGCAAACATGGGTTGAATTATCACGCTGGCTCCCTGGACATGGAAGCGTATGTCGATTCGGACTATGCCGGCGACAAGTCCGATCGGAAGTCCATGTCGGGATACATGATCAAGTTTGGGTCCGCCGTGGTATTCTTTGGTGCAAAGAAACAAGCTTCAGTTGCATTGTCTACTGCAGAGGCTGAGTACTACGTTTTGACCATGGCAGCGCAGGAGGTTGTGTGGATGAAGCGTCTACTATCTGAACTTGACTTGGACGTCGATGGTGCAGTTCCTCTACACTCGGACAACCAGGTTGCGATCGACTGGAGTGCAGGAGAAAGATGCCCATCGGGTCGCGCCAAGCACATCGATTTGAAGCTGCACTTTATTCGGGAACTGGTAAAGGAGTCTGTGATTGATCTCAAGTACATTCCAACTGAGTTGAATGATGCGGACATTCTCACGAAGCCCTTAGGTCCATTGAGTATTCAGGCCATCATGAAAAGGATTGGACTTGTTCAGGAACTCGAGGAGGAGTGTTGGTGTATGGATGTGGTCGAGTGCCTGTCAGTCCCTCAATGGTGCTCCCAGTACTTGGAATACAAAGTTGCAGGGGAGCATGGGCACTTTTGGGCACCCTCATGAGAAAAGCGCATATGCGTGTCTCCGCGAACCGAACGTGATACTGCAATATGATTGGCTACTGCAAATGGCTACATGCAACGTGGTTTGCACAAGTGGAACGTGTTGTATGGAGCGAGAAGGGCAGATGGAACAAGTGGTACGCTGTGATTGGCTGCAGCCTGTAGGTGGTGGCCAGTTATGCGTTAGCGGAGTATCTGTTATTATAGGCCATTGTGAGGCGTTGGGCAATGTATGCGATTCTGGGCTACTATGAAGGGTTTTGGAGCGAATGTGCGATTCTGAGCTGCGCGAGGGTGTTGGCTGTGCCAGACCGAAATTGTCAATTTTTTAGAGCAAGATATGGATCATGGAGTTGGCATTGGATTTGGCACGATTTGATTTAGTTGTTTGAATTCGTATTGTGTTTTGCGCGCGCTTTTGCTGTCAAAGTGTACACTTTGACAACGTGTGCAGTTATGTCGCTGGCTGCGACGGCGGCGGCTCGCGCTGGAGTATTTGTAGGTTGCGATCGCTGCCCGATCACTAAACTCGGGAAGAAGGTGGCCTACCCCCTTTGTTTGTCTTACTCATCTTCTTCACTACCTTCCCCTTTCCTTCTCTAACCTGCGTTCGTTGCGTTAAACACACCCGACGCAACGAAAAGACGGTGATAGAGAAACAGCGAAACGGGTGAACGGCGGTGTGGGAGAGCGGCGAGAGACGAACGATAACGGCAGAGGTTAGCGGGGCTGGGCCCATAACCTGATGGAGATTATAGCTGGGAAGGGAAGGTTGATGCAAAGGGAAGGTGGGGATATGCAAAGGAAGTTCGCCAGCTCTGGCTCGGATTTACTTGGAGGTGCTTCTGTCACAACTTATATAGCACTACGTCGTCGCACTACCGCTCACTTCCACTCGGAGTAAAACCTAAGCCACTGCCACTAAGCAGGGACACTCAGTACTACCAATCATCATCTGACATAACATGGTAACACTGCCACAATTCATGACAGCTTACAACCAACAAGGAACAACAGTGCACAACAGTGCACAACAAGTTACGTGCATACTCAACAAGTTACGTGCCTACACATAACGATGACCATGCACAAATTCACATTGTGCCAATACACTGTATTCCGTACACCACACCAATATGTGTATGCTCCAGCTCACCAAGTACCACGTAACCACAAATTCACTCAATGCCATAAGTTCCACAACAAGTAACCACAGTGTTCGTGTAATCGTCATGAATGTACCTGACTCATCACCATAGTGCAGCACCTGGACAAGTGCGAAACGAGTAAAAAGTAGTTTAAATAGATTTTAGCAGGTTTCGTGAGAGAAAGTCCAAAAAAAGCGCAAAAAAATTGAAAAAATTGAAAACACAAAAAAGTCGCAGAACACGTGAAAAGTGCATCAAGAAGCCATAAGAGCCATCAAAACAAAAGAAAAAGAGAAAAAAATTTTAGAAAAATTTTCAAAAAAATTGAAAAATGACTTCTCACCAAACCACGTCCTCTAACATTGAGAACCGTTTCAGCCCTTTGGCTGACGCCGGGGAGACCATGGAAGGCATTCGCTTCCCACTTGATGGTAATAGCGAACCTGAATCCGAATCTTGGAGACCAGGTCTTTCAAAGACCGTTCGGAAGAAAGTTTCGCCGACCCCAGACCGCAAAGGCCCTCAGCCTGTGTGCACCCCGGACGAGGCGAGGGCCACCTTTGGAGCGTGTCGAACGCTCAACAAGTGCCCAAACTGCCATTCTAAGAATTCATTCACTCTAAATGGTAACTCTAAGTTTGGACCCACTGTGCGCTGCTCCGTCAAAGGCTGCCATCGCACCTTTGGCGGTTCGCGATTCCATGAAATAATTCGACCATTTCTGGCGCCGAGCAGCCCAAGGAACAGCTCCCAGGCGTCAGTCACATCCGCTCCTACGCCATCACCGGTTGCCGAGCACCCCATCAGCCACACCAGCACACCATCTAGCGCACCTGTTTCCGTCGTACAGATACCAAAACAGCAATGGGAGTCGATCTTGAGGAGATGCCAGACACTAGAGGATCAAATTGCTCGGCTGGCCCAGCAGCTCCAGTCCTCTCGCAACCATGCCACGGTACCACAACAGAGGCAAAACCAACGTGCTCTAGAAATTGAAGCACGATCTGTCGAGACGGCCGTTAACAGACAGCCACTTAACACGGCTCCGCCCAACACTGGACGAGCACAACCGCAGATAAACACTGTCCCTGAAGCAAGGACTGGGACAAATACTGGTGTAAAGACTTGGGCGCAGATTGCTAGAGAGGGCCAGCCTCGGTCATTGAACAAGTTACCACCTCAGTTTCTTACTCGAATGGCTAAAATGGCTCACAACCTCAAGTCTGGAGGATATGCACCACTGCCGATATCTCAATCTCGGCCCCCGAAAATGGAAGCGCAGTACTTCCGTGGCATACCGCGCGGCCCCTACCGCCCTCTCATGAGACACCTTCGCAGTGGACTTCCGAGCCGTTGCGTTATCGCTCTGTCCTTCATAGGACGTTCGATATTGGAAATCGTGACTGCGACTGACGTTGCTCACAAACTGGTTGCAGGAATGCGTGCAGCCGGGTACACGCACATGCCTAACTTCGCCGCCACCTCGAATGCCATGTCATCGCGAAAGATGATGAGTAAGGCCGAACGACGACAGAAAAACCTGGAGCAGGCGCTATATCGCTTGCAGACTGCAGCAACTCGCACAACGTCAGCGTGGGCCAAGCATTGGTATACGTCCCAAGTGAAGGTAACGCAGCAGTTCATGCACAATAAGCAGCCCAGTACACAGAACCAAAGTGTAAACCCGACTGCAAAACAGCCTGGGAAAGTCGACCGTGATTCCTCCAAGGCAAGTCCGATGGTACCTAAGGGGACTCATACCAGAGCTGCCCATCCGATCGACCGCCTTGCACCATTGCGTACACATATTAGGTTCGCAGAGGACTCCCAAACAACAGTAGCGGCGATCGATGCCCATACGAAAATGAGAACTCATGTACGTTTCGCCGAAGAGTCAACCGCATCCATCGTTGAAAGAAGTGTTCCAGCGATGGTTCAGCGCACTAATCGGACGATGGACGGCCATACTGGGCCTCGGACGAATGTCCACTTTGTTTCAGAGGAAGCAGGAGCAACAGAATCTCCACAGCCTATGAGCATTTCAACTGACTCTGAACAGCCCAATGCACCAGAAAACGAGCAGAACACTCAACAGATATCCCACATCATCGAAACTGAACAACAATCGCAGTCGTCGGAGTTCTCCACCCACACTCCACAAAATGTCGTTACGGTGTCTGGGGCAAACAATGATGCTCATAACACGGAAAATAACGTGCCACAACTCCCAGAATTGGCACACCACACCACTGCAATCACTGCAAGTACAGGAGCAGTGACCGCCGATCCGAAAGATATCACTATGGAAGCGGCCCAAACGAGCCCATTGGAACCGCTTCAGACTCCAACTGAGAGTCTGTCATCGAATTGGGACCACGATGGTGCTCCCACTTATGACCACGAAATGCGTCGTCCGAACAGATTGGTACGAAATGTGTTCTCTGTGAGCATTAATGTGCCGTCGACTACGACGCAAACCGGTCCAATTCCACATGACGGTCACCAGAATGGTGAGGCGTTGTGATCCGGGTTGGTACTTTCAACGTGAGAGGTCTCGCACATAGCGAGGCTGAAGTCCACCGTGCATGGAAAGTACTAGGTTTAGACTTTCTGTGCGTTGTGGAAACATGGCAACGTCCCTCCGATGAGAGGTCGTTGGCATTGCCACATGTGAGTGTGGCGCTGGAAGCGGAGTATAGGAGTCGTGCGCCGAGAGGTGGGATCACGATTTTCCATCATCAGCGCTTCTGTACGAAGGTCGTGGGCAAGTACGGCACCGCAGCATACCAAATCCTGGCACTGAGAGTTCGCCCAGATCTCAATGTGATAGGAGTATATCTTAGTCCGAGCGCTTCAGATGAGGACATAAAGGGATTCCTGGAGCGATTGAAGTCTTTGATCCGGGGTCCGACGTCACTGGCTGGGGATTGGAATGCCCGCCATGACGACTGGGATCAACGAACCAACAGGCATGGTCGCCGCCTCCGAGCGTGGATCCGCAAATGGGACCTCTTGCTGAGGGCTCCATCCGAGTTGACGCCAACGTTTCGCACCCCAAATGGTTCGAGTGTAGTGGATTTCTTCATCTCGAAGCGAGTGTCTGTTCGAAATGTGGCAACAACCAGTGGATCGTGGGATGCAGTCTCGGATCACAACATGGTTGTTGCCGACATTGACTGGATGACAACTCAATTCTCACCTCGAAAACCGAAGATTTCGAGGGCGCAACTCAAATGCGTGGACAGAATCGAAGACGCTCAGACATATTACAAAGCCAATTTGCCTAATGTGGCTTCTCGTTTTGACCACGCAACCTCAGAAGAGGATCTGGAGGATGCATGTTGCCAACTCGTGGACACAATCAGTAGCCCCTGGAACACTTCCGTATCAATGCGTCCTGACCGCTATCGCTTCTTCTGGGATTCTAGTCTTGACCAGTTGAGTCGTGTGCGATCTACATATTACAAACGGTGGAAACGAAGTAGCAACATTCAAATGTGGAATGTGTACAAGGTAATTGACCGATTCATTAAACGTCGTTGTCGAGCAAAGAAGAGACAACTGTTGGACGAATTTCTTGATACCGCCGAGGACGAAACAGCATCTCAAACAGTGAATCGAATCAACTCGGTGATGAAATTACGATCTCAGCATAGCGCACGGGCACTGGAACGTGGAAATCCATTAGACCCACAGGACTACGCTGAGTTTATTGCCGAGTACCAGCCACCCGAATGTGGGGTGAAAGCAGTCACATTTGATGTTCCGAACTCGTTCCGGATTGCATTGGAAAAATCGATCAAGGATGCAAAGAAGGGAAGATCGATTGGGCGCGATAACGTGGCATCGGAAATGCTACAGGTGAGTCCAACTTTGTGCGCTTCCACGCTTCTCAAGCTGTGGCGAGCGTGTGGCAAGTTGGCATATCTACCATCAACGTTGCGGCAGACACGTATATCGCCCATATACAAGAAAGGCGACATCTCGGTACCATCCAACTACCGACCGATCTCTATTCTGTCGCACTTGCGCAAAGCAATTTCGGCTGCATTAAACTCGATCGTGATGAACTATATCGAGTTTCATGAGTACCAGTATGGGTTCTCAAAGTACAATGGAACAGAACAGTCGATTGTGGAGGTGAGTAACATCATCACAAACGGTCACTCGCGTGTGGCAGTACTGGATCTAACGAAGGCGTACGACAAAGTTAACCGAAAACTATTGTCGCAAGTGTGCGCATCCAGGCTACAACCGAAGCATGCGACAATGACTACTTTGCTGCTGCAACCAGTCAACGCTTTCATAAATGGAAATTGGAAAGATGAACAAGTACAAATGACTCTTGGAGTGCCTCAAGGTGACCCATTCAGCTGTACATTGTTCAACATGTATATTGATTCCATGCTATATCGAGTGCAGGAGGTGCCATATCATGTGTCGGATCGAGGTGCAAGTGCATTTGCCGACGATGTGATTCTGATGGCGAAGACTGATAGCGGGCTGCAACTACTGCTAGACATATGCAGTAGTTGGGGCAAAGAAATGCAAATGCCGTGGAACACTGCAAACGGCAAGTCGATAGTACTGCAACTGCCTGCAGACCAAAATCAGTCTGCAATATTCACACTTGCTGGTGATAAGCTGAGCGTGGTACGTAGTGCAGTATATCTGGGGGTGTCTCTAAACACCAATGGAGTAACAACCGACAAGCACATGGAACGCGTACAAAATGCTCAACGTCGATTGGGAAGCCTAGCCGGTGCTGGTCTGCACCGGAATGGATTTGATACGCGCAGCTGTGTGAGTTTGTACCGCGCATTCGTGAGGTCGATTTACGAATATGCGTTGCATCTTGTACCGCTCACGCCTCATTTGGAAATGGCGATAGTGAAGCTTGAAGCAACGTTCTTCAAACTGATTCTTGGAAAAATGGCATCTCGGTTTGGAACATATCGGGTGCCGATGATGCGTGCACTTTGTCGTTTAGAGTCTGCGGCTCTGCGACGAATTGTGCTCGCCTCCAAACGTCTACGGCATTATCAATCGTGTCGTGAGACGGCATTGAACCTTGAATTGGAACACAGATCGCGACAGTTGAAGGTGAACCGGGCATGTCGGCAGCTGTCGCTGTATAATGCACATCCTTCAATTTCAGCACTACGAGCTGAAATTGATAATGTGTGTACAAAAGGAATAGGAAGAATACGGGATGCGGAGTGGAAACTTGCCTCGGCAAGACGCGTTCGCAAAATCCCGTGTGCTGCGAATGGAAAATACCCACCCGTTCTTCGGTTGCGCAAAGTTTCGCACCGAATGATGGGTATCCGATGGTACTTCAATGAGTTCCCAGCGAACCCAATGGAGGCACGTGATGTACTTGGGCACGAGTACTGGAAGTACGGAAGACTGAAGGTACTACTCGGAATGGAAGATTGGTCACCTGGAGAGAGACAGGAGGCGACCGAAATACTAGATGTATTGGAAGAAGCACAGTTGTAAATCTGTGCTATAAGTAGTAAGAATGATTGCGTTGGTTCGTAATTGACCAAGTTAGTTTACACCTTGACAGTGTTACCCTGCTGCTCTTCATGGGACATTGGGAACACTATAAATAAAAAGCAATTGATTGAAAAAAAAAAAAAATCAAAGCAACCCAACACCATACTGTCACAGGGCAGCGAAACGGGTTCTGCGCTACTTACAAGGAACTTGCAAACATGGGTTGAATTATCACGCTGGCTCCCTGGACATGGAAGCGTATGTCGATTCGGACTATGCCGGCGACAAGTCCGATCGGAAGTCCATGTCGGGATACATGATCAAGTTTGGGTCCGCCGTGGTATTCTTTGGTGCAAAGAAACAAGCTTCAGTTGCATTGTCTACTGCAGAGGCTGAGTACTACGTTTTGACCATGGCAGCGCAGGAGGTTGTGTGGATGAAGCGTCTACTATCTGAACTTGACTTGGACGTCGATGGTGCAGTTCCTCTACACTCGGACAACCAGGTTGCGATCGACTGGAGTGCAGGAGAAAGATGCCCATCGGGTCGCGCCAAGCACATCGATTTGAAGCTGCACTTTATTCGGGAACTGGTAAAGGAGTCTGTGATTGATGTCAAGTACATTCCAACTGAGTTGAATGATGCGGACATTCTCACGAAGCCCTTAGGTCCATTGAGTATTCAGGCCATCATGAAAAGGATTGGACTTGTTCAGGAACTCGAGGAGAAGTGTTGATGTATGGATGTGGTCGAGTGCCTGTCAGTCCCTCAATGGTGCTCCCAGTACTTGGAATACAAAGTTGCAGGGGAGCATGGGCACTTTTGGGCACCCTCATGAGAAAAGCGCATATGCGTGTCTCCGCGAACCGAACGTGATACTGCAATATGATTGGCTACTGCAAATGGCTACATGCAACGTGGTTTGCACAAGTGGAACGTGTTGTATGGAGCGAGAAGGGCAGATGGAACAAGTGGTACGCTGTGATTGGCTGCAGCCTGTAGGTGGTGGCCAGTTATGCGTTAGCGGAGTATCTGTTATTATAGGCCATTGTGAGGCGTTGGGCAATGTATGCGATTCTGGGCTACTATGAAGGGTTTTGGAGCGAATGTGCGATTCTGAGCTGCGCGAGGGTGTTGGCTGTGCCAGACCGAAATTGTCAATTTTTTAGAGCAAGATATGGATCATGGAGTTGGCATTGGATTTGGCACGATTTGATTTAGTTGTTTGAATTCGTATTGTGTTTTGCGCGCGCTTTTGCTGTCAAAGTGTACACTTTGACAACGTGTGCAGTTATGTCGCTGGCTGCGACGGCGGCGGCTCGCGCTGGAGTATTTGTAGGTTGCGATCGCTGCCCGATCACTAAACTCGGGAAGAAGGTGGCCTACCCCCTTTGTTTGTCTTACTCATCTTCTTCACTACCTTCCCCTTTCCTTCTCTAACCTGCGTTCGTTGCGTTAAACACACCCGACGCAACGAAAAGACGGTGATAGAGAAACAGCGAAACGGGTGAACGGCGGTGTGGGAGAGCGGCGAGAGACGAACGATAACGGCAGAGGTTAGCGGGGCTGGGCCCATAACCTGATGGAGATTATAGCTGGGAAGGGAAGGTTGATGCAAAGGGAAGGTGGGGATATGCAAAGGAAGTTCGCCAGCTCTGGCTCGGATTTACTTGGAGGTGCTTCTGTCACAACTTATATAGCACTACGTCGTCGCACTACCGCTCACTTCCACTCGGAGTAAAACCTAAGCCACTGCCACTAAGCAGGGACACTCAGTACTACCAATCATCATCTGACATAACATGGTAACACTGCCACAATTCATGACAGCTTACAACCAACAAGGAACAACAGTGCACAACAGTGCACAACAAGTTACGTGCATACTCAACAAGTTACGTGCCTACACATAACGATGACCATGCACAAATTCACATTGTGCCAATACACTGTATTCCGTACACCACACCAATATGTGTATGCTCCAGCTCACCAAGTACCACGTAACCACAAATTCACTCAATGCCATAAGTTCCACAACAAGTAACCACAGTGTTCGTGTAATCGTCATGAATGTACCTGACTCATCACCATAGTGCAGCACCTGGACAAGTGCGAAACGAGTAAAAAGTAGTTTAAATAGATTTTAGCAGGTTTCGTGAGAGAAAGTCCAAAAAAAGCGCAAAAAAATTGAAAAAATTGAAAACACAAAAAAGTCGCAGAACACGTGAAAAGTGCATCAAGAAGCCATAAGAGCCATCAAAACAAAAGAAAAAGAGAAAAAAATTTTAGAAAAATTTTCAAAAAAATTGAAAAATGACTTCTCACCAAACCACGTCCTCTAACATTGAGAACCGTTTCAGCCCTTTGGCTGACGCCGGGGAGACCATGGAAGGCATTCGCTTCCCACTTGATGGTAATAGCGAACCTGAATCCGAATCTTGGAGACCAGGTCTTTCAAAGACCGTTCGGAAGAAAGTTTCGCCGACCCCAGACCGCAAAGGCCCTCAGCCTGTGTGCACCCCGGACGAGGCGAGGGCCACCTTTGGAGCGTGTCGAACGCTCAACAAGTGCCCAAACTGCCATTCTAAGAATTCATTCACTCTAAATGGTAACTCTAAGTTTGGACCCACTGTGCGCTGCTCCGTCAAAGGCTGCCATCGCACCTTTGGCGGTTCGCGATTCCATGAAATAATTCGACCATTTCTGGCGCCGAGCAGCCCAAGGAACAGCTCCCAGGCGTCAGTCACATCCGCTCCTACGCCATCACCGGTTGCCGAGCACCCCATCAGCCACACCAGCACACCATCTAGCGCACCTGTTTCCGTCGTACAGATACCAAAACAGCAATGGGAGTCGATCTTGAGGAGATGCCAGACACTAGAGGATCAAATTGCTCGGCTGGCCCAGCAGCTCCAGTCCTCTCGCAACCATGCCACGGTACCACAACAGAGGCAAAACCAACGTGCTCTAGAAATTGAAGCACGATCTGTCGAGACGGCCGTTAACAGACAGCCACTTAACACGGCTCCGCCCAACACTGGACGAGCACAACCGCAGATAAACACTGTCCCTGAAGCAAGGACTGGGACAAATACTGGTGTAAAGACTTGGGCGCAGATTGCTAGAGAGGGCCAGCCTCGGTCATTGAACAAGTTACCACCTCAGTTTCTTACTCGAATGGCTAAAATGGCTCACAACCTCAAGTCTGGAGGATATGCACCACTGCCGATATCTCAATCTCGGCCCCCGAAAATGGAAGCGCAGTACTTCCGTGGCATACCGCGCGGCCCCTACCGCCCTCTCATGAGACACCTTCGCAGTGGACTTCCGAGCCGTTGCGTTATCGCTCTGTCCTTCATAGGACGTTCGATATTGGAAATCGTGACTGCGACTGACGTTGCTCACAAACTGGTTGCAGGAATGCGTGCAGCCGGGTACACGCACATGCCTAACTTCGCCGCCACCTCGAATGCCATGTCATCGCGAAAGATGATGAGTAAGGCCGAACGACGACAGAAAAACCTGGAGCAGGCGCTATATCGCTTGCAGACTGCAGCAACTCGCACAACGTCAGCGTGGGCCAAGCATTGGTATACGTCCCAAGTGAAGGTAACGCAGCAGTTCATGCACAATAAGCAGCCCAGTACACAGAACCAAAGTGTAAACCCGACTGCAAAACAGCCTGGGAAAGTCGACCGTGATTCCTCCAAGGCAAGTCCGATGGTACCTAAGGGGACTCATACCAGAGCTGCCCATCCGATCGACCGCCTTGCACCATTGCGTACACATATTAGGTTCGCAGAGGACTCCCAAACAACAGTAGCGGCGATCGATGCCCATACGAAAATGAGAACTCATGTACGTTTCGCCGAAGAGTCAACCGCATCCATCGTTGAAAGAAGTGTTCCAGCGATGGTTCAGCGCACTAATCGGACGATGGACGGCCATACTGGGCCTCGGACGAATGTCCACTTTGTTTCAGAGGAAGCAGGAGCAACAGAATCTCCACAGCCTATGAGCATTTCAACTGACTCTGAACAGCCCAATGCACCAGAAAACGAGCAGAACACTCAACAGATATCCCACATCATCGAAACTGAACAACAATCGCAGTCGTCGGAGTTCTCCACCCACACTCCACAAAATGTCGTTACGGTGTCTGGGGCAAACAATGATGCTCATAACACGGAAAATAACGTGCCACAACTCCCAGAATTGGCACACCACACCACTGCAATCACTGCAAGTACAGGAGCAGTGACCGCCGATCCGAAAGATATCACTATGGAAGCGGCCCAAACGAGCCCATTGGAACCGCTTCAGACTCCAACTGAGAGTCTGTCATCGAATTGGGACCACGATGGTGCTCCCACTTATGACCACGAAATGCGTCGTCCGAACAGATTGGTACGAAATGTGTTCTCTGTGAGCATTAATGTGCCGTCGACTACGACGCAAACCGGTCCAATTCCACATGACGGTCACCAGAATGGTGAGGCGTTGTGATCCGGGTTGGTACTTTCAACGTGAGAGGTCTCGCACATAGCGAGGCTGAAGTCCACCGTGCATGGAAAGTACTAGGTTTAGACTTTCTGTGCGTTGTGGAAACATGGCAACGTCCCTCCGATGAGAGGTCGTTGGCATTGCCACATGTGAGTGTGGCGCTGGAAGCGGAGTATAGGAGTCGTGCGCCGAGAGGTGGGATCACGATTTTCCATCATCAGCGCTTCTGTACGAAGGTCGTGGGCAAGTACGGCACCGCAGCATACCAAATCCTGGCACTGAGAGTTCGCCCAGATCTCAATGTGATAGGAGTATATCTTAGTCCGAGCGCTTCAGATGAGGACATAAAGGGATTCCTGGAGCGATTGAAGTCTTTGATCCGGGGTCCGACGTCACTGGCTGGGGATTGGAATGCCCGCCATGACGACTGGGATCAACGAACCAACAGGCATGGTCGCCGCCTCCGAGCGTGGATCCGCAAATGGGACCTCTTGCTGAGGGCTCCATCCGAGTTGACGCCAACGTTTCGCACCCCAAATGGTTCGAGTGTAGTGGATTTCTTCATCTCGAAGCGAGTGTCTGTTCGAAATGTGGCAACAACCAGTGGATCGTGGGATGCAGTCTCGGATCACAACATGGTTGTTGCCGACATTGACTGGATGACAACTCAATTCTCACCTCGAAAACCGAAGATTTCGAGGGCGCAACTCAAATGCGTGGACAGAATCGAAGACGCTCAGACATATTACAAAGCCAATTTGCCTAATGTGGCTTCTCGTTTTGACCACGCAACCTCAGAAGAGGATCTGGAGGATGCATGTTGCCAACTCGTGGACACAATCAGTAGCCCCTGGAACACTTCCGTATCAATGCGTCCTGACCGCTATCGCTTCTTCTGGGATTCTAGTCTTGACCAGTTGAGTCGTGTGCGATCTACATATTACAAACGGTGGAAACGAAGTAGCAACATTCAAATGTGGAATGTGTACAAGGTAATTGACCGATTCATTAAACGTCGTTGTCGAGCAAAGAAGAGACAACTGTTGGACGAATTTCTTGATACCGCCGAGGACGAAACAGCATCTCAAACAGTGAATCGAATCAACTCGGTGATGAAATTACGATCTCAGCATAGCGCACGGGCACTGGAACGTGGAAATCCATTAGACCCACAGGACTACGCTGAGTTTATTGCCGAGTACCAGCCACCCGAATGTGGGGTGAAAGCAGTCACATTTGATGTTCCGAACTCGTTCCGGATTGCATTGGAAAAATCGATCAAGGATGCAAAGAAGGGAAGATCGATTGGGCGCGATAACGTGGCATCGGAAATGCTACAGGTGAGTCCAACTTTGTGCGCTTCCACGCTTCTCAAGCTGTGGCGAGCGTGTGGCAAGTTGGCATATCTACCATCAACGTTGCGGCAGACACGTATATCGCCCATATACAAGAAAGGCGACATCTCGGTACCATCCAACTACCGACCGATCTCTATTCTGTCGCACTTGCGCAAAGCAATTTCGGCTGCATTAAACTCGATCGTGATGAACTATATCGAGTTTCATGAGTACCAGTATGGGTTCTCAAAGTACAATGGAACAGAACAGTCGATTGTGGAGGTGAGTAACATCATCACAAACGGTCACTCGCGTGTGGCAGTACTGGATCTAACGAAGGCGTACGACAAAGTTAACCGAAAACTATTGTCGCAAGTGTGCGCATCCAGGCTACAACCGAAGCATGCGACAATGACTACTTTGCTGCTGCAACCAGTCAACGCTTTCATAAATGGAAATTGGAAAGATGAACAAGTACAAATGACTCTTGGAGTGCCTCAAGGTGACCCATTCAGCTGTACATTGTTCAACATGTATATTGATTCCATGCTATATCGAGTGCAGGAGGTGCCATATCATGTGTCGGATCGAGGTGCAAGTGCATTTGCCGACGATGTGATTCTGATGGCGAAGACTGATAGCGGGCTGCAACTACTGCTAGACATATGCAGTAGTTGGGGCAAAGAAATGCAAATGCCGTGGAACACTGCAAACGGCAAGTCGATAGTACTGCAACTGCCTGCAGACCAAAATCAGTCTGCAATATTCACACTTGCTGGTGATAAGCTGAGCGTGGTACGTAGTGCAGTATATCTGGGGGTGTCTCTAAACACCAATGGAGTAACAACCGACAAGCACATGGAACGCGTACAAAATGCTCAACGTCGATTGGGAAGCCTAGCCGGTGCTGGTCTGCACCGGAATGGATTTGATACGCGCAGCTGTGTGAGTTTGTACCGCGCATTCGTGAGGTCGATTTACGAATATGCGTTGCATCTTGTACCGCTCACGCCTCATTTGGAAATGGCGATAGTGAAGCTTGAAGCAACGTTCTTCAAACTGATTCTTGGAAAAATGGCATCTCGGTTTGGAACATATCGGGTGCCGATGATGCGTGCACTTTGTCGTTTAGAGTCTGCGGCTCTGCGACGAATTGTGCTCGCCTCCAAACGTCTACGGCATTATCAATCGTGTCGTGAGACGGCATTGAACCTTGAATTGGAACACAGATCGCGACAGTTGAAGGTGAACCGGGCATGTCGGCAGCTGTCGCTGTATAATGCACATCCTTCAATTTCAGCACTACGAGCTGAAATTGATAATGTGTGTACAAAAGGAATAGGAAGAATACGGGATGCGGAGTGGAAACTTGCCTCGGCAAAACGCGTTCGCAAAATCCCGTGTGCTGCGAATGGAAAATACCCACCCGTTCTTCGGTTGCGCAAAGTTTCGCACCGAATGATGGGTATCCGATGGTACTTCAATGAGTTCCCAGCGAACCCAATGGAGGCACGTGATGTACTTGGGCACGAGTACTGGAAGTACGGAAGACTGAAGGTACTACTCGGAATGGAAGATTGGTCACCTGGAGAGAGACAGGAGGCGACCGAAATACTAGATGTATTGGAAGAAGCACAGTTGTAAATCTGTGCTATAAGTAGTAAGAATGATTGCGTTGGTTCGTAATTGACCAAGTTAGTTTACACCTTGACAGTGTTACCCTGCTGCTCTTCATGGGACATTGGGAACACTATAAATAAAAAGCAATTGATTGAAAAAAAAAAAAAATCAAAGCAACCCAACACCATACTGTCACAGGGCAGCGAAACGGGTTCTGCGCTACTTACAAGGAACTTGCAAACATGGGTTGAATTATCACGCTGGCTCCCTGGACATGGAAGCGTATGTCGATTCGGACTATGCCGGCGACAAGTCCGATCGGAAGTCCATGTCGGGATACATGATCAAGTTTGGGTCCGCCGTGGTATTCTTTGGTGCAAAGAAACAAGCTTCAGTTGCATTGTCTACTGCAGAGGCTGAGTACTACGTTTTGACCATGGCAGCGCAGGAGGTTGTGTGGATGAAGCGTCTACTATCTGAACTTGACTTGGACGTCGATGGTGCAGTTCCTCTACACTCGGACAACCAGGTTGCGATCGACTGGAGTGCAGGAGAAAGATGCCCATCGGGTCGCGCCAAGCACATCGATTTGAAGCTGCACTTTATTCGGGAACTGGTAAAGGAGTCTGTGATTGATGTCAAGTACATTCCAACTGAGTTGAATGATGCGGACATTCTCACGAAGCCCTTAGGTCCATTGAGTATTCAGGCCATCATGAAAAGGATTGGACTTGGTCAGGAACTCGAGGAGAAGTGTTGGTGTATGGATGTGGTCGAGTGCCTGTCAGTCCCTCAATGGTGCTCCCAGTACTTGGAATACAAAGTTGCAGGGGAGCATGGGCACTTTTGGGCACCCTCATGAGAAAAGCGCATATGCGTGTCTCCGCGAACCGAACGTGATACTGCAATATGATTGGCTACTGCAAATGGCTACATGCAACGTGGTTTGCACAAGTGGAACGTGTTGTATGGAGCGAGAAGGGCAGATGGAACAAGTGGTACGCTGTGATTGGCTGCAGCCTGTAGGTGGTGGCCAGTTATGCGTTAGCGGAGTATCTGTTATTATAGGCCATTGTGAGGCGTTGGGCAATGTATGCGATTCTGGGCTACTATGAAGGGTTTTGGAGCGAATGTGCGATTCTGAGCTGCGCGAGGGTGTTGGCTGTGCCAGACCGAAATTGTCAATTTTTTAGAGCAAGATATGGATCATGGAGTTGGCATTGGATTTGGCACGATTTGATTTAGTTGTTTGAATTCGTATTGTGTTTTGCGCGCGCTTTTGCTGTCAAAGTGTACACTTTGACAACGTGTGCAGTTATGTCGCTGGCTGCGACGGCGGCGGCTCGCGCTGGAGTATTTGTAGGTTGCGATCGCTGCCCGATCACTAAACTCGGGAAGAAGGTGGCCTACCCCCTTTGTTTGTCTTACTCATCTTCTTCACTACCTTCCCCTTTCCTTCTCTAACCTGCGTTCGTTGCGTTAAACACACCCGACG
Organism: Gracilaria gracilis; assembly: GCA_030374805.1. Lineage (NCBI taxonomy): Eukaryota > Rhodophyta > Florideophyceae > Gracilariales > Gracilariaceae > Gracilaria > Gracilaria gracilis. The sequence continues at coordinate 37,307 of JARGSG010000138.1, read as the reverse complement.
CAACGAAAAGACGGTGATAGAGAAACAGCGAAACGGGTGAACGGCGGTGTGGGAGAGCGGCGAGAGACGAACGATAACGGCAGAGGTTAGCGGGGCTGGGCCCATAACCTGATGGAGATTATAGCTGGGAAGGGAAGGTTGATGCAAAGGGAAGGTGGGGATATGCAAAGGAAGTTCGCCAGCTCTGGCTCGGATTTACTTGGAGGTGCTTCTGTCACAACTTATATAGCACTACGTCGTCGCACTACCGCTCACTTCCACTCGGAGTAAAACCTAAGCCACTGCCACTAAGCAGGGACACTCAGTACTACCAATCATCATCTGACATAACATGGTAACACTGCCACAATTCATGACAGCTTACAACCAACAAGGAACAACAGTGCACAACAGTGCACAACAAGTTACGTGCATACTCAACAAGTTACGTGCCTACACATAACGATGACCATGCACAAATTCACATTGTGCCAATACACTGTATTCCGTACACCACACCAATATGTGTATGCTCCAGCTCACCAAGTACCACGTAACCACAAATTCACTCAATGCCATAAGTTCCACAACAAGTAACCACAGTGTTCGTGTAATCGTCATGAATGTACCTGACTCATCACCATAGTGCAGCACCTGGACAAGTGCGAAACGAGTAAAAAGTAGTTTAAATAGATTTTAGCAGGTTTCGTGAGAGAAAGTCCAAAAAAAGCGCAAAAAAATTGAAAAAATTGAAAACACAAAAAAGTCGCAGAACACGTGAAAAGTGCATCAAGAAGCCATAAGAGCCATCAAAACAAAAGAAAAAGAGAAAAAAATTTTAGAAAAATTTTCAAAAAAATTGAAAAATGACTTCTCACCAAACCACGTCCTCTAACATTGAGAACCGTTTCAGCCCTTTGGCTGACGCCGGGGAGACCATGGAAGGCATTCGCTTCCCACTTGATGGTAATAGCGAACCTGAATCCGAATCTTGGAGACCAGGTCTTTCAAAGACCGTTCGGAAGAAAGTTTCGCCGACCCCAGACCGCAAAGGCCCTCAGCCTGTGTGCACCCCGGACGAGGCGAGGGCCACCTTTGGAGCGTGTCGAACGCTCAACAAGTGCCCAAACTGCCATTCTAAGAATTCATTCACTCTAAATGGTAACTCTAAGTTTGGACCCACTGTGCGCTGCTCCGTCAAAGGCTGCCATCGCACCTTTGGCGGTTCGCGATTCCATGAAATAATTCGACCATTTCTGGCGCCGAGCAGCCCAAGGAACAGCTCCCAGGCGTCAGTCACATCCGCTCCTACGCCATCACCGGTTGCCGAGCACCCCATCAGCCACACCAGCACACCATCTAGCGCACCTGTTTCCGTCGTACAGATACCAAAACAGCAATGGGAGTCGATCTTGAGGAGATGCCAGACACTAGAGGATCAAATTGCTCGGCTGGCCCAGCAGCTCCAGTCCTCTCGCAACCATGCCACGGTACCACAACAGAGGCAAAACCAACGTGCTCTAGAAATTGAAGCACGATCTGTCGAGACGGCCGTTAACAGACAGCCACTTAACACGGCTCCGCCCAACACTGGACGAGCACAACCGCAGATAAACACTGTCCCTGAAGCAAGGACTGGGACAAATACTGGTGTAAAGACTTGGGCGCAGATTGCTAGAGAGGGCCAGCCTCGGTCATTGAACAAGTTACCACCTCAGTTTCTTACTCGAATGGCTAAAATGGCTCACAACCTCAAGTCTGGAGGATATGCACCACTGCCGATATCTCAATCTCGGCCCCCGAAAATGGAAGCGCAGTACTTCCGTGGCATACCGCGCGGCCCCTACCGCCCTCTCATGAGACACCTTCGCAGTGGACTTCCGAGCCGTTGCGTTATCGCTCTGTCCTTCATAGGACGTTCGATATTGGAAATCGTGACTGCGACTGACGTTGCTCACAAACTGGTTGCAGGAATGCGTGCAGCCGGGTACACGCACATGCCTAACTTCGCCGCCACCTCGAATGCCATGTCATCGCGAAAGATGATGAGTAAGGCCGAACGACGACAGAAAAACCTGGAGCAGGCGCTATATCGCTTGCAGACTGCAGCAACTCGCACAACGTCAGCGTGGGCCAAGCATTGGTATACGTCCCAAGTGAAGGTAACGCAGCAGTTCATGCACAATAAGCAGCCCAGTACACTGAACCAAAGTGTAAACCCGACTGCAAAACAGCCTGGGAAAGTCGACCGTGATTCTTCCAATGCAAGTCCGATGGTACCTAAGGGAAATCGTACCAGAGCTGCCCTTCCGATCGACCGCCTTGCACCATTGCGTACACATATTAGGTTCGCGGAAGACTCCCAAACAACAGTAGCGGCGATCGATTCCCATACGAAAATGAGAACTCATGTACGTTTCGCCGAAGAGTCAACCGCATCCATCGTTGAAAGAAGGGTTCCAGCGATGGTTCAGCGCACTAATCGGACGATGGACGGCCATACTGGGCCTCGGACGAATGTCCACTTTGTTTCAGAGGAAGCAGGAGCAACAGAATCTCCACAGCCTATGAGCATTTCAACTGACTCTGAACAGCCCAATGCACCAGAAAACGAGCAGAACACTCAACAGATATCCCACATCATCGAAACTGAACAACAATCGCAGTCGTCGGAGTTCTCCACCCACACTCCACAAAATGTCGTTACGGTGTCTGGGGCAAACAATGATGCTCATAACACGGAAAATAACGTGCCACAACTCCCAGAATTGGCACACCACACCACTGCAATCACTGCAAGTACAGGAGCAGTGACCGCCGATCCGAAAGATATCACTATGGAAGCGGCCCAAACGAGCCCATTGGAACCGCTTCAGACTCCAACTGAGAGTCTGTCATCGAATTGGGACCACGATGGTGCTCCCACTTATGACCACGAAATGCGTCGTCCGAACAGATTGGTACGAAATGTGTTCTCTGTGAGCATTAATGTGCCGTCGACTACGACGCAAACCGGTCCAATTCCACATGACGGTCACCAGAATGGTGAGGCGTTGTGATCCGGGTTGGTACTTTCAACGTGAGAGGTCTCGCACATAGCGAGGCTGAAGTCCACCGTGCATGGAAAGTACTAGGTTTAGACTTTCTGTGCGTTGTGGAAACATGGCAACGTCCCTCCGATGAGAGGTCGTTGGCATTGCCACATGTGAGTGTGGCGCTGGAAGCGGAGTATAGGAGTCGTGCGCCGAGAGGTGGGATCACGATTTTCCATCATCAGCGCTTCTGTACGAAGGTCGTGGGCAAGTACGGCACCGCAGCATACCAAATCCTGGCACTGAGAGTTCGCCCAGATCTCAATGTGATAGGAGTATATCTTAGTCCGAGCGCTTCAGATGAGGACATAAAGGGATTCCTGGAGCGATTGAAGTCTTTGATCCGGGGTCCGACGTCACTGGCTGGGGATTGGAATGCCCGCCATGACGACTGGGATCAACGAACCAACAGGCATGGTCGCCGCCTCCGAGCGTGGATCCGCAAATGGGACCTCTTGCTGAGGGCTCCATCCGAGTTGACGCCAACGTTTCGCACCCCAAATGGTTCGAGTGTAGTGGATTTCTTCATCTCGAAGCGAGTGTCTGTTCGAAATGTGGCAACAACCAGTGGATCGTGGGATGCAGTCTCGGATCACAACATGGTTGTTGCCGACATTGACTGGATGACAACTCAATTCTCACCTCGAAAACCGAAGATTTCGAGGGCGCAACTCAAATGCGTGGACAGAATCGAAGACGCTCAGACATATTACAAGGCCAATTTGCCTAATATGGCTTCTCGTTTTGACCACGCAACCTTAGAAGAGGATCTGGAGGATGCTTGTAGCCAACTTGTGGACACAATCAGTAGCCCCTGGATCACTTCCGTATCAATGCGTCCTGACCGCTATCGCTTCTTCTAGGATTCTAATCTTAACAAGGTTTGGTCGTGTACGATCCACATATTACAAACGGTGGAAACGAAGTAGCAACATTCAAATGTGGAATGTGTACAAGGTGATTGACCGATTCATTAAACGTCGTTGTCGGGCAAAGAAGAGACAACTGTTGGACGAATTTCTTGATACAGCCGAGGACGAAACAGCATCTCAAACAGTGAATCGAATCAACTCGGTGATGAAATTACAATCTCAACATAGCGCACGGGCACTGGAACGTGGAAATCCATTAGACCCACAGGAGTACGCTGAGTTTATTGCCGAGTACCAGCCACCCGAATGTGGGGTGAAAGCATTCACATTTGATGTTCCGAACTCGTTCCGGATTGCATTGGAAAAATCGATCAAGGATGCAAAGAAGGGAAGATCGATTGGGCGCGATAACGTGGCATCGGAAATGCTACAGGTGAGTCCAACTTTGTGCGCTTCCACGCTTCTCAAGCTGTGGCGGGCGTGCGGCAAGTTGGCATATCTACCATCAACGTTGCGGCAGACACGTATATCGCCCATATACAAGAAAGGCGACATCTCGGTACCATCCAACTACCGACCGATCTCTATTCTGTCGCACTTGCGTAAAGCAATTTCGGCTGCATTAAACTCGATCGTGATGAACTATATCGAGTTTCATGAGTACCAGTATGGGTTCTCAAAGTACAATGGAACAGAACAGTCAATTGTGGAGGTGAGTAACATCATCAAAAACGGCCACTCGCGTGTGGCAGTACTGGATCTAACGAAGGCGTACGACAAAGTTAACCGAAAACTATTGTCGCAAGTGTGCGCATCCAGGCTACAACCGAAGCATGCGACAGTGACTACTTTGCTGCTGCAACCAGTCAACGCTTTCATAAATGGAAATTGGAAAGATGAACAAGTACAAATGACTCTTGGAGTGCCTCAAGGTGACCCATTCAGCTGTACATTGTTCAACATGTATATTGATTCCATGCTATATCGAGTGCAGGAGGTGCCATATCATGTGTCGGATCGAGGTGCAAGTGCATTTGCCGACGATGTGATTCTGATGGCGAAGACTGATAGCGGGCTGCAACTACTGCTAGACATATGCAGTAGTTGGGGCAAAGAAATGCAAATGCCGTGGAACACTGCAAACGGCAAGTCGATAGTACTGCAACTGCCTGCAGACCAAAATCAGTCTGCAATATTCACACTTGCTGGTGATAAGCTGAGCGTGGTACGTAGTGCAGTATATCTGGGGGTGTCTCTAAACACCAATGGAGTAACAACCGACAAGCACATGGAACGCGTACAAAATGCTCAACGTCGATTGGGAAGCCTAGCCGGTGCTGGTCTGCACCGGAATGGATTTGATACGCGCAGCTGTGTGAGTTTGTACCGCGCATTCGTGAGGTCGATTTACGAATATGCGTTGCATCTTGTACCGCTCACGCCTCATTTGGAAATGGCGATAGTGAAGCTTGAAGCAACGTTCTTCAAACTGATTCTTGGAAAAATGGCATCTCGGTTTGGAACATATCGGGTGCCGATGATGCGTGCACTTTGTCGTTTAGAGTCTGCGGCTCTGCGACGAATTGTGCTCGCCTCCAAACGTCTACGGCATTATCAATCGTGTCGTGAGACGGCATTGAACCTTGAATTGGAACACAGATCGCGACAGTTGAAGGTGAACCGGGCATGTCGGCAGCTGTCGCTGTATAATGCACATCCTTCAATTTCAGCACTACGAGCTGAAATTGATAATGTGTGTACAAAAGGAATAGGAAGAATACGGGATGCGGAGTGGAAACTTGCCTCGGCAAGACGCGTTCGCAAAATCCCGTGTGCTGCGAATGGAAAATACCCACCCGTTCTTCGGTTGCGCAAAGTTTCGCACCGAATGATGGGTATCCGATGGTACTTCAATGAGTTCCCAGCGAACCCAATGGAGGCACGTGATGTACTTGGGCACGAGTACTGGAAGTACGGAAGACTGAAGGTACTACTCGGAATGGAAGATTGGTCACCTGGAGAGAGACAGGAGGCGACCGAAATACTAGATGTATTGGAAGAAGCACAGTTGTAAATCTGTGCTATAAGTAGTAAGAATGATTGCGTTGGTTCGTAATTGACCAAGTTAGTTTACACCTTGACAGTGTTACCCTGCTGCTCTTCATGGGACATTGGGAACACTATAAATAAAAAGCAATTGATTGAAAAAAAAAAAAAATCAAAGCAACCCAACACCATACTGTCACAGGGCAGCGAAACGGGTTCTGCGCTACTTACAAGGAACTTGCAAACATGGGTTGAATTATCACGCTGGCTCCCTGGACATGGAAGCGTATGTCGATTCGGACTATGCCGGCGACAAGTCCGATCGGAAGTCCATGTCGGGATACATGATCAAGTTTGGGTCCGCCGTGGTATTCTTTGGTGCAAAGAAACAAGCTTCAGTTGCATTGTCTACTGCAGAGGCTGAGTACTACGTTTTGACCATGGCAGCGCAGGAGGTTGTGTGGATGAAGCGTCTACTATCTGAACTTGACTTGGACGTCGATGGTGCAGTTCCTCTACACTCGGACAACCAGGTTGCGATCGACTGGAGTGCAGGAGAAAGATGCCCATCGGGTCGCGCCAAGCACATCGATTTGAAGCTGCACTTTATTCGGGAACTGGTAAAGGAGTCTGTGATTGATGTCAAGTACATTCCAACTGAGTTGAATGATGCGGACATTCTCACGAAGCCCTTAGGTCCATTGAGTATTCAGGCCATCATGAAAAGGATTGGACTTGGTCAGGAACTCGAGGAGAAGTGTTGGTGTATGGATGTGGTCGAGTGCCTGTCAGTCCCTCAATGGTGCTCCCAGTACTTGGAATACAAAGTTGCAGGGGAGCATGGGCACTTTTGGGCACCCTCATGAGAAAAGCGCATATGCGTGTCTCCGCGAACCGAACATGATACTGCAATATGATTGGCTACTGCAAATGGCTACATGCAACGTGGTTTGCACAAGTGGAACGTGTTGTATGGAGCGAGAAGGGCAGATGGAACAAGTGGTACGCTGTGATTGGCTGCAGCCTGTAGGTGGTGGCCAGTTATGCGTTAGCGGAGTATCTGTTATTATAGGCCATTGTGAGGCGTTGGGCAATGTATGCGATTCTGGGCTACTATGAAGGGTTTTGGAGCGAATGTGCGATTCTGAGCTGCGCGAGGGTGTTGGCTGTGCCAGACCGAAATTGTCAATTTTTTAGAGCAAGATATGGATCATGGAGTTGGCATTGGATTTGGCACGATTTGATTTAGTTGTTTGAATTCGTATTGTGTTTTGCGCGCGCTTTTGCTGTCAAAGTGTACACTTTGACAACGTGTGCAGTTATGTCGCTGGCTGCGACGGCGGCGGCTCGCGCTGGAGTATTTGTAGGTTGCGATCGCTGCCCGATCACTAAACTCGGGAAGAAGGTGGCCTACCCCCTTTGTTTGTCTTACTCATCTTCTTCACTACCTTCCCCTTTCCTTCTCTAACCTGCGTTCGTTGCGTTAAACACACCCGACGCAACGAAAAGACGGTGATAGAGAAACAGCGAAACGGGTGAACGGCGGTGTGGGAGAGCGGCGAGAGACGAACGATAACGGCAGAGGTTAGCGGGGCTGGGCCCATAACCTGATGGAGATTATAGCTGGGAAGGGAAGGTTGATGCAAAGGGAAGGTGGGGATATGCAAAGGAAGTTCGCCAGCTCTGGCTCGGATTTACTTGGAGGTGCTTCTGTCACAACTTATATAGCACTACGTCGTCGCACTACCGCTCACTTCCACTCGGAGTAAAACCTAAGCCACTGCAACTAAGCAGGGACACTCAGTACTACCAATCATCATCTGACATAACATGGTAACACTGCCACAATTCATGACAGCTTACAACCAACAAGGAACAACAGTGCACAACAGTGCACAACAAGTTACGTGCCTACTCAACAAGTTACGTGCCTACACATAACGATGACCATGCACAAATTCACATTGTGCCAGTACACTGTATTCCGTACACCACACCAATATGTGTATGCTCCAGCTCACCAAGTACCACGTAACCACAAATTCACTCAATGCCATACGTTCCACAACATGTTACCACAGTGTTCGTGTAATCCTCATGACTGTACCTGACTCATCACCATAGTGCACCAAGTTGCATCAATGTGTTCAACATGTCCACGTACATAACTGTGCATACTGTCCAGCATACCTATCTGTGCTAGCTACACACGTGTAGCCCAGAACAACCCAGTAGTGCCATAACATTTGTACACACTACGTTGCATGTGCACATTTGCGGTAGCCAATCAGAAGCCAGTTTCCCGTTGAGTTTGCCCATCCGCGCATATGCGCTTTTCCAGCAGCACCCTCCAAAACAGCCCATGCTCCCCTGCACTTTTGCTTTCAGTGACAGCACTAGGTCAACATCCAACACCGCCCCTTCTGTCACTGACTTCAAAGCTCTAGGTGCTGTACTCCACACTCCTTGCGAAACTTCTCGAGTTTCACGCGGGCAAGAGGCTTGTTTAGCATATCGGCAACCATGGAATCAGTTGGACAGTAGAACAGCACGATGGACTTGCCACGCAGAGCCTCTCTAGTGAAGTGGAACCGAATGTCGATGTGCTTCGTTCGTTTGTTCACAACACCATTTCGAGCAAGGTCGATGGAGCCCTGGTTGTCAACATACACAGGCGTCGGTTCAACTTAAGACTTTGACAGAACCGTCCACTTCAACTCCAATCACAATATCAATGCCGTTCCAAAGTCGCCTTAGCCAGATTGCTTCCTTGGTACCAGAGCACAGACTCACATACTCAGCTTCAGCACTTGAGAGCGCCACCACTTTCTGCTGACGTGAACTCCAGGACACTGGACCACCGCTCATCATGAACACATATCCACTGGTAGACTTGCGGTTGGCAACATCGCCTGCCCAGTCAGAGTCCACATATCCGTGCAGTTCCAGATCAGTGGTAGAGCCGTAGGTGAGTCCAAAGAAGCAAGTACCGTTGAGATAGCGAAGCACACGTTTGACTGCCTTCCAGTGAGTCTCTCCAGGTTTCTCCACATACTTTGCAAGTTTGGACACTGCGTATGAGATATCTGGACGAGTTCCCACAGACAAATACATAAGACTGCCAATCGCCTGACGATACGGAACATCCGTGAGTACCCCCTCAACAACAGACAAGTCCACACCGGATTCCATCGGAGTGTCAACTGGCTTAGACTGATGCATGCAGAAACGTTCCAAGACCTTTTGCGTGTACGCAGGCTGAGTCAGGTACAGCTGTCGCTTAGCTCGATCACGGTGGATCTCGAATCCGAGAACCATACGAGCTTCCTTGAGGTCTTTCATGCGGAACCGAGTTGACAGCTCTGCCTTTACGCGATTCATGGTCTCCATGCTCGGACTTGCTATCAGCAGGTCATCCACGTATAGAGCAATGATAACCACAAATCCCAGTATTATCCCGGTGTACACACACTCATCTGCGTCATTGAGCTTCAACTCCATCTCATCAACAAGGAACCTGTCTATCTTTGCATGCCACTGCCTTGGTGCCTGTCTAAGCCCATAGATGGCTTTCTTCAAACGACACACCAAGTCTTCGTTCCCTTGCTGTATGAAACCTTTTGGCTGCTCCATATACACTGTCTCCTCAAGGTCGCCGTTCAGAAACGCAGTCTTCCCATCCATCTGGTGCAAATGAAAGTCTCGCACAGCTGCAATCGACAGAATCATCCTGATCGAAATGAACTTCACCACTGGTGCATAAGTCTCTGAGAAGTCTACACCTTCAATCGGTAGGAATCCTGTAGCAACCATACGAGCCTTGTACCTGACAGTTGGTTCACCAGATGGTGCAGCTTCATACTTCTGAACGTACACCCACTTGGACGAAATCACGTTGCTGTCTGCTGGCCTAGGCACTAGATCCCATGTGTCATGCTCTATCAGTGACTGGTACTCGCTCTTCAATGCCTTTTTCCATGCTTTGGAATCAGGACGTGACACAGCTTCACTATAAGAAGAAGGAGTGTCATCACTGGCTGTCAGAAGAGCAGTTCCACCCCACCAACGCGTAGGCTTCTTACTCTCACGTGTGGATCTACGAACCGGCTGCGTCTCTTGCCCTTCAGGTTCAACATGTGGAACTGATGTGGAACCATCACTGGTACTTTCAGACGCATCATGGACATCAGGCGCAGGTGCAGAAGGGTCACCTTCTTTGGTGTGACTGAATGTGTCAGAGTTGGAGGTGTCATCTGGACTAGACATGTCACTCAACTCCATGTCAGCATAGTCCTCTTCCTCACAGTTCTCATGGTCTTCTAAGCCCTCACATCTCTTGACACAATCACCTTTCTCTTCTTACCGTCCCACAACTTGTACCCGTGGGACCCAGAAGTATACCCAATGAAGATGGCTTCCTTTGCTCTTTCCTCCAGCTTCTTCAGCTTTTGATCCACAACCTTGTACCAGCATCGGCTCCCAAACGCACGCAGATTGCTCACATCAGGCTTCTGACCATTCCACAGCTCGAATGGACCCGAGCTACTCGGAAGGGCTTTGCAGGTTACCCGGTTGCGTACATACACTGCTACGTTCAAGGCTTCAGCCCAAAAATTCTTTCGCAGTTGTTTGTGGTGCAACATCGATCTGACCAAGTCCATGAGTGTTTGGTTGAACCTTTCAGAAAGCCCATTCTGCTGTGGATTGTACGGCACTGTTCGCTGATGTTCAATACCTTGGCGCTCGAGTTCTTTGCGGAAACGACTGGACAGATACTCACCACCGTTGTCAGTGCGCAATGCACGTAGCACACTCTCACGTGCGGTGATGGTTTTCAACTTTCGTCCAGTCTAGTTTTCCACAAACTTGAGCCACCTCATGAACATTTGGAACACCTCATCTTTGGTTTTGAGCATGTACAAGAAGCAATACCTGCTGTGGTCGTCGATGAATGTGACAAAGTAGTGCGAGCCTCCTAAGGAATATACACTTACTGGACCTGAAACGTCCGAGTGGACAAGGTCCAGTACGTGTTCTGCTCGTTCCCCCCCTTGCTTGGGAGTCGGAGCACGGGTGGCCTTTCCTACTACACACCAGCCACGCACATCTAGCTTCTGTGCCAAATCCACATTCAGCCCTGATACAACCACATTGCGAGCCATCTGTTTAATGCCTTCCACATTCACATGAGCCATTCGAGCATGCCAAAGAGACAGATCTGACACAAGGGCGCTGTCCACATCTGTACGCTGTTCTGCTGCAGTGCGAAGGTAGTACAGGCCTTTGAAACGGCACCCGGAGGCAACCACTTTCGACCCTTTGTAAACACATACCTTCTCTCTTTCAAACACTACCTTGCCGCCCAGATCACAGATCGCTGACACTGAAAGCAGGTGGTACCGTAAGGATGGCACGTGCACCACCTGTTTCAGTTTGCACTTACGTTTGGCACCTTCCACAGTCAGATCAAGCTCCACACTACCGCGACCCACAGACTCTAGTTTGGAATCATTGCCGATACTCACGCCTGAGGACACCTTGCTCTCATACGTTTGGCACATCGAGTCATCATACTTCATGTGTGCAGTGGCACCAGAGTCAATAATCCAGTCACTGTCAGTAGCCTTATCGGCACCTGTCGCAATGATACATACAAAGTCAGAATCGTCGCCACTCGCATCAAGCTCACAGCTGAACCCGGTATTCACACTGGGGTGAGCAGCATCGACCTGATTCTTGTTAGCCCCATCACTTTGTCTCTTGTAACAGTTCTTCTGGATATGACCCTTCTTGCCACAATAGTAACATATAATTGACTTCAATGACCTCTGACGCCCGATCAAAGCTGCGTCACTTCCGGACTCCTCCTTGGCACGATCATTCATTCGCTGCTCTTCTTGCAGCAAATAACTCTTCACGAACTCCAAACTGAGTTCGCGATCTCCGATCGTGGTGTCGATAGCGACAATGAGGTGCTCGAAACGTTCCGGAAGTCCATATAAGATGGCCATTGCAATGTCTTCTTCTTCAACTTTGACGTTCATGCTCTTGAGATCAGAAGCCAAGTGACGAACATGATTGATGAATTGCAACATCTTCTGGTCGTCACGCATCTTGGCGGTGTAAAAAGCACGTCTGGCATTGATTCGGTTGAGAAGAGTCTTCTTCTGGAAAACATTGCATATGGCCTTCCACACATCGGCAGCAGCCTCCACCTCGCGCACATGATCCAAATGTTTGTCACTGAGCGTAAGTTCAATGATAGCTCTGGCCTTTGAGTCGCGAGTTTCCCACTTGGACAATTCTTCTGGATCGGTGGGGGGAGAGCTGGTGAGGTGATTCTTGAGATCCTTGAGCGCAAGCACAAGCTGAATTTTCTCTTTCCCGATATGGAAGTTATCCTCACCCAACTTCTCAATCTTGATCCCAGTGAACGAGTCCATGCCGCAAAGTGAGATTAGAAACGATCCCATATGAAAGAAATGGAAGACACAACAGGACAACAGCAAACCACAACAACAAACAAACAACAACAACAACAATAACAATAAAAAATTCAATAGTCGGGCCCACTGGCAGGAAATACTATTCCCGGTACCCTAGGGAGTCGGACCCCTGACCCCCGGAGACCTTCCGGGTAGGAAACGACTTCTGCACTCAACCCTCTCCCGCGTTCAAGGAGAAGGCGCGATGCTCTCTACGAGATGTCCAGAGGATGGTTAATGGCCAAAGATATGCCTTCACCAAGTAAAACCCTCTCTGATCTCTTGCAAGAACTTGCGCGACCTTGAAACAGCAGCTACTTTGACACCCAAGGTACGCTTCTAGCGAGCAATCAATGAAGATCACAAGCGGCCTGATCCCAATGGGAGGTCAGCCTTCGATACGTTGCCCCCCCGTACTAAAAGCCCACTGGACAAGCCAATGAGTCAATTCCACGGATCAAAAGCTCCTTATGGATGCGTTCACTGCCGTCCAAGCACCTAACACACAGTCAGGTTCAACAAACAAAAGTCAAACACCACAACCAAAGCGCAGTACGCCACGGCACCCCGTTAGCTTTAGCGCTCGCGGTACAACACCGTTATCCGCCCAAAGGACCGGTGGAGCCCGCTAGTCAGCACGTTCGCCTTGGTTCAAGCCGCCTGGCTCCCGTCCCCGATTACTCGGATCAACGGTTCGTCGCACAGGTAATGCAGTGATGACCAAAAATGCCGAGCACACACGTAGTGCACGGACTTCAACACCAACTGCTGATCACAAAGCTAGTGCCTAGACTTCGATATAAAAATGGTCTCAACCTCTCGGATGAGAACCCGCAAACACGACGCGGGGCTCCCAACAACAAGAATAATAGAGGGAGACCAAACAAATCGGATAGCGATCGACAACGAAGCAAAAAAGAGCACCCAAAAAAAATCAGGATAGAGAGTCAACGTCGAACCACTACCAACACAACGCCCTCAGGGAGGAACGCAAACCGTAAAAAGAATACCAACACCAACCAACAACACGGTCAACACACCCGACGCAACGAAAAGATGGTGATAGAGAAACAGCCAAACGGGTGAACGGCGGTGTGGGAGAGCGGCGAGAGACGAACGATAACGGCAGAGGTCAGCGGGGCTGGGCCCATAACCTAATGGAGATTATAGCTGAGAAGGGAAGGTTGATGCAAAGGGAAGGTGGGGATATGCAAAGGAAGTTCGCCAGCTCTGGCTCGGATTTACTTGGAGGTGCTTCTGTCACAACTTATATAGCACTACGTCGTCGCACTACCGCTCACTTCCACTCGGAGTAAAACCTAAGCCACTGCCACTAAGCAGGGACACTCAGAAATACCAATCATCATCTGACATAACATGGTAACACTGCCACAATTCATGACAGCTTACAACCAACAAGGAACAACAGTGCACAACAGTGCACAACAAGTTACGTGCATACTCAACAAGTTACGTGCCTACACATAACGATGACCATGCACAAATTCACATTGTGCCAATACACTGTATTCCGTACACCACACCAATATGTGTATGCTCCAGCTCACCAAGTACCACGTAACCACAAATTCACTCAATGCCATAAGTTCCACAACAAGTAACCACAGTGTTCGTGTAATCGTCATGAATGTACCTGACTCATCACCATAGTGCAGCACCTGGACAAGTGCGAAACGAGTAAAAAGTAGTTTAAATAGATTTTAGCAGGTTTCGTGAGAGAAAGTCCAAAAAAAGCGCAAAAAAATTGAAAAAATTGAAAACACAAAAAAGTCGCAGAACACGTGAAAAGTGCATCAAGAAGCCATAAGAGCCATCAAAACAAAAGAAAAAGAGAAAAAAATTTTAGAAAAATTTTCAAAAAAATTGAAAAATGACTTCTCACCAAACCACGTCCTCTAACATTGAGAACCGTTTCAGCCCTTTGGCTGACGCCGGGGAGACCATGGAAGGCATTCGCTTCCCACTTGATGGTAATAGCGAACCTGAATCCGAATCTTGGAGACCAGGTCTTTCAAAGACCGTTCGGAAGAAAGTTTCGCCGACCCCAGACCGCAAAGGCCCTCAGCCTGTGTGCACCCCGGACGAGGCGAGGGCCACCTTTGGAGCGTGTCGAACGCTCAACAAGTGCCCAAACTGCCATTCTAAGAATTCATTCACTCTAAATGGTAACTCTAAGTTTGGACCCACTGTGCGCTGCTCCGTCAAAGGCTGCCATCGCACCTTTGGCGGTTCGCGATTCCATGAAATAATTCGACCATTTCTGGCGCCGAGCAGCCCAAGGAACAGCTCCCAGGCGTCAGTCACATCCGCTCCTACGCCATCACCGGTTGCCGAGCACCCCATCAGCCACACCAGCACACCATCTAGCGCACCTGTTTCCGTCGTACAGATACCAAAACAGCAATGGGAGTCGATCTTGAGGAGATGCCAGACACTAGAGGATCAAATTGCTCGGCTGGCCCAGCAGCTCCAGTCCTCTCGCAACCATGCCACGGTACCACAACAGAGGCAAAACCAACGTGCTCTAGAAATTGAAGCACGATCTGTCGAGACGGCCGTTAACAGACAGCCACTTAACACGGCTCCGCCCAACACTGGACGAGCACAACCGCAGATAAACACTGTCCCTGAAGCAAGGACTGGGACAAATACTGGTGTAAAGACTTGGGCGCAGATTGCTAGAGAGGGCCAGCCTCGGTCATTGAACAAGTTACCACCTCAGTTTCTTACTCGAATGGCTAAAATGGCTCACAACCTCAAGTCTGGAGGATATGCACCACTGCCGATATCTCAATCTCGGCCCCCGAAAATGGAAGCGCAGTACTTCCGTGGCATACCGCGCGGCCCCTACCGCCCTCTCATGAGACACCTTCGCAGTGGACTTCCGAGCCGTTGCGTTATCGCTCTGTCCTTCATAGGACGTTCGATATTGGAAATCGTGACTGCGACTGACGTTGCTCACAAACTGGTTGCAGGAATGCGTGCAGCCGGGTACACGCACATGCCTAACTTCGCCGCCACCTCGAATGCCATGTCATCGCGAAAGATGATGAGTAAGGCCGAACGACGACAGAAAAACCTGGAGCAGGCGCTATATCGCTTGCAGACTGCAGCAACTCGCACAACGTCAGCGTGGGCCAAGCATTGGTATACGTCCCAAGTGAAGGTAACGCAGCAGTTCATGCACAATAAGCAGCCCAGTACACTGAACCAAAGTGTAAACCCGACTGCAAAACAGCCTGGGAAAGTCGACCGTGATTCTTCCAATGCAAGTCCGATGGTACCTAAGGGAAATCGTACCAGAGCTGCCCTTCCGATCGACCGCCTTGCACCATTGCGTACACATATTAGGTTCGCGGAAGACTCCCAAACAACAGTAGCGGCGATCGATTCCCATACGAAAATGAGAACTCATGTACGTTTCGCCGAAGAGTCAACCGCATCCATCGTTGAAAGAAGGGTTCCAGCGATGGTTCAGCGCACTAATCGGACGATGGACGGCCATACTGGGCCTCGGACGAATGTCCACTTTGTTTCAGAGGAAGCAGGAGCAACAGAATCTCCACAGCCTATGAGCATTTCAACTGACTCTGAACAGCCCAATGCACCAGAAAACGAGCAGAACACTCAACAGATATCCCACATCATCGAAACTGAACAACAATCGCAGTCGTCGGAGTTCTCCACCCACACTCCACAAAATGTCGTTACGGTGTCTGGGGCAAACAATGATGCTCATAACACGGAAAATAACGTGCCACAACTCCCAGAATTGGCACACCACACCACTGCAATCACTGCAAGTACAGGAGCAGTGACCGCCGATCCGAAAGATATCACTATGGAAGCGGCCCAAACGAGCCCATTGGAACCGCTTCAGACTCCAACTGAGAGTCTGTCATCGAATTGGGACCACGATGGTGCTCCCACTTATGACCACGAAATGCGTCGTCCGAACAGATTGGTACGAAATGTGTTCTCTGTGAGCATTAATGTGCCGTCGACTACGACGCAAACCGGTCCAATTCCACATGACGGTCACCAGAATGGTGAGGCGTTGTGATCCGGGTTGGTACTTTCAACGTGAGAGGTCTCGCACATAGCGAGGCTGAAGTCCACCGTGCATGGAAAGTACTAGGTTTAGACTTTCTGTGCGTTGTGGAAACATGGCAACGTCCCTCCGATGAGAGGTCGTTGGCATTGCCACATGTGAGTGTGGCGCTGG
The DNA here is from genome assembly GCA_030374805.1 of Gracilaria gracilis. Taxonomy (NCBI): domain Eukaryota; phylum Rhodophyta; class Florideophyceae; order Gracilariales; family Gracilariaceae; genus Gracilaria; species Gracilaria gracilis. The sequence goes on along the minus strand of JARGSG010000138.1, from coordinate 20,587 downwards.
AAGCGGAGTATAGGAGTCGTGCGCCGAGAGGTGGGATCACGATTTTCCATCATCAGCGCTTCTGTACGAAGGTCGTGGGCAAGTACGGCACCGCAGCATACCAAATCCTGGCACTGAGAGTTCGCCCAGATCTCAATGTGATAGGAGTATATCTTAGTCCGAGCGCTTCAGATGAGGACATAAAGGGATTCCTGGAGCGATTGAAGTCTTTGATCCGGGGTCCGACGTCACTGGCTGGGGATTGGAATGCCCGCCATGACGACTGGGATCAACGAACCAACAGGCATGGTCGCCGCCTCCGAGCGTGGATCCGCAAATGGGACCTCTTGCTGAGGGCTCCATCCGAGTTGACGCCAACGTTTCGCACCCCAAATGGTTCGAGTGTAGTGGATTTCTTCATCTCGAAGCGAGTGTCTGTTCGAAATGTGGCAACAACCAGTGGATCGTGGGATGCAGTCTCGGATCACAACATGGTTGTTGCCGACATTGACTGGATGACAACTCAATTCTCACCTCGAAAACCGAAGATTTCGAGGGCGCAACTCAAATGCGTGGACAGAATCGAAGACGCTCAGACATATTACAAGGCCAATTTGCCTAATATGGCTTCTCGTTTTGACCACGCAACCTTAGAAGAGGATCTGGAGGATGCTTGTAGCCAACTTGTGGACACAATCAGTAGCCCCTGGATCACTTCCGTATCAATGCGTCCTGACCGCTATCGCTTCTTCTAGGATTCTAATCTTAACAAGGTTTGGTCGTGTACGATCCACATATTACAAACGGTGGAAACGAAGTAGCAACATTCAAATGTGGAATGTGTACAAGGTGATTGACCGATTCATTAAACGTCGTTGTCGGGCAAAGAAGAGACAACTGTTGGACGAATTTCTTGATACAGCCGAGGACGAAACAGCATCTCAAACAGTGAATCGAATCAACTCGGTGATGAAATTACAATCTCAACATAGCGCACGGGCACTGGAACGTGGAAATCCATTAGACCCACAGGAGTACGCTGAGTTTATTGCCGAGTACCAGCCACCCGAATGTGGGGTGAAAGCATTCACATTTGATGTTCCGAACTCGTTCCGGATTGCATTGGAAAAATCGATCAAGGATGCAAAGAAGGGAAGATCGATTGGGCGCGATAACGTGGCATCGGAAATGCTACAGGTGAGTCCAACTTTGTGCGCTTCCACGCTTCTCAAGCTGTGGCGGGCGTGCGGCAAGTTGGCATATCTACCATCAACGTTGCGGCAGACACGTATATCGCCCATATACAAGAAAGGCGACATCTCGGTACCATCCAACTACCGACCGATCTCTATTCTGTCGCACTTGCGTAAAGCAATTTCGGCTGCATTAAACTCGATCGTGATGAACTATATCGAGTTTCATGAGTACCAGTATGGGTTCTCAAAGTACAATGGAACAGAACAGTCAATTGTGGAGGTGAGTAACATCATCAAAAACGGCCACTCGCGTGTGGCAGTACTGGATCTAACGAAGGCGTACGACAAAGTTAACCGAAAACTATTGTCGCAAGTGTGCGCATCCAGGCTACAACCGAAGCATGCGACAGTGACTACTTTGCTGCTGCAACCAGTCAACGCTTTCATAAATGGAAATTGGAAAGATGAACAAGTACAAATGACTCTTGGAGTGCCTCAAGGTGACCCATTCAGCTGTACATTGTTCAACATGTATATTGATTCCATGCTATATCGAGTGCAGGAGGTGCCATATCATGTGTCGGATCGAGGTGCAAGTGCATTTGCCGACGATGTGATTCTGATGGCGAAGACTGATAGCGGGCTGCAACTACTGCTAGACATATGCAGTAGTTGGGGCAAAGAAATGCAAATGCCGTGGAACACTGCAAACGGCAAGTCGATAGTACTGCAACTGCCTGCAGACCAAAATCAGTCTGCAATATTCACACTTGCTGGTGATAAGCTGAGCGTGGTACGTAGTGCAGTATATCTGGGGGTGTCTCTAAACACCAATGGAGTAACAACCGACAAGCACATGGAACGCGTACAAAATGCTCAACGTCGATTGGGAAGCCTAGCCGGTGCTGGTCTGCACCGGAATGGATTTGATACGCGCAGCTGTGTGAGTTTGTACCGCGCATTCGTGAGGTCGATTTACGAATATGCGTTGCATCTTGTACCGCTCACGCCTCATTTGGAAATGGCGATAGTGAAGCTTGAAGCAACGTTCTTCAAACTGATTCTTGGAAAAATGGCATCTCGGTTTGGAACATATCGGGTGCCGATGATGCGTGCACTTTGTCGTTTAGAGTCTGCGGCTCTGCGACGAATTGTGCTCGCCTCCAAACGTCTACGGCATTATCAATCGTGTCGTGAGACGGCATTGAACCTTGAATTGGAACACAGATCGCGACAGTTGAAGGTGAACCGGGCATGTCGGCAGCTGTCGCTGTATAATGCACATCCTTCAATTTCAGCACTACGAGCTGAAATTGATAATGTGTGTACAAAAGGAATAGGAAGAATACGGGATGCGGAGTGGAAACTTGCCTCGGCAAGACGCGTTCGCAAAATCCCGTGTGCTGCGAATGGAAAATACCCACCCGTTCTTCGGTTGCGCAAAGTTTCGCACCGAATGATGGGTATCCGATGGTACTTCAATGAGTTCCCAGCGAACCCAATGGAGGCACGTGATGTACTTGGGCACGAGTACTGGAAGTACGGAAGACTGAAGGTACTACTCGGAATGGAAGATTGGTCACCTGGAGAGAGACAGGAGGCGACCGAAATACTAGATGTATTGGAAGAAGCACAGTTGTAAATCTGTGCTATAAGTAGTAAGAATGATTGCGTTGGTTCGTAATTGACCAAGTTAGTTTACACCTTGACAGTGTTACCCTGCTGCTCTTCATGGGACATTGGGAACACTATAAATAAAAAGCAATTGATTGAAAAAAAAAAAAATCAAAGCAACCCAACACCATACTGTCACAGGGCAGCGAAACGGGTTCTGCGCTACTTACAAGGAACTTGCAAACATGGGTTGAATTATCACGCTGGCTCCCTGGACATGGAAGCGTATGTCGATTCGGACTATGCCGGCGACAAGTCCGATCGGAAGTCCATGTCGGGATACATGATCAAGTTTGGGTCCGCCGTGGTATTCTTTGGTGCAAAGAAACAAGCTTCAGTTGCATTGTCTACTGCAGAGGCTGAGTACTACGTTTTGACCATGGCAGCGCAGGAGGTTGTGTGGATGAAGCGTCTACTATCTGAACTTGACTTGGACGTCGATGGTGCAGTTCCTCTACACTCGGACAACCAGGTTGCGATCGACTGGAGTGCAGGAGAAAGATGCCCATCGGGTCGCGCCAAGCACATCGATTTGAAGCTGCACTTTATTCGGGAACTGGTAAAGGAGTCTGTGATTGATGTCAAGTACATTCCAACTGAGTTGAATGATGCGGACATTCTCACGAAGCCCTTAGGTCCATTGAGTATTCAGGCCATCATGAAAAGGATTGGACTTGGTCAGGAACTCGAGGAGAAGTGTTGGTGTATGGATGTGGTCGAGTGCCTGTCAGTCCCTCAATGGTGCTCCCAGTACTTGGAATACAAAGTTGCAGGGGAGCATGGGCACTTTTGGGCACCCTCATGAGAAAAGCGCATATGCGTGTCTCCGCGAACCGAACATGATACTGCAATATGATTGGCTACTGCAAATGGCTACATGCAACGTGGTTTGCACAAGTGGAACGTGTTGTATGGAGCGAGAAGGGCAGATGGAACAAGTGGTACGCTGTGATTGGCTGCAGCCTGTAGGTGGTGGCCAGTTATGCGTTAGCGGAGTATCTGTTATTATAGGCCATTGTGAGGCGTTGGGCAATGTATGCGATTCTGGGCTACTATGAAGGGTTTTGGAGCGAATGTGCGATTCTGAGCTGCGCGAGGGTGTTGGCTGTGCCAGACCGAAATTGTCAATTTTTTAGAGCAAGATATGGATCATGGAGTTGGCATTGGATTTGGTACGATTTGATTTAGTTGTTTGAATTCGTATTGTGTTTTGCGCGCGCTTTTGCTGTCAAAGTGTACACTTTGACAACGTGTGCAGTTATGTCGCTGGCTGCGACGGCGGCGGCTCGCGCTGGAGTATTTGTAGGTTGCGATCGCTGCCCGATCACTAAACTCGGGAAGAAGGTGGCCTACCCCCTTTGTTTGTCTTACTCATCTTCTTCACTACCTTCCCCTTTCCTTCTCTAACCTGCGTTCGTTGCGTTAAACACACCCGACGCAACGAAAAGACGGTGATAGAGAAACAGCGAAACGGGTGAACGGCGGTGTGGGAGAGCGGCGAGAGACGAACGATAACGGCAGAGGTTAGCGGGGCTGGGCCCATAACCTGATGGAGATTATAGCTGGGAAGGGAAGGTTGATGCAAAGGGAAGGTGGGGATATGCAAAGGAAGTTCGCCAGCTCTGGCTCGGATTTACTTGGAGGTGCTTCTGTCACAACTTATATAGCACTACGTCGTCGCACTACCGCTCACTTCCACTCGGAGTAAAACCTAAGCCACTGCAACTAAGCAGGGACACTCAGTACTACCAATCATCATCTGACATAACATGGTAACACTGCCACAATTCATGACAGCTTACAACCAACAAGGAACAACAGTGCACAACAGTGCACAACAAGTTACGTGCATACTCAACAAGTTACGTGCCTACACATAACGATGACCATGCACAAATTCACATTGTGCCAGTACACTGTATTCCGTACACCACACCAATATGTGTATGCTCCAGCTCACCAAGTACCACGTAACCACAAATTCACTCAATGCCATACGTTCCACAACATGTTACCACAGTGTTCGTGTAATCCTCATGACTGTATCTGACTCATCACCATAGTGCACCAAGTTGCATCAATGTGTTCAACATGTCCACGTACATAACTGTGCATACTGTCCAGCATACCTATCTGTGCTAGCTACACACGTGTAGCCCAGAACAACCCAGTAGTGCCATAACACTTGTACACACTACGTTGCATGTGCACATTTGCAGTAGCCAATCAGAAGCCAGTTTCCCGTTGAGTTTGCACACACGCGCATATGCGCTTTTCCAGCAGCACCCTCCAAAACAGCCCATGCTCCCCTGCACTTTTGCTTTCAGTGACAGCACTAGGTCAACATCCACCAACAGCCTGTTCGTAGATCCACACGTGAGAGTAAGAAGCCTACGCGTTGGTGGGGTGGAACTGCTCTTCTGACAGCCAGTGATGACACTCCTTCTTCTTATAGTGAAGCTGTGTCACGTCCTGATTCCAAAGCATGGAAAAAGGCATTGAAGAGCCAGTACCAGTCACTGATAGAGCATGACACATGGGATCTAGTGCCTAGGCCAGCAGACAGCAACGTGATTTCGTCCAAGTGGGTGTACGTTCAGAAGTATGAAGCTGCACCATCTGGTGAACCAACTGTCAGGTACAAGGCTCGTATGGTTGCTACAGGATTCCTGCAGATCGAAGTTGTGGACTTCTCAGAGACTTATGCCCCAGTGGTGAAGTTCACTTTGATCAGGATGATTCTGTCGATTGCAGCTGTGCGAGACTTTCATTGGCACCAAATGGATGTGAAGACTGCGGTTCTGAACGGCGACCTTGAGGAGACAGTGTATATGGAGCAGCCAAAAGGTTTCATACAGCAAGGGAACGAAGACTTGGTGTGTCGTTTGATGAAAGCCATCTATGCGCTTAAACAGGCACCAAGGCAGTGGCATGCAAAGATAGACACGTTCCTTGTTGATGAGATGGAGTTGAAGCCAAATGACGCAGATGAGTGCGTGTACACCGGGATAATACTGGGATTTGTGGTTATCATTGCTCTATACGTGGATGACCTGCTGGTAGCAAGTCCGAGCATGGAGACCATGAATCGCGTAAAGGCAGAGCTGTCAACTCGGTTCCGCATGAAAGACCTCAAGGAAGCTCGTATGGTTCTCGGATTCGAGATCCACCGTGATCGAGCTAAGCGACAGCTGTACATGACTCAGTCTGCGTAAACGCAAAAGGTCTTGGAACGTTTCTCCATGCATCGGTCTAAGCCAGTTGACACTCCAATGGAATCCGGTGTGGACTTGTCTGTTGTTGAGGAGGTACTCACAGATGTTCCGTATCGTCAGGCGATTGGCAGTCTCATGTATTTGTCTGTGGGAACTCGTCCAGATATCTCATACGCAGTGTCCAAACTTGCAAAGTATGTGGAGAAACCTGGAGAGACTCACTGGAAGGCAGTCAAACGTGTGCTTCGCTATCTCAACGGTACTTGCTTCTTTGGACTCACCTACGGCTCTACCACTGATCTGGAACTGCACGGCTATGTGGATTCTGACTGGGCAGGCGATGTTGCCAACCGCAAGTCTACCAGTGGATATGTGTTCATGATGAGCGGTGGTCCAGTGTCCTGGAGTTCACGTCAGCAGAAAGTGGTGGCGCTCTCAAGTGCTGAAGCTGAGTATGTGAGTCTGTGCTCTGGTACCAAGGAAGCAATCTGGCTAAGGCGACTTTGGAAGGGCATTGCTATTGTGATTGGAGTTGAGGTGGACGGTTCTGTCAAAGTCTTGGTTGAACCGACGCCTGTGTATGTTGACAACCAAGGCTCCATCGACCTTGCTCGAAATGGAGTTGTAAACAAGCGAACGAAGCACATCGACATTCGGTTCCACTTCACTAGAGAGGCTCTGCGTGACAAGTCCATCTTGCTGTTCTACTGTCCAACTGATTCCATGGTTGCCGATATGCTAAACAAGCCTCTCGCCCGAGTGAAGCTCGAGAAGTTCCGCAAGGAGTGTGGCGTGCAGCACCTAGAGCTATGAAGTCAGTGACAGAGGGAGGTGTTGGATGTTGACCGAGTGCTATCACTGAAAGCAAAAGTGCAGGGGAGCATGGGCTGTTTTGGAGGGTGCTGCTGGAAAAGCGCATATGCGCGTGTGTGCAAACTCAACGGGAAACTGCCTTCTGATTGGCTACTGCAAATGTGCATATGCAACGTAGTGTGTACAAGTGTTATGGCACTACTGGGTTGTTCTGGGCTACACGTGTGTAGCTAGCACAGATAGGTATGCTGGACAGTATGCACAGTTATGTACGTGGACATGTTGAACACATTGATGCAACTTGGTGCGCTATGGTGATGAGTCAGGTACAGTCATGAGGATTACACCAACACTGTGGTAACATGTTGTGGAACTTATGGCATTGAGTGAATTTGTGGTTACGTGGTACTTGGTGAGCTGGAGCATACACATATTGGTGTGGTGTACGGATTACAGTGTATTGGCACAATGTGAATTTGTGCATGGTCATCGTTATGTGTAGGCACGTAACTTGTTGAGTAGGCACGTAATTTGTTGAGTAGGCACGTAACTGGTAGTGCACTGTTGTGCACTGTTGTGCCGTGTTAGTTGTAAGCTGTCATGAATTGTGGCAGTGTTACTATGTTATGTTAGATGATGATTGGTAGCACTGAGTGTCCCTGCTTAGTGGCTTAGGTTTTATTCCGAGTGGAAATGAGCTGTTGTGTGACGACGTAGTGCTATATAAGTTGTGACAGAGGCACCTCCACGTAAATCCGAGCCAGAGCTGGCGAGCTTTCTCTGCATATCCCCACCTTCTTTTTGCATCAACCTTCCCTTCCAGCTATAACCTCCATCATCAATGTCTGCAACAACCAGGTTGTGATCCGAGACCGCATCCCACGATCCACTTGCTGTTGCTACATTTCGAACAGACACTCGCTTCGAGATGAAAAAATCCACTACACTGGAACCATTTGAGGTGCGGAACGTTGGCGTCAACTCGGATGGAGCCCTCAGCAAGAGGTCCCATTTGCGGATCCACGCTCGGAGGCGGCGACCATGCCTGTTGGTTCGTTGATCCCAGTCGTCATGGCGGGCATTCCAATCCCCAGCCAGTAACGTCGGACCACGGATCAAAGACTTCAATCGCTCCAGGAATCCCTTTATGTCCTCATCTGAAGCGCTCGGACTAAGATATACTCCTATCACATTGAGATCTGGGAGAACTCTCAGTGCCAGGATTTGGTATGCTGCGGTGCCGTACTTGCCCACGACCTTCGTACAGAAGCGCTGATGATGGAAAATCGTGATCCCACCTCTCGGCGCACGACTCCTATACTCCGCTTCCAGCGCCACACTCACATGTGGCAATGCCAACGACCTCTCATCGGAGGGACGTTGCCATGTTTCCACAACGCACAGAAAGTCTAATCCTAAAACTTTCCATGCACGGTGGACTTCGGCCTCGCTATGTGCGAGACCGTTCACGTTGAAAGTACCAACCCGGATCACAAACACTCACCATTTTGGTGACCATCATGTAGAATTGGACCGGTTTGCGTCGCAGTCGACGGCACATTAATGCTCACGGAGAACACATTTCGTACCAATCTGTTCGGACGACGCATTTCGTGGTCATAAGTGGGAGCACCATCGTGGTCCCAATCCGATGACAGAATTTCATTACAAGTCTGAAGCGGTTCCAATGGGCTCGTTTGGGCCACTTCCATGGTGATATCTTTCGGATCGGCGGTCACTGCTCCTGTACTTGCAGTGATTGCAGCGGTGTGATGTGCGAATTTTGGGAGTTGTTGCACGGCACTTTCCGTGTTATGAGCTTCATTGTCTGCCCCAGACATCGAAACGACACTTTGTCGAGTGTCGGTGGACAAGTCCGACGACTGCGATTGTTGTTCAATTTCGACGTTGTGGGATATCTGTCGAATGTTGTTTGGTTGGTCTTCTGGTGTAATGGCCTGTTCAGAGTCAGTTGAAATGCCCATAGGCTGTGGAGATTCTGTTCCTCCTTTGTTTTGCACCGAATGATGGCCATCCGATGGTACCTCAATGAGTTCCCGGCGAACCCATTGGGGGCAAATGATGTACTCGGACACGAGTACTGGAAGTACGGAAGACTGAAAATACTACTCGGAATGGAAGATTGGTCACCTGGAGAGAGGCAGGAGGCGCCCGAAATACTGGAGGTACTGGAAGAAGCACAGTTGTAAATCTGTGCTATAAGTAGTAAGAATGATTGCGTTGGTTTGCAATTGAACAAATTAGTTTTAATCTTGACAGTATTACCCTGCTGCTCTTAATGAAACATTGGGAACACTTTAAGTAAAATTGCAATTGCTTGAAAAAAAATTACTTCCGCTGAAACAAAGTGGACATTCGTCCCAGGACCACTATTGCCGTCTATCGTCCGATCAGCGCGCTGAAACATCGTTGGAACCCTTCTTTCAACGATAGATGCGGTTGAATCTTGAGTGAAACGTACATGAGTTCTCATTTTCGTATGTCAATCGATGGCCGCTACTGTTAGTCCTCTGCGAACCTAATATGTGTACGCAATGGTGCAAGGCGGGCGATAGGAGGAGCTGCTCTGGTACGAGTCCCCTTAGGTGCCATCGGACTTGCACTGGAAGAAACTCGGTTGACTTTCCCATGCTGCTTTGCAGCCAGGTTCACATTATGATTCGGTGCAGTTGGCTGCTCATTGTGCATCAATTCCTGGGTTACCTTCACTTGGGACGTATAACAATGCTTGGCCCACGCTGACGTTGTGCGAGTTGCTGTAGTGTGCAAGCGATAAAGCGCCTGCTCCAGGTTCTTCTGTCATCGTTCATCCTTACTCATCATCTTTCGTGATGACATGGCATTCGAGGTGGCGGCGAAGTTAGGAATGTGCGTGTACCCGGCTGCACGCATTCCTGCAACCAGTTTGTGAGCAACGTCAGACGCAGTCACGATTTTTAATATCGAACGCCCTATAAAGGAGAAAGCGATGACGCAACGGCTCGGAGAACCACTGCGAAGGTGTTTCATGAGAGGGCGGTAGGGGCCGCCCGGTATGCCACGGAAATACTGCGCTTCCATTTTCGGGGGCCGAGATTGAGACGTCGGCAGTGTAGCATATTCTCCAGACTTGAGGTTTTGAGCCATCTTAGCCATTCGAGTAAGAAACTCAGGTGGTAACTTGTTCAGTGACCGAGGCTGGCCTTCTCTTGCAGTCTGCGCCCAAGTCTTTACATCAGTATTTGTTCCAGTCCTTGCTTCAGGGACAGGGTTTCTCTGCGGTTGTGCTCGTCCGGTGTTGGGCGGAGCAGTGTTAAGTGGCTGTCTGTTGACGGCCGTCTCCACAGGCCGTGCTTCAATTTCTGGAGCACGTTGCTTTTGCTTCTGTTGTAGTACAGTAGCATCGTTGCAAGAGAATTGGAGCTGCTGGGTGAGCCGAGCAACTTGATCCTCTAGTGTCTGGCATCTCCTCAAGATCGACTCCCATTGCTGTTTTGGTATCTGTACGACTGCAACAGGTGCGCTGGAGGGTGTGCTGGTTTAGCTGATGGGGTGCTCGGCATGCGGTGATGGCGTAGGAGCGGATTCGACTGACGGATGAGAGCCGTTCCTTGGGCTGCTCGGCGCCAAAAATGGTCGAATTATTTCATGAAATCGCGAACCGCCAAAAAAGTGTTGGCAGCCTTTGACGGAGCACTGTCGCGGTATAATGCACATCCTTCAATTTCGTCACAGCGATCTAAAATTGATAATGGGTATACAACGGGAATACGAAAGATACGGGATGTGGAGTGGAAACTTGCCTCGGCAAAACGCGTTCGCAGAATCCCATGTGCGGCAAATGGAAAATAGCCACCCGTTCTTCGGTTGCGAAAAGTTTCGCACCGAATGATGGCCATCCGATGGTTTTTTTCAATCAATTGCAATTTTACTTAGAGTGTTCCGAATGTCCCATTAAGAGCAGCAGGGTAACACTGTCAAGATGTAAACCAACTTTTTCAATTGCAAACCAACGCAATCATTCTAACTACTTATAGTACAGATTTACAACTGTGCTCCTTCCAGTACCTCTAGTATTTCGGTCGTCTCCTGCCTTTCTCCAGGTGACCAATCTTCCATTCCTAGTAGTACTTTCAGTCTTCCGTACTTCCAGTACTCGTGTCCAAGTACATCACGTGCCGCCAATGGGTTCATCGGGAACTCATTGAAGTACCATCGGATGGCCATCAATCGTTGCGAAACTTTTGGCAACCGAAGAACGGGTGGGTATTTTCCATTTGCCGCACACGGGAGTTTGCGAAGACGTCTTGCCGAGGCAAGTTTCCACTCCGCATCCCGTATCCTTCCTATTCCCGTTGTACACATATTATCAATTTCAGATCGCAGTGCCAAAATTGAAGGATGTGCATTATACAGCGACAGCTGCCGACCGGCTCGGTTCACCTTCATCTGTCGCGATCTGTGTTCCAAGTCAAGGTTCAATGCCGTTTCACGACACGATTGATACGTCGGTGTTATAGGAATGTTAGTTTAGTGGTCAAAAATGACCGAATTAAAACGAACGAAAAACCGGTGAATTTATCCAAAATTTGGAAGTGCTAATTTCCGAAAATATTTCCACCTTTCCACTTGTCCTAGTTTTTCTCGAAAGAAATATTCCAAATTGTTTCTATCTTTGCTAGTTTGGATGGAAGGGAAACTAGCATACTTCTTTTGTTTATGGTAGTTTTGCAGCACAATGTAAGTGTGTTAGTGTCACCTACGTTCATTTATACGGTGGCGAATAGCGAGACAGACACTTAGATAGAAACTTAAATAGCTGTTTATCGAATAGAAATACGAGTATACAAATAGATCGAATACCTTTTCAGTTTGAGGAGATCGGTTCACTAGTCAACACCTTTCACATCAGGCATTCGTATACTAAATATATGAAACGCCTTCGAATCACGTCCAATCTTCCCCACCACTCTGTCCCACCGTCCGTGCGCCATATTGCGCTCCCCGCTACGTACTTCCAATCCTCTCCACCCCCCCCCCCCCCCCCCCCCCAACCTCCCGCCATGCCCAACTGCTGCTTTGAAGGCTGCTCCTTCTTCGCCCGCACCATCCCCGCCATCCAAAGGCACCAGAGGAGATGCCTCAATCGCCTCAACCCAAACAAGCGTTTCCTCTCCCAAAGCGAAAACCTCCCCCACTTCCCTCCACGCATCAAGCGTCACAAGTCTACCCCCCACCTCCATACACCTCCCCCTCCCACAAAACCTCTTTCGACAACGTCCCCATCGCAGACGACGACTCCTACCACCACCAGCAACTCTCCCTCTCCCTCCACACCCAGGACGCCTACCACATCGCCACCACCCCCGTCGGCTCCATCACCCCCTCCACTACTCCCCCTCCTCCCCCTTCCTTCCCCCTCCTCAACAACCCCCACCTCGAACGCATGGTCCTCTACATCTCTTCCATCGCCTCCTCCCCCGGGCTCCGAAAGGCTGACGAACTCATCTCCCTCCTCCACGACCCCGCCTTCTCCAAATCCGCCTTCCACGACGCCGTATCCTCTGCCTCCTAGTGTCTCAAACTTCAAACAGACCTCTTCCAACACCGATTCAGCAACATCGGCTTCGCTCCCACCACCCTCTCCGACCCACAGCAGCTCTTCTCCACCACCATCTTCCGAAAGGACCCCATCCAGGTCCTCAAACAACAACTCGCCCTCGCACACTTCCACAACACCTTCTTCCACCCCGTCTCCCACATAATCCCTTCCGGCTCTCCCGCTTTCGCCCACCCCATGGCCTCTACCTTCCAAAAAGAAGCAGTCCCCGCCCTCAAAGCAATCATGCACTCCTCCAACGACTCCTGCATCTGGCACACCCCCGACTCCACCGGTATCGACTCCTTCATCTGCTTGGTCCAAATCTACTCCGACAAGTCCTCCACGTCCTTCAAATCCTCTTCCATCTCCTTCTACCCTCTTCTCATCACCCTCCTCAACTTCTCTGACGCCTTCCGTCGCAAGTGCATCACCGAACACCTCACCCTTCTCGGATACTTGCCAACCTCCTTCCTCCCAACCAACCCCTCCCAAGACCACGACTCCATCCCTCAAACCTCCTCTCACATCCCCCGCCACACCAAAATAGAACTAATTCAGCTCGCCATTTCCAATCTCCTCGGCCCCCTCCTCTCCTACGGTCTCAACGGCTTCCTCTTCCGTGACGCCCATGGCCTTCTCCGCCACTGTCACCCAAACATCGCCAGCTCCTGCGCCGACATCCCCGAAGCAAAAGACGTTCTCGCCATCTCCCACGGAACCCGCCCCCAACACCCTTGTAATAGATGCACGGTCTCCCGCACAGACCTCCCCGTACACATTCAATCCCCTTCCCCCCGAACTCAGCACTAGACCCTCGCCGCAGGTAAATCACACTCCACTCTCCTCCAACAATCACAAGACGCTCCCCTCGCTCGTCAGCCCAGAATCTCCCGCAACCCAAAGGAAAAAGCCCTTGAAGCCCTCCACTCTCTCTCCCTCGCAAAGTACTCCTCCCATACCATACCCATACCCATACTACTAATCATACCCTCTTCTCAACATCACCCCACTCCTCTCCCCTTACAACATCTTCACCTTCGAACCACTCCATAACTTCCACCCCGGCGTCTCCAAGCTCATCAAGCTCGCCGCCATCGAGAGACTCCGCTCAGAAGCACTCTTCGCCACCCCCGTTCCTCCAAGTCCCGTCGCCCCTTCAACTCCGTCCGCAATTCCATCCTCAAACATTCAAACACCACCCTCTCCGCCATCGAAAAGCACTCCCCCGCAAACGGACTCCACATCGACTTCTCCACTTCCGACAACGGTCAAATTCCTAACGGTTTCTTCACTACCGACGGCTTGCGTGGTATGCTCGAAGCAAAAGACTACCGCGCACTCGAAACGGTCTTCCCTTTCATCGGCGCCTTCTTCGACCGATGCTGTGACGAAGTCGATTCAGCTCCCATCACTTCCGTCTTCTCCAAGTACTCAGACCTCCTTCTCGCCTCCATGCGCTACAACACCTTCACCGAATGAACCGACGCCCGCCTCACCGACCTCCACACCCAAATCCGCTCTTTCAAGCGCACAGCCGTACTCGTCCTCGGCCCCCACCACACTTTTAGCCTCGGAACCCTCAATTTCTACCTCCTCGACCACATTGTCGAGGACATTCGCCGCTTTGGAGGCCTCCACTTCAATGATGCCAGCATATTCGAGCACGCCCACAACCTCTTCAAGTCCCACTACTCCAAGACCTCAAATTGCAGGTCCACCGCACATCAAGAAACCATTCGTGCCATCCACCGCTCCAACGCCATCAAGGACTGGAATCCCGTCTCCACAAACCCTTCCATCACCTCCTCCTCCCCATCGCTGACCTAATCACTGCCCACAAATTCATTCGCTCCAATCCTCACCTCCCTCACAAATCTCTCCAAGACCTCTTCCCACCCGGTACCCTATCCATTCTTGAACAATTCGGAAGAGACTCTTTCCCATCCTTCATCACCCTCTCTCTCGAAGTCTTACAACTCACTGACAACTCCCCCGCCCTCCGTCAGGCTCGAATCACCATATTCAACTCCGCTTACGTCGTCGGCGGTTACATCCCAACACTCGACAACTACATTGAAGAGCGGAACGAGCTCGCGCCCCAGGATCCTCCAGTCCCTCTCATCCAACGAATTTTTGCCACCCCCTCCTTCGGTCCATCCAAGTCCCCAAAGTTCTCCCACGTTCTCGTCGCCGGCTCCACCTCCCCCCTCCACATCCATCGTCTGGGTCTGCAAACTCATCTCCCTTCTTCGTTTCGCCCTTCCTTCTTCAACTTCTTCTCCCAAGGAGTTCGCCTTCGTCCAGTTCATGGAACTCGTCCCACCCAGCGACGGCGTCGATCTCACCCTCAACTGCGTTTTCCTCCGATGGGCAACAGACGACGAACATAACCACACCATCCACCCAGTTCCCATCTCTGCCCACTCCACTTCCGATAACTTTTCCCCTTGGTATGGACTCATCCCCTCTTCCTCCATCCTCGGCTCCGTTCATGTTCCCCGCCAGAACTACCCCGCTCCTCCCTTCACTTCTCGTCTACACTGGCGCTTTCACCGATTCCATCTCAATCGGTTCTATCGAGACCCCACCGCCAAGCCTTATTTACCATCCAACACGTAGCATCTATTCCATGTTAGCTTCAGCTTCATAAAAACTTCAACCCGCTTCCCCTCAATTGGAAGGAGTGGAGATACCCATGACATGAGAAAGAAGAAGCATCTCTTCCCCATCCTACACATACCTCCACCCCTTCCCCCCTACTGCACCTCACCCTACCCTTAGTAGCCCGCCTCTTCCCTACCATCAATCTCTGTCCCTTCCCTGCGTTCCGACCGGTGTGCCACCAACCGCCCGAAACTCGCGTCCTCCGGTCGACAGGCCGCTATGTAACAATCAATAACTGCACCTAGTCTCCGTGTAGTTTTGCCATAAAATAGTCCTCCCTCACAGCTAGGTATATCTTCTCCCTCGATGGTACCCACAGCCCAACTGTCGCAGTTCTCCCAGAGTTTCGCGACACACACCTCGGATCTCCATCCACAAACCCATCGTTCTCAAACTCCTCGGCATGCTCCTTCTGTAGCGATTGTCAGGCTACCCCCAGTATCCCTTCCACAGCCCCAGGTAGATAATTCCCATACAAAGTAGAGAACAAAAGCTGTCTTTGTCCTCCACGTCCCACAACCTCGTTCATAGTTTTCACCACACAGACAATCCAGGCGTCAAGTCTCGCAGGGTGCATCACGGTCCCATCCACGTACTGCCGCTCACCGTTACTTTGCCTCTCCACTGCGTATCCCATATACTCCTCCAACACTGCCACCACCATCCCATTCTTGAAGTACATATCTTCATCATCAACCTCCCATGGTGGCCCAACCGCACGAGACCCGGAATACGCAAGGTCTTCGAACCGGCTCGTTCTCCACGCACACAACTCATTCCCCCCGCCCTCCTCCCTTCCCATCAGCTTCTCGCGCGCCTCCCCCATCTGCTGCTTGAGCTCTTCCCATAGCTCAGTCCCCTCAGTAGGTTTTGCACTTTTCGCAATCAAATCATATCCAAGGATGGAGAATAACTTGTCGCGAGCCGCCCGCTTCCGCACCCCAATCACATCGCTTAATGTCTGCTTCATCCGCTGCCTCAGACACTTTTCCGCACTCACATTATCCACACACTCCTGTTTCCTTCCCGCTTCTCGTGTCGTCTCCCAAGTATCTCCCATTATTTCCGTCTCCACCACATACTTCAACAGCACATCACTTCCTCCCTCCGTTGATGGCGTATACGCCCTCATCTCATATGCCAGTTGATACGGGCACCGAGGTACCATCTCCTTCTCCCCAACAACAAAAATGCTGCCCTCCCTACTTTCTCCCACCGTCTCACTCCTGTTCTTCCAGCTCTTACCAACGTTCTCCGTGTCAAAACAGATATCTGACGCCTCCAACATCGCATACTGGAGAATCTTATCATATACAGCCCTTGCAAATCCGTGAAAACCTTCTGGCACCACTATTTCATGTTTTCGACGCCCCTTCACTTCCTTCCCACACCACCTTCGCTTCCTACCTTTCACAGCCTCCCTTAAACTTTCAATCAACACATTTTGCTGCTTCAGCTCCTCCGTCACCCGTTCCAATTCTTTCTGCGTGAGCTTCAAACTCATCATCAGGGTATAGTGCTCCTCCTTCATATTTCCCAGCTTCCCTTTCAACGAAATCACCCTTTCAACCAGTGCAGACCTTGGTAACACGCGTAAGTTCTCTTCATCTCCTTCTCCTATTCCTGTAGTTTCCAATTCCCTTGCTCCGTTCCTCTCTCTACGATCCCCAAAATCGTCGACTCCTACTTCATGCACATCGTCCTCAATCCGAACGGCATTATGTCTCACACGTATTCCTTCAGGCGTTCGTACCGCGATTTCCAGCTAGTTCCCTCCAGTTCTATGCCGTTTTCCGACAACGACATCTTCTCCTTCGAATACCCTCCCATCCACTTGTATATTGTCTCTCACATTCTCAATCACTGATCCACCACTGCTGCGTTCTACAAATCTCCCAAGAAATTTGTCTCGGAGCCATTCCATCCTCTCCATATTGGCGTGGCTCCCCATTCCATCGCCCACACGCCCAATTCGCCTCCCACTGTCCTCTGCGTTTCCATGCTCCCTCATATTCCTCATACCCCCTCACTTCCTCTTCCTCCCGCATCGCAGTATGTCGCAGTCCACCAGTTCTTTCTCTGCCCACCATTAGATTCCTCCTAACATCAACCAAAACCTCCATACCCTCGTTCCTCGCCTCCTGAACGCCTCCTCCTCCTTCTCTTTCGCGACCCCTCCCCTCCCGAACGCCAACCGCAGCCACTCTTTCTCCCTCCTTTCCTCGAGTAACACGGCTAACTATCCCACTAGTACTTCTTGCTATCGTCCTTCCCTCCCCCCACTGCGACACTTCCTCCCCTTCTCTATGTCATCTCCACACTCGCCTTCTTCTACAACTTGCGTGGAGTCATCGCCCCTTCCCCGCCCACCTCTATCCCTAATGCCCCGCGCATCATCCCCCTGCCTTCCTCCCATCCCTCCCCTGCTTTCCCCTCCTCCATTTCCCAACTCATGTGGAAGCGGAGTAGCTTGTGTTACCAAAGCACTTACCGTTCGCTCGGTTCGCTGGGTTCTCTCCGTTTGCTCAGTGCGCTCGGTTCGCTCCAAAGGTCGGCCTCGATCACGTCTCCCCGTGTTCTTCCTACCTTTCTCACGTAATCCGCTTCGAGGAGGGCGCGAAATACGCCCAATACCACCCTCGCCATTTTCCGCATCGCCGCTTCGAGGGGCACGCGTAGTACTACCCAAGCCATCCTCGCGACCCCGACCTACCACCTCTGCACGCGTTCGCCCTTTTGACGCGCGCCCGCTTACATCCTCCGCATTCGCATTCGCATTCGCACTTCTCGTTTTACGTTTCCCTATATGGAATCGGACGACGACGATGCGCCCGGCGGTGCGCTCTAGATTTTGTTGCTGCTCGCCGCAAGACGTGTTCGCCGCCCGACGTGATCGCAGGTCCCCCGTGAAACGCACACCTCCACTCGACGTGTGGTAGAAATATCGCACCGTTTTAGTACTTTTCGGAATCACTTTCCGAAAATTGGGACGGAAATTTCCCTTACTGTACAAAACCTCACTGCCAAAAACTGTTCCACTTTCACATGATATCACATGTACTCCTTATCTTCTATTCTATGTACTTGAACGTCAACCCACTTCCCCGAATCCTATCCCTATTTTGTTCACGTCACTGGATGATAAAAGTCACGACACCCACTCACTTGAGGGAGTTCTCGTCCTCCCCTGTGGAACACGAGAGTTAGAGAGAAAGCGTAATAAAATGTACACAATTCGATATTACACATACTATGGTACACCTTTCGGTTCTATAAATCATAAATCCATTGAGCTCTACTCGGTTACTATAGGATTCGAAGACGTACCCCATGTGTACTCCATTCCATAATCTGCAAACAACTCTTCTCCCACTTCTACAACCCAAAGTGTCCGGACGGCAAGCATTCGGTATTCTCTTAATTGAAGTGGAGTTCGCCCAGTTCCTGGGGTTCGACCCACCGCCACATTGGCAGTCCGTCGTTGCTTAAAGCCATCCTCCACTGCATCCCTATCTTTATCCCCTTCCATATATTTTGGGTCGTTAATTGTTCCACCCAACGAAAATGGAGCGGGGACAATCCATACGGGAATTGTATGTACTTCTCGTCTCCTTTCCGGGAGTTTCCGAAATACCTCGCCTCGCAGGGTCACCTTCATCGCATAAGTTCGAAAACGTGCGGCGGTGGCTCCCAATAACCCTTCCCCATACTTCTTGTGTACCTCCTTCCTCTTCGTTAAGTCATGGTACACTAGAGTTCCGTAAAAGAAACATATCTCTTCGTTCTTCATGAAACGGCGCGTGGTAAACACTCCCACTCCTGCGTCATGGTGACGAATCGACGACTTCCCAATGCGACAAACACACATAGTGGCCTCCAGTGCCAACATTGCGTTCCAATCCAGGAGACCCATCTTCCCTTGCAACGTTTTCGGCCACTAATGCAGCGCTTGGCGCCTGCCGATCAGGGCCATGCCCTCCTCCCGCCCCATCGATGCCAGGAAGTCCACAATATACGGTGGGAACTTCTGATACTGTGGGAAGCCGGATGGAGCCTTCCATGGTCGTGAAGGGCGAGCGTTCTACTTGGGAAATAAGTCCATCACGTGATTCACAGAGTTTCGGACCTCCTGTGTAATTTGAATGTCCGTCTCATTATCGCGCATGCACATCGCAAACTGAACAATTGCCGCGTGCCTAGCATGCGCAAAACAGTCAGGGTCCAGCTCACAACCAATAAACTTCCGATGAGGTTGTAACTCCATGCATGCCATGGCAGTCGAAAACGTTCCCGCGAACAAGTCCACCACTGGATCACCTGGCTGCGAAAATCTGCTGATCAGCTCCTTCAACAACGCGCGAGGTTTTTGTTCACCTCATCTTTTGCAACATGTAGCGCCCACTCTCCTTCTTTCTTTTCCATTGAAGAGTCTCCCCATTGGACATGGGCGGTACCTGGTCAATAACACTGTGGTACCCTGGATAACTCGACTGCACGTAGTTGAAGTTCTCATAGTTCACCATCTCATGCTGCTGTGTATAAGCGAGGCCACTTCGAACACCATGTATTGCATACTCCATGGCAGGGTACAAGGAGCAGGACCTGCGTCCCGGGTTTCGCATGCGGTTACCTTGCGACCGTATAAAATGAATTGGGACCTGGTCCACAACAAACGATCGCCTCGGAACCCCTTGCTCGTCCTTTGCTCCAATAAGGGAAAGCACCCTCGTCCACTGGTTCATTTGTTCCAATGCACAGAAGATAACGAAATGACCCCCCGGACGTAGCAGCCTTGATATAAGCTTTGCCGCCTTCTTCATATGCTCAGCGCTCAGCATATCGTACCAACTGTTCCCCCGGTTCTTATCGGCCTTTATGTTGTATGGTGGGTCCATAAGAACCAGTTGAACTTTCCCCAATGGAGAGACTCCGTTGTTTCGCAGAGTCTCGTCCGTTTCCTCCATATCCTCGAATCCGCAATTATATATTCGAAAGTATTTCTCCATCTCCAGTTCACAACGTTGGAATGCCATTTTATCGTCCAACGAGGAAATGGAAGGAGGAGGCTGTATGTCAGTGTCGGACGACTGTTCACCAACATCTTCATTCCCACTCTCACCCACTACATCCATTCCACTTCCGCCATCTCCATCCCCTCCTTGTTTCCCCTCCGAAGGATTCCCCCTTTCCAACTGCTCATCGTCATCGTCATGAATTTCGATGGCAGGCTCCGGTTTCGATATCGACGTGAGAGGTATATCAGGGACCATGAGTGTTTCTTTGATTTTCAAAGGGCTTATTGTCTCCAAGATGGAGGACATAAGCGAGTTAGAGAAACAATCAAATCTCTGAGCAAGCGCTCTTGATGGGTCCCTGCAAAACGTCTTTAGAACGGCCCATCGTCAAAGTTCTGATATTGTGTACAACTGCTCGTTCACAACAAT
>JARGSG010000137.1:0-82859 GCA_030374805.1 Gracilaria gracilis | reverse complement strand
AGTCACCGTGTCCCACGTGTCCAACCCATCTCAATGGTTATTACTACTCATATAATAGTCCTCCCGTGCAACGAAAATTATGAACTAAGTACCTCCACATCCCCTTCCGAGGGCGTCGCACTACATCTCCCCCTCCTAGGCGGAAGA
The DNA here is from genome assembly GCA_030374805.1 of Gracilaria gracilis. Lineage (NCBI taxonomy): Eukaryota > Rhodophyta > Florideophyceae > Gracilariales > Gracilariaceae > Gracilaria > Gracilaria gracilis. Next base: position 82,712 of record JARGSG010000137.1, on the reverse strand, counting down.
AATACCTCAATGTGAGGACGATGACGCCGACGAAGCCCTATAAAGGTACCCCTTCTACCGGCCTGCCAGAACAACAACTGTCTTCACCACGCACCCGACCCCCTGCAAACGCAGCGCAAGAACCTCTCTCGAGTGACAACCCTGCCAACGCATCCGAAACCTCTCCACCGTCGCCAACGGGAACTAACCTCTCAATGAGCGGAATCCCACCAAACCAACCTCCTTTCCCCCGTGGGGGCTTCACTGGCTTTCGATCCGTGCCTCTCCCACCGAGGGGTCAACAACATCTTTCCCAGCCCAATGCGGGTGCTGGTCCTTCTTCCAATCATGCCGCACACGCGGGACCCATCGGCGGGTTCCCGGCTGCGGTGATTTGGCCGTCTTACAACTCCCTTGTAGGGCTCAATCCAACGAATTGGCGCCAGGCTCGTCGCCTCCGGTCTGCACCATGGTTCCATCCCGTGGCCGTGTTCAACGAATCCCTCATTGCTGAGTACATCGACGGTAACAACACCCTCCCGGGGGAACTACCGGCAATTGTCACCACCTTGTGGGGTTGGAGACGCCGCGTGGCGATCCCTGTGCACGAGGTGTTGCGAGAAGGCCCGGAATCCCGTGACGAAGCGCACACGATCTTCGTGCAAATCGCTTACAAACGGCAGAGCCGGGCTTCATTCGAGTTTCAGATCCTCATTGGGCTGGAATTCGATGTCGAACGATACCGCACTCACGGGGAGATGAGTTACTTTGACCGCCTTGCGGACTTGGAAACCTTCGCCTGGAGGGGAATACCCGTCGCGCGGCAAGAAGCCATTTGCTGGACACGACCGATTCTTCGGGCTGAGTTCCGCTACCTTCCGCGGCGTTCGCGGTAATTCTTCCTTCAGAACGTCATCCGTTTCGAACAGCGCACTTGCTCCCGACACGGGTATTTCGCTCCGTATCAGAATGTGAAGATAGAGCGCATCGCGCCGGCCTTCCGACAAGGTCGGTATGTCCCTCTACCCAATTGGTGGGCTCACTTCGAGTTGTGCCGGGGGTGCTAAGTCGAGCTGCCCCCGGTATTCACCTATCTACGGTCCGTGCTGATTGCACATCCCCGATCCGGGTTGTGGTCGGTTGTGGTTACCGAATAGGCCGTCCGCACTGCGGCATATATCCTCGCCGAGGCTTATGACCAGTATCGACTCTGGTTCAACCCTCCGCGCGTGCGGGCAGGTATTCGAAACCTCGACCTTTCCATCCCCCTTGGGGTTCGTGCGAACAACGAGAAAGCTCTCGGTCTCCTCGACGTCACCGAGAATGTCGATTGGAGTGAGGTCCCGCTGAGGCAGAGCGGTCGAGCGGGAGCCCCGGGTGCGGGTGGTTCGGGCCTGGGTCTGGGAAGGAATACCGCTCTTGCGGACGATTTCATCTTCTTTGACCCCTGGGAGTACCAGGAAATCTCCGCTAGCGAAGCGGCGGAGCTCCGTAATGCTCCCCGGCACGTGCCGGCCGATCACCCCCTTGTGTTTGTTGACTCCGACGAGTACCACCGAGATTACCTCGAGACCACCTCATGATCGACAATGATCCCGATGAACTGGGTGATGGCGGTGAGGAGGTGGCCATCGAGGAAATCCACGGTAATCCGATGGAGGAAGGCAGCGGCAGCGCGCCGGAAACCGAACCCGCGGAAGCGGTACCTGCTTCGTCCGCACCAGTGGCGGCAGTCCCAGCAACTAGGTCAGCTCCAACATCCGTGGGTACCGACGAGGGTGCCATCATCGCGAGGTTCCTCCGAGAGTCGAGTCTGGGCGCTCGCATGGCCACCGGCAACGTCGCCGAGATGCGCGATTCACTCGCTCAACCCCTCGGCGGTATGCCACCTCCAGAGGAGGGCGACGGCACCGGGCAGTAGTCCTTCTGTCTGGCCAGCCCCATTGGTTGCGTGATTACCTAGTGATAGTTGATAAACCTTGAGACAAGTGTTCTCTTCTTCCTTTTCTTAACCGTCCTAGACGGGCGATTGTTCTTTTATTCCCGGTGTCAACCGGTATAATTCGTGCGGCGCACGCGACATTTGCGCACCCTTCTGAGGGGGAAAACCGTGCTTGCGGTCTGACGCTGTTGTCACTACCAGCTCGCTGGACGAAAACCCTTCAGGAATGAGTCTTCTCCGAAAAAACGGTTGTTCGGGCGGCGCAAGCCAACCGAACTGTCGCTTCTGCGAAAGTTCCCACCTAGGTGGTATTATGTCACTTCCGTCGTACGACGTGTTCCACTTAGCCTTCCATTCCGTATTCACGGTAGTCTTATCCCACTTGGGCCAGGTCCAGCGTCGCTGGTGTAGCGGTTCCCGCACGTCTGTGATACTGAACTACCTTCGAGCGAGGAAGATGCTCGATCGGTTCGAGTGTATCCCACTGTGGGTCATAACCGTACCAGCGGACGCGGTAGAGGAGAATACCCTCCTGGTCCCAGGTATGTCCGACAATTCGGTCGACAATGTACTCTTGCACGTACACCTGCCGGCCTTGCCGTGTCGTCGTCACATCGTTCCGTGATAAACCCTGTAGGGGCGCGCGTCCCGTTGCGGGTGTTGATTTCGTGGCGTTGCTTCCCGCCTGTGCGGTTGTTTTCCCTAGTATGGGGGCTGTAGAGCTTGGTGTGCCAACATGAACATGTTTCCTTACCGCTAGCTTGCGTGGGTCCTTCCGTCTTGACGATGCAGTTGGTGCCACAGCGGGTTGGTGTTCGTCCCGTCGGCTTGGCGCGGAAGATACCGCTTTAGGCGGCTCGAAAACCGTGCGTGAACGTGACTGTCCCAACGGTTGGCCCTCATGCGTCGGAGGGGAATACGCCTCCCTGTTGCAGGTGTCATCCAACGGCTGCGCCGTGATTTCCTCAAAATCTTCAATTTTTGAACTCCCGTCTCGGCCGGTTACTTCTGGGATACCGGGGCTTACGGCAGCGATTCGCGCCGGCGATCTCGCGATCTCCGCGCTAACTCCACTGGAGGCTGTCGCTGTGCGCCTAGTATTTGGTAGCTTTGCTCCGTCCTTGACGTGTGTTCCTCCCGGAGTGCCCGGTATTCCACCGACGGTGGTGTCAGTTTGTACCGAGACACTCGGGTCCATCTTCTTCGCTGCACGCGGTTGCTCGGCAGTCATCCCCAGGCTTCCTGGTTCGATTTCTTCGCTTTGCGCGGTAGGTTGCGGCGTCCTTGCGCTTTCCCCAGCGGGGCTTCGTCCCGGCGACATCGGTGTTGATTCGGCGTCATCGTTCGGCTTCTGGTCGCCCAACGCTGCTGGTTTCTACCGCGAACTTCTTGTGCCTTCGACATTTCCGCTTCTGCGTGAGGAGCCGTTCCCGCGGGCGGTATAGTGGTCCCGTTGTCGGGTTTCGACTGCGATTTAGGCGCGCTGTGCGAATGCGACGCCTGTGTGTCGACCGGAAAATCCGGAAATGTCCGTACAGTCCGTGAGCCACGGGTACTCGCCCGACGCGACGTCGGTGTCGATTCTTCAGCAGAGCGATGAACCTCCTCCCCGTCCTTAGACGGAGCGGTGTGGGGAGTAGTAGGATTACTCGCATTGCGGTGTGTGACACCAGTAGATGGGGGTGGAATGGGTGGGCCGTCCTGACCAATGTTTTCCGATGCAATCGGCGAAGCCGATGTGATCGGGAGATCTGTAAGTCCCCCGTTTGGGGTGTACTACGATCGATGGTCGAGCTTCCACGGAATTGTCCGGTGTAACCGAGGTGACCTTGAACGGTCCATCCGCCACAGGCGAGAGCTTATGACGGTTTCTCTGTTCAGGGTTATAGTGTTCCTTCCGTACAAATACGTGATTACCCTCTACGAGTGTGGAGGGTGTACGTCCTCGCAAGCGAGCATCAAAGTCACGCTTATAAGCGGCTTGGGCCCTCGCCATGGATTGGCGAGCGGCTGGGACGAGCTTAGTAGGCGAGGCCTTCCATTTCTGGCGATAGCCACCCACGGAGGGGAAATTTCCCAGGGTAGCCTGTGATTCTAACGCCACTGGCGGAGGTGTACGTGATCGTACGAGTTCAAACGGGGAGACACCAGTAGTTCTGTGAGCCAGCGTATTATACGCGAAGGTTAAGGCATCTGTGTACAATTCCCATGTTTTTGGGTGATCAGCAACGTACGATCGGAGGGATGCGAGCATGGTTCGGTTAAACCGCTCAACCTGCCCATTACATTGGAGATGGTAGGTGGTAGTAAAGAGGTTCTTCACATCCATGATACGGCATACATCTTGGAAGAACCTTGACGCAAATTGCTTTCCGTTATCGGATAATAACTCCACAGGAGGACCATAGACGAAGATCCAGTTCGTGGCAAAGGCCTTCGCAACCGTGAAAGCCGTGATCCTCTTGAGAGGTATTGTCCGAACCCGTTTCGAGACCTGATCCGTGATAACGAGTAAGAATTTGTTTCCTCTCCGAGTGGTAAGTAGTGGGACAAGAATATTGATCGCCACAAATTCAAGCGGTGCCCTGGCAGGGAAGATTTTCACTTTCTTCGAATTCTTTCGGAGTTTCACCCGGTTTTTCCCGTATTCTGTACAGAAGCGCACCGTAGTGTAACAATCCACCGCCATGGGGGGCCAGTAGAAGTCTCTCCTCAATGTGAAGTACAGTTTCCTTCCACCTGCGTGGCCGCCTAATCTTGCCTAATGCGATAGGTGGAGAATCCTCGTCTGCAACGAGTGTGGTACCACAGCTTGTGGGTGTGACTCGACTGTCGTGATGAGATAGCCGATGTCGTTAACCTCGAATGGAAGGGTGTCACCACCGTTAAGTCGGGCACGGATACGGATGCAGAAAGGGTCTCCGTGTTGTTCTCGGATCATTTCTTCCGGTGATACCGGTACAAAATTCCCCGGTAGGGGCTTTGCGGCCTCAATCTCGCCAGATGCGAGTAGTTCGTCAATATCTGCGTCCGAGTCATCCCAGTCGTCTGGCCAATCGTCGAACTGCCACTCTGGGGGTTCCGGTTCCTTCCCGTCAGTGACGAAGCAAGGTATCTCTTCGTCCTCGACCGTAACAGTTTCCCCAGCAGTGGGTAAGCGCGACAGTGCGTCCGCCTGAGTGTTCAGAGTCCCCTTATTGTAGATCACTTCGAAGTCGATTTCCGCTGGGCGGAGTCTCCACCGCATAAGGCGGCCAGATAGATCTGAAATGTTCATCATCCACCTCAACGAGGAATGATCCGTGTACGCGGTGAAGTGCACACCCAAGAGATAAGGGCGGAGAGTGGAAAGGGCCGACACTACGGCGAGATATTCCTTCTCCGAAACGGAGTAGTTCCCTTAATGAACGTTAAGTGAGCGCGACCAGTACCCAATGGGTTTCCGTTCCCCTTCGGGGGTGGTTCGAAAAAGAGCGCATCCAACTTGGTAGTCGCTCGAATCCGTGTCCACCGAGAACGGCAAGCCGGGTTGCGGTAACGAGAGAATCGGTGCAGTAGTGACTGCCTCCTTTATGGAGTTAAACGACTCTGTTTGCGCGGGCGTAAAGGGGTCCAGTTTTGGTGGCTGTCCTTTCCGCAGGAGTGCGTTAAGGGGCGCCGCAATGTCCGAGAAGTTCGGTACGAACCGTCTGTAGACGTTGACTAACCCTAGGAAGGAGCGGAGTTCCGTTTGAGTTCGCGGTTCCTTCGCCTTGGCAAGGGATTTGACGCGAGCTTCCTCGATCATCAACCGTCCTGGACGGATTATGTGCCCAAGATACTTGACGGTGTCGGTGAAGAACTCAAACTTCCTCAGTTTGAGTGTTATTCCTGCATCGCGCAGAGTAGTCATCACGTCCCTGACATGGGTGAGATGATCGTCCAGGTTACTGCAAAACTCGATAATGTCGTCTAGGTATACTAGACACGTCCGCCACTTAAAACGGTTCAACAAGATGTCGATGGCGCGCTGAAACGTAGCGGGGGCATTGGTTAAACCAAATGACATCCGCTTAAAGCGGTACGAGCCCGAGTGGCAAACGAACGCAGTCTTATCGCGGTCTTCCTCCCTAACAGGGACTTGCCAGTATCCCCAGTTGGCGTCTAATGCCGTGAAGATGGTAGCGTTACCGAGCGAATCGATGAACTCGTCCATACGAGGGATAGGGTATGTGTCCCTGACCGTCACGGCGTTGAGCCGGCGATAGTCGACACAGAACCTCCAAGTTCCGTTGGCTTTGAGTGCCAGTACCACTGGGGACGCCCACGGCGATTGAGCCGGTTCGATCACTCCAGCGCGTAGCATCTTGTCCACTTGGAACTGTTCTTCTTCCCGAGCCTTCGGTCCTGCCCTGTAAGGGAGTTGTGCTACCGAACTCGAGTTCGGCAACAAGTCGATACGGTGTTCCGTAGCATTTATCTCTCCAAGAGAGCCATCCCACATTGTGGTAATCTCCCGTAACATGTCTCTCAGACGTTCACGGTGCGACTCTGGAACATGATCGAGATCAAGTCCCTCGAGCGCCTTCAAGGGGTCAACCTTGTCGGAGCTCGTTGGTCCACGCTCCTCCATTCCTGATACAGGTTTCAATTTCGAGTTACTCGAGGGCTGTCCCGTTGAAACGGCGTTTGAAGTAGCGGTAACTGCGTCTTCCTCCCCCTCCTTAGCTGGAGCGCTGTCCTCTTCGGAAGGAACTAGTCCGAGGACATCGGCAGCGGTCATGCGGGTAGAAAGCATGGCTAGCGGGTGTGGCGTGACTAACCCAATGACTTGGTTCTTAACCAGATACTGGGGTGTGGTGCCAAGATTGGCAACCAATATCCGGAACGGTGTGTCCAGTGTCACTTGCACAACACCATTCGCCACGGCGAGTTGGTACTTCTCGTACAACGAGGACAAGGGTTGAATAACTCGAAGACCGTGTTGACGGGAATTGACTTGCACCATTACTTGGGTTTCCGGCGGAATCGAAACCGACGCAGCAACGCGAATCTTTGTGGATTCCCGCGATGCGGGTGGCGGTTCCTGCGCAGCAGGCAGGGGAACGCGCTTCTTCAAAGCACTCTTCAAGGGACGGCGGACGATTGGTATCGATGATCCGTCGTCCAGTTCCACACGCCTGAGGCGGGGCCGGATTGCGTCCACAAACTTGTCGCAGTAATCGCATCCCAGTATAACTGGCGCAGCCAAAGACCGGCAAACAACGAAGGTGAGCTTCGCCGTGAAGGTACCCAACCGTACGACTAAGTCAACAGTTCCCACCGTCTTCAACGGGTTATTAATCGCGTCTGCGACTTCGGGGACCGCGACAGAGCGGATACGAGACCGCACTTGCGGGGGTAATAGTGATTCCACGACAAAGTTCGGGCCTGCAGCTGTATCCAGGACGGTAAGAATTCTCACCATAAACTGGGGGTTAAGGCCAAGGTCAGCGTAAACCTTATAGTTGCGCTTGGCCAATACCATGACTCTATCCGGGATCCGGTGGTTCTTTACCCGTATCCACGGTCGACGCAGGACACCTAAGTGTTCCGAGTCCGCGCCTGCGGCTTCTTTCCTCAAGAGGATTTTCACCGGGGAGCGAGGCGACGACGCCTCGGGCGTCAACAGCCTCAACTCTGAGGACGCCTCTCCCCAAGGGGAGACTCCAATCTTCAGTTTTCCTGAGGACATTCCGCCGTTGGCGGTACTTCAGGTTCCTCCACCACCAGGGCCTGACCTCCCGAAACGCGGTTAGCCATTGCGGTGGGGCTTGGAACGAATGCCCGTCGAGCGGGGTTATCCGATCTTATCGGAGTATGCCACTCAGGCGGAAGGGCTTGTGTAAGGTCCATTTTCGCCCGTAAGTACGATGGAATCGGAACTATACGTTTCTCCTCCGGAGTAAGGGCTTCGTAGTTTGTTACTACTTTGGCCGGCTCCCTGAGGGAGAGAAGACATTGCGGTGACGTGTGACCGTGCGTGTAGCACAGATGGCATATCAACTTCAGCAATCCCATCTGCGGGCTATCATTCCGAGCATCGGAGAAGCGTACCGCAGGGCGGTTATCCCTCCAACAAGGCCGTTGATAATGGGCTTTACCGTTTTAGTCCGGTAGCGACGGCGGCTGTACGCGACGACTGTCGACGTACAGGGTTGGGTCGCCCTGCGCCGTATCGAAGGTCGTTTCCGTCGTCGACGGTAGGTCCGTAGTTGGGATGGATGCGATGTCGCCATACGCTAGCTGCGAATTGTCATACCCCTGCTGGGGCTGGTCATTCGCAATCAGCGATAAAGATGGAGAACGAGTCTCCATCATCAACGCCTTGGCGGACTTGGACCTCTGTTGACGGCGGTGAGCGCCCCTATAAGAAATTTTTGAAAAAAAGGGAGTGCCAAAGGATGGCAAACGGTGGCAGTGGAGGATAGATTGATGCTCTATGGAGGGCAAACGGCGTGCAGGGATCTGCCAATTTGGAGCGTCTGGAGGGGTCAATTTGGAGGGTACTTGGCGGGCGAGAGGAGTACATCTGGAGGGTAGCAACTACAGCTTGAACTCATATTACACTCCTCCTACTGCCCCTAGTCCCGCTCTGCACTCCAAATGCAATCCGCGCGTCATCCAAAAAATGAAAAAATCAGAAAAGAGAAGTGCCAGGGTGTCAAATTGGAGTGCCCATGGATAATGTTCTGAGGCCGCATGGAGGGTAAACGCCTGAATAATGCACTCCAATCGCTATCACAAAATTGTAAAACTTTCTTATAGGGCGCCAAGTGCGTCGCCTTCCGCTCGAGCGGCTTGGACCAACTCAAGGTAGGTTATCCTTGGTTTATCCTCCCGTCGTCGGGCCACCAACGTCTTGATAGCCGGGTCCAGTCCATCGATGGACATCGTACAGCGTTCCCCAGCGGGGTAGACATTCGCACAGCGGTGGAAAGCCTTATTGAGGCGCACCGAATAATCGGTTTCAACCTCGCCAGGGCGCTGGCGGGTGTCTCGCAGAGGGAGTATAGATGACTGAATGGCATCGTTCGTTGCGTATGACCTCAGCAGGTACTGAACAGCCTCCGGCCAGCATTTCACCCCTCCTTCGGAGGCCCGGGAAGAACCTTTTACAGAGTTGTACTGGTCTTCTGCCATTTCCCGTAGAAAGTACGGTAACGCGATATACGCCTGACCTTCATTCATTGCGAGGATATCGGCTTCCGCAACAAAGCGGGCGAGGAAATCTAGCACCAAGATTGGGTCTCCTCCAGAGAAGGTCTGGTTACGCAGCGAGAGTTGCATGCGTTTGATGCAGTCCTTCACCCTACCCGTGCCACGGGCCGTGCGATCCAATGAGGAATCCTCCTACCGATAATATCGGTACGACATCAACTTCCGATACATCGGGTTCGTGGGCTTCAATTCCTTCAACCCGGTATGCTTCCGCCCCTTCTTCCGGGCGCGGATCGCACCTTGGGTTGCGGATGACCGCTTCGAGCGGGAGGAACGCCCGCGTCGGCTGCCATCCAACTCAGAATCCGAGGAAGAGGAATTACCCGAGTCACTCGGTGATGAATGTGACGAATTCGATGAATCAGAATCGTGGTCGTCAGGCTTCGACTCCCGCCTTCGGCGGTTCTTACCCTTACCAGTATGCTGGTCACGCTGTGAAGCAGCCACCGGTTCTTCCGGAGTGTTGCTGCCCGTTACAATGGTTTGCTCCAACATCTCCAGACGGGCACGAACACGGTTGAACCGTTCTTCAACACCTTCTACGAAGGCAGCGGGTCCGCCTAAGCATTCCAACAGATTGTTGACGTCCGACCGTAAAGTACGGAGATCCTCAGCAACATCCTTCACAGGAGCTTCCCTCACTTCATTGCGAAGGGACTGAACCTCTCCCATGAGGGAATTGTGAGCAGCCCGCAAAGCGCGAACCTGCTCTTCCAGGGGTACCCCCTGGGGGATGTCGACATTCTCCCGACGGGAGGTTTGTACCGCGGCAGCGGCTGTCACCTGCGCAGCAGGAACTGCAGTAGCAACGGCCGTAGCCGGAACAGTCCCATCAGTGGGAGGTATCAACGGAGAAAACGGAAGTGTCCGGCGTGCCGGTTGGCTAGACGTCCGCGAGGACGGCCTAGCACCCAGCGTGGATCCGGAACGGACCGGTATCCTCGACGGTAACCGAATATCGGGATCATTATCACCATCGTGGGAGCGACTACGGGTGACCGCACGCTCAGCGTCCCAGGGTTTCCGAGACATCGGCGTCCAACTAACCGTTCCCACGGGAGCTTCCAAAAGTTGTGAAAACGAACCTCCATGAGGGAACAAACACGAGATGTGTGTACCGATTCTAAGTCGGGAGAGCACTTTGTAGTGCAATGCCTGTGAGGGAAAGCAGCCACGAAGACGTTCGGGATCTTCCTCCTTGAAGGGTAGTCAGCGAACAGAGCACTCTCTGGAAAGGCACGACAAAGTCGGGTGTAAGACCGAGGCCAGACCGTCACGACGGAGCGTAGAGAGCAAGACAAGAATTGGTACACCTCTACGAGGGTTTGTTGGGGTCCTGGAGAGAGGGGGCGAGTCCACAGTGTGGGGAGCGTATCGAGTCGTAGTACACACCCACCAAGTGGTGGAGTATCCACGAACTCGTAAGATGGAAAAGGGGATCCACAACATGTGGCAGAAAGGGGCAAGATATACGGCACAAGCCGGGGTTTTCCCATACAGGGTCGAACGCGAAAATAGTTGGTAAACACTCCCAATATTGGGTTCCTTTAGAGGACGCAGGGTGGATAGGCGATCCGTTTGCAACGGCGTATCCCTCCTTGGAGGAGTTGATGACTGTCGAAGGCGTGAAAGTCTAGACCCAAACCTGGTTCGGGGAGCTTTACTGGTGTGACGGCGAGATCGCCGGCGCATTAAGTAGTGCAGCTTGCTGACTAATAATTAGAAATAAACTAACTAAATCAGCCCACGAACAGAGGTAATTACCCACGTGCCGTGGCCACCCTCTCCAGCTCACACCGTGTTCCACGTGTCCAACCCATCTCAATGGTTATTACTATTCATATAATAGTCCTCCCGTGGAACGAAAATTATGAACTAAGTACCTCCACATCCCCTTCCGAGGGCGTTGCACTAAAAAGACCTTTGGACGCTAAATTACAGAGACGGCGCATGCACACCGTGCACACGTATTGACAGGATAACCAGGAGGCCAAATTGCAGTGAGGGCTCATGCACACCGTGCACACGTATTGACAGAAAAACCAGGCGAATCCCACATTGGAAACACCAAAATGCCATTTTGAGAGTGAACAATCCGAAAACGGTGAAGATGAAGACCTTCGGACGCGAAATTGCAGTGCCTGCGCATGCACACCGTGCACAGGTATTGACAGGAAAACCAGCCGAATCCCACATTGGAAACACCAAAATCTTATTTTGAGAGTGAACAATCCGAAAACGGTGAAGATGAAGACCTTCGGACGCCAAATTGCAGTGGCGGCGCATGCACACCGTGCACACGTATTGACAGGAAAACCAGCCGAATCCCACATCGGAAACACCAAAATGCCATTTTGAGAGTGAACAATCCGGAAACGGTGAAGATGAAGACCTTCGGATGCCAAATTGCAGTGACGGCGCATGCACACCGTGTACACGTATTGACAGGAAAACCAGCCGAATCCCACATTGGAAACACCAAAATGCCATTTTGAGAGTGAACAATCCGAAAACGGTGAAGATGAAGACCTTCGGACGCCAAATTGCAGTGACGGCGCATGCACACCGTGCACACGTATTGACAGGAAAACCAGCCGAATCCCACATTGGAAACACCAAAATGCCATTTTGAGAGTGAACAATCCGAAAACGGTGAAGATGAAGACCTTCGGACGCCAAATTGCAGTGACGGCGCATGCACACCGTGCACACGTATTGACAGGAAAACCAGCCCAATCCCACATTGGAAACACCAAAATGCCATTTTGAGAGTGAACAATCCGAAAACGGTGAAGATGAAGACCTTCGGACGCCAAATTGCAGTGACGGCGCATGCACACCGTGCACACGTATTGACAGGAAAACCAGCCCAATTTTGTAAATGTAAATTTTCCCCTTTTCATTCTAGGGTTTCTATCGGTTCACGATCTCATCGCTGTCATTCTCCGCATCCGGATACCCCAAGCCCCGTTCTTTCTTACCTCTGTAGGTATATCCCGTACACCGGGCGGTCTTACACCCGAATTATCCGTGTGACGGAGTGCTCTTCCGCCGAGTCTACCTCCCCTGGGAGCAAGGCTTCGGACACCTTGAGTGTACTTCCTATCACTGGGTTTTGCACTACAAACATCTGTCACAGAATATATGAATAAAGCACGTCGACTGCTGCTTCGAGCCCCATAGAGATTTGAAGAAAAGTCGGCACACTCCACCAGGGCCTTGTAGACTTCTTTCCCGCGCAAGAACGATTTCAGCATCCCTTCAGAGCTGGCAAAACGGGTTGTTGCCATTTTTACTGGCAAGAAAGCAGTGCGAGGGGGCTTCACTCTTCCATATTCATCTAATTCCTCCGTTGTTGCCACGTATCCAGAGTTTCGAAGGTCCGCATTGTGGTTCTCTTTTAAATTCTTAAACCGATAGTATAGTTTCGGTCTGTTTCTCAAGTCACTCACAATTGTTGAAACAGTCTTCAAGACATCCCCAACCCATTTCAGCTGACCGACGTCTTCCATAAGAAGGTTTGCTACATGTGTTTGATCTTGACAAGGGATTATGTAGTTGTGGTCTGTTGCAATCTTCTCCTTTGCTTTCACACAGCAGCTAGTATTATCACTGGTTACAGCACAAATACTCTTCATGTCACCGAAATCTGCCATGACCTGGGTCACAACGTTTGCGTAGAAGTCAGCCCCACATTTTTCGGACCCAGTGTAAATTGATCGTAAGAAAAACGTCCGACGATGTCGTGCAACCCCTTCAAAGGGAGAAGACACGCAAAGGGTGTTCAGACCTTCCCTCTTAGAGGTAAGCACAGCAGTAGAGCGCCCTCACGGGATGACACGGCGGAGCCGGGTGTAAGACCGGGGTCAACCCTTCCCGACAACGGAGAGAGCACGGAGCAAAGAAGACGGATACAGCGGTAGAGAACGCACGACACAGGTCGGTAAAACGTCACAGTAGTGAAAAACAGGTACACACGAGTGTGGACCGGGACGCAGTGAGCGGCACGAACCACGCGAGTGGGCGAAAGCGAAAACGGTAAACACCGGTATGCAGCGTAGCAATACCTGTTCGACAGGGGCAAAAGAAGCGAAAGCACACGCAAAAAGAAACACGCGTAAGCGGTAATAGTGCTGTAGATGCCGCGAGGCTGATGATGGCTCCTACACAGTAGTGGCAACTCTCCGTGAGGAGGATATTACTCACCAAGGGTGAAACATCAGAGCCGAACACTCGGTTGAGTCGTTTACTTCCCCAAAGTTGGGTTGAGCTCAACCTACTATGTAGTGTAGCCGCCCACTGTCAGTGGTAACTAAATATCCAATACTAATATCTAGAATCCCCAACAATGGGTGCAAACCTCCCACACGTGTGTGACTGACCAGCAATGCTGTGCACCTCACAACTATCCTATATGTTGTACGAATGTACCCAAGAATGGGGTGTGCCACGCATGGCATTCATCATCACCTCCTTAGAGAGCATCCCCTTGTCTATGAATCGCAATAGCGAAGCTTCATCCGCAATAGCGTTGCACTACAGACGAGATCTCTCCAGACCAGTGACCGAAAGCAACACATTAACCACACTTTCAGAATTTCCATCTGTCCATCCGTCGAATATCAGCGTACCATAGCTCTGTGAGAAACATGCAGAAATAGATCCTTTCACCTGGGTTAGAACATCGTTGTAGTAGGCGTCAAGATTGCTGCCAGAGAGTCTAGAAACTGTAGGAACCTTAGCTAACATTGAAGGCCTTAAAAGTTGTATGATTTTGTACAGCTCGTTTTGGCCCTCCTTTCTGCTGAGAATCGAAAAAGGCAGCATACGATTAACAATTAAAGACGTCAGCAGATTATTTACCTGTGTTCCGCAATCCGTTGTGCTCATGCTCTCCTCACTAGAGCCACAAATTTATTTACGATTACGATGGGAACTGGCATTATCTCGTCGATTCCCTTTCCCGTCGGCTCTCTTGCGCTTCTTTCGAAGAAGTGGGGTTTGAGGGGCTCCGTAGCACAGCGTTCCTTCCAATTCTCGATGATGTCGCGCAAAGGTTTCCTGTTGAACTACACGGGTCTTCACGTCTTTGCTTGTGTTATTACTCCGAAGCAAGTGCTTTCCAAGTTGCGTCGCATTCGGAGTTGCCCCACTTGATGTGAAGGAACATTTCAAGCATGCTGTTCTTGTCTGCGGTGTAGCGGAGAGAAAATCAGAGACACGTTCTGTTCGAAAACATTGATCAACCCACCAACTTCTCTTTTGACCTGATTTATGACCGAAGGACTCGTTGAGAGAGCTAGTGGAAGCATGGGGATGGTGCGACATGCTTGAAAGTGAGGCTGCAGAGGAGAGAAGTCTACATTAGCGGGGCAACTTTTTGTAGTGTAATTTGTTGTTGTCACAACAAGCAAGTGCACCAAGGTGATATTGACGTGGTTATAATCTTCTTGTAAATTCGTTTGTGGTCAGAACTTGAGTTTTACAGATTGCCATGTAGTGACTCACTGCATGGCAATCTGTCAACTCACTGGTGAGAGTAAGGGTCGAATGCTGACAAATTTAACAGCGCCGCAGATTGTATATCGTTGTATGCAATGAAGCAAGACTATCCAGGGATTAAACGTGAACAGGTTTCACTCGTGTACGAGTACTTTTTTAAAACGTAACGCGTGATGGAACATGGAAGTGGGTCACGAGATTGTGATGAAAATTTATTCGAAGGTGGATAAATTTTTCAAAGTCGAAGAACACGGTTCTGTGCACTGGCCAAATAAAATGCGTGACCGTTTGGCACGGGGCTCTGCCCGCCGACGGTCAACTATGCGCGCACTTCGCTCCACCTCTTCCACCCTCGCTCGCGCGCTACAGTTTCGCGCACTGTAGTGCCCGTCACCCGCTGCCATTCATGTGCTGTTCGCAGCTGTTCCTACTATCAAAGCTGCCTTGGAGGAAGCCATCGTACTACATGCCTTCGAAACGAAACCACAAATGGTAATGGATGTTTTGATTCGTCTTCCGAACGCAGGATAGCATGTCCTTTGCCCTGGATTGTGCGCGAGCCACGTTCCGCACAATAATAATCGCGTTTATATGGAGCAGAAGTCGGTATTACGGGCTTCGTTGGAAGCTGCTACGGAGCATATCTTTTTCGCTTTGATTGTGGTTACATGCGTAAATCGCGGTGCTTTCGATGTGTTGAAAGCCATTGCGTTTACAATAGAAATAGCCTTGAAGAACCAGAGCTCCAGTTTTTTCCAAGTACCCAGCGTGAACGGTGGCCTGTGCAGGATATTTCAGTTAGGTTGCTGGTGAGGGACGCTTGTTTAGAACTTCCTTACGCCAGCTTTGTATGCAAGGAAGACACCAGTGCAGGGATTCACACGATCGAACATCGCTTCCTTCAACATACTGAGGCACAACCAAAACCGCAAATGGCGACAACTCGTTCCCGTTAAGTTGCCGCTCTTTCTCGCAGTGCAAAATTGCGATGTAGATACGTCTCTGGCTCCAGGTAGAAACGTCCCACGCACACACGCAAGCCTCCAAACCAACAACAGAGCACTCCACATTTTGGAGTTCTCCTGCCGCGGCGATTCAGGACCGTGCAAGCTCTTTAACAATGTGCATGTGGTTACAGAAGAGAGTACAAGCACGAATTCACAAACATTACATGTTTGAGTGTATTTAAAACTGTGAGAAAGACGCAAGTATTGGACGTTTCCTCTCGTAGATTGACGTTGCCGTTTCGGAAGTATTGACTTCAATGGACTGCATTGCGACAGATTGTGCTTCTCCCCCACTTGGGGGTGCCACGGATCAGAAGCAGAGGATTCGCATTTCGAAAGTCACAGAGATCGTTCGTTTCAGCCACAGCCGCCGCCGCGACCACCGTCACACCCGCCTGCTCCATCGCAACCTCCGCCTGCGTCGCAACATATTTATCACTAATTGCAAGTTAAGCTACTCTATGACGAACATCTATCGAGATAAGTGCGTGGTGGACTTGACGTTGACGGTGGCACAGGATCGACGAAGTTTAATGTTACTTAAATATCATTAAAGAAACGGGTAAGCTCTCGTGCAGTTGTTTCGTACTCCACGGATCCCCTGTATCCCATGTTTCGCCTCAATTGCCCAGTGGTTGTGTTGTAATGCCGTGCCATGACATCGAGAAACTGCTCTTCGGTTCGATGTCCCAACAACCTCTCCCGTCGGAAAGCATGCAAGAATACTGCTTGTGAACTAAGACGCAATTCTCTGATCGAAAATGGCTTAAGATCTGAATTCATGCTACGAAGAAACTTACCAAACTCGTAGGCAACCTTCCATGACTCCAACGGTCTCCCGTTCAGGTGGTTCAGTAGTAACGGCTTCTCGGTTTCACTACTCCGCGTTGTTCGTTCTACAATTGGCAGTATAGTATAAGTATGAAAGCGAAGGAAAGGAATACAAAACGTTGGGAGGATAACCAGAGGCAGGCCAACAAGCGCAGTTCTCTTCCCGTGTAGTGTGGATAGTGACACAAACCCTGCTTTTTCAGCGCATTGGAGGTCGTCTTCAAATCGTTCTTCGCATATACGAATACGAGCCAACGCTTGTGGCGCCTGTCCAGCGCTGCAAAACACGAGAAGTGCTATGAAAGCTGATGACCACGTGCTCAGGAACTTCTTGAAAACGGTTTCGCTCCAGTTCTTCTCCATTATTCTAGACAACGTATCGATCGAATAATGTACAGCTCGCGCTATCGTTGCTGAGGATATCTGTTGCGGAGAGTAGCGGTCAACTTGTCCCGCTCTTTTTCGATTAACGCCAATGACGGTATTAAGGTAGTGCAACACTCGACGAAGGCTTGACCGCTCAGTTTCATTTCTCATGAACTCAGGAGCAACCTCACACATCGCCTTCAAGTGCCTTGCTTTCCTTAGAACTACGAACGAAGAGCGACACTCTATCATAAAAACCGTGAAGCACTCCACCAGAGATATCTCACTAACGCAACGAAAAAGAACATCCGTCTGGAAAACGCTTTCCTTCGTACAAAAGGAACGCGCTATGGCGAGACGGAGAAACTGCGCAACTGTTGATGTGAGACGCCTAAAACCTTCGCGCCCAGCAACGACCGTCTCCATATCTCTCGCCCTGTAGTACACCATGTATAAATTCTGCAAAGCGAGACAATTCTCTTTCGTAATCCACAATGACTCGTATTTGAGCTTGTGCCTCCATGTTCTCGATGACGATAATAGCTTTGCATCGTCACTACACAAGAAGCCGGGTTTGTGTCTGGTCAGATACTTCAGATACGTCAACCAATTCACGCGTACCATTCGGGATCCATCTAAAGGAACGCAGCCTTTCTTTCCGTTATCCACTCGGATCTTCCTACGCTTGAATTCATTCGCGGGATGGACATGATCGCTGCTGAAACCTCTCTTGCGCCTGAGCCGAGGTTTTGCAAGGGGCTGGATGTCCCGATCCGAATGAAACGTTCTATTTCTCGAAAGCATGTGGCGGTTCAGAGATGCTTCTCGATGAGGTTGTAGTTGTGGTGGCCTAGCTGCCTAAGCGAGGCGCATTGCGTTAAAAAGCCCCAGAACTACCGGTTTCCCGTGCATTATGCGCCCCTGGTGATACCCCCGGCAGTGTTTACGACAAGTGTCGCCGCTAGATAAATAAGGTACTCCAAGGCATCATACACTCCTCCAGAAGACGCCCCACAGGATGTAGGATAGACGCTTGGGGCTCGGAAAGGTCACACTTGTAGCTCGAGTTGCGTCATCGCCGTAACGTTCAAGTGAGCGACACTGCCGCGCGACTGGAAGTGCGCTAGATAAATAATGTACTCCAAGGCATCATACACTCCTCCAGAAGACGCCCCACAGGATGTAGGATAGACGCTTGGGGCTCGAAAAGGGCACACTTGTAGATCGAGCGTCATGGCCGTAACGTTCAAGTGAGCGACGCTGCCGCGCGACGGGAAATGCGCTGCCAATTCTGAGAGAGTCTAACAGAGAGAGGCAGGGCGTGGATTTTTTTGGGGGAGGGCATGGATTTATTTCGAGGCGGGCTCCGTGACTTTTCTGCAAACGAAACTTTGACTTCGTCAAAGTCAAAAATTTTTATCATCGACCCAAAAATGGCTACAAAGCGTCCATGAAACGTTCCAAAATTGGAACCTCAATCTGACCCTCATTCCCACCCTGGGTTGGGTCTCGATTCGGTCGAAGTAGTGAGCTCCGTGAGCTGGGTGGTTACGCCCACTTCGAACAACTCGGCTACAGCGCATGTCCACGTTCATGCAATCCATGCCATCAGCCCATGAAGGACGTGGAGAGTTGCAACCACCATACAGAAACCACGCAAGCCACTCGCATCTCTCGTAGCTGCTTGCAAGTTTTCTGAAAAGCAAAGCGGTGAAATGACAAAGAAATTGGGTTTGGCCGTCAGATTCAGGTTGAGTACGATCAGACTGTCAGTCGTCTACAAGACGGCGTCGTACATGAATCGCGATTCACTCCCCCAGCAATTCAAAATGTTGTGAGTGCCGTCGTCCTGAATGCTTCTCACAAAATTGAGTCAGAACGTCGAAGTCAGGAGCTTGCTGGTGCGCTATTATCGCGACGCAAACCCTTGGAAGAAAATTCAAATCTGCAAGAGCAGCTTAAGCTAAATGTTGGAAATCATGCTGGCATGGAAGCAATTATTTCTGAGCGAGAACAGGCAGTAGCAAAATGCTCGGACTACGAGAAGAGGTTGGACGAAATGTCGTAAGGTTCATGGCTTAGAACAAACAGTCAATGAGGCAAGCAAGCTCACAGAGGCTTTAAAGAAGGCAAAGTAAATCGAAGAAGATTAAGAGCATAAAACCAATCTGCCAATGCTCAGCTTTTTGAGCTTCAATTTCGTTTTGCAGGCTCTACCACTGAGACATCTGCCACAAAGTGATGCGTCGGCATCAAAGACATCGACCACTAGAGTGCATGAGCATGAAGAGGCGTTACGAGATGCAGTAAGAACTGTAGCTGCGACAAACCTTGAACTCATTGCTGCGCAGGGTTTGCTGGTCGAAATCTCTACGGACAAATCTTCCATGCATGCTCAGCTCATGAATGATTGCCATGCAATAGATGATCTCACGTGAACAACGCGAAGAAGAAGTTGCGTCTGTTTTTACCGAAAGAACGAACTTATTCGAACTATAGAAAAGCGAAAAGCTCAACGAGAAATCCTTCAAACGAATTTGGAACGTATGAGTGCCGAGCTGGACTCAACAAAGAACTCTCTCCGACAAGAAGAACAAGCGAAGAGAGAAGTTGACCATTATTTGTTACGATGCCCGTTGCGAACACATTCGAGGCGAATTAGCCTACCACCCTTGCGTGAGCGACAAAGTGTAGTTGTTAGTGAAATCATCTCCAAGTGGCCAGAAAACGCGTTGGCCTTCTTAGTAAGAGAGCGTTTCATTCAGAAACGCTCTCCATGTAGTTATCATGAAGCTACTGTGCCTATAAAAAGAGAGAGAGAGAGAAGAGAGAAATTGCAAAGGAGAACCGATAGAACATGTCGCTGGTCACATCGCTCCGTGCTCAGAGAGAAATGCTGGAGAGAGAAGTTCAACAAACCAGTGAGAAGCTGAGACGTACTCAGGCCAGTCTGAAGGAGGAGATATAATGCAAGGAAATTCTAGTGCCAACCGCGTCGCGCTCCCTCCTGTGGCGCGTTTTTGGTGAGGCGTTCAGCACCATCGCCGTTGTTGGGGTATCTTTGTTTGGGCGCGTAGAGCCAAATTGGTGCACCGCCGTGCGCGACGCTTGCCCCGCGCTGCTCGCTGGTGAAGTGTGTTTTTACGTGCGTGCGCAAGCCGCGCTCGTGCCACCTGCGCTCGTTTGAGTGCGCCGTTGTGGCTTTGCACCCTTGGTACCGCTTCGTTTTACTCTCGTTGTTTGGTTGCTCTTTGCCGACCCGCTGTACCACCGCATTCATGCAATCTGCTTTCTGTGCTTGTGTTGCCCTAACCCCCTCCTTTCGCCATAACGCAGGGCTCCCGTCGGCAACCAAGGGCCTTGGGAAGGTTGCAATCTGCATCGTGTGCGACTTTGTCACTCGCTCAATTTAGGTTTTTCTGACCCGCCTGCTGAGCAAGCTCAGAAAGAGAGAAAATTTTCGATTGCGTGTTTACAGATGATAGAGCCAAAACGAAGATTCAATCTACTTTTTTATGGCTGGATTTTTGCTTATGACGAAGCCAAAGCGTGCTTTCGTTCCTGTAACAGGAGGCCGTGCGGCACCGCGTTCGCAGTGGGTGACAGCTGGCGCACGTTGATGGCAGCAGTCTGTTGCCACTGTTAGTTTCTGAAGTAAAGCTCAAATCTAAGCACTAGATTGAAGTCTACATGGGAATACGTCTACAACCGTGATTACATTGTGTGTAATTGACCACGAAATGTACGTGTGATATACACACGTACATTTCGTGGTCAATGATACTCCAAGAGAGCTTGCTCTGAGAGCTTTGCCTTGCAGGAGTCCGATGTAGTTTCGGGTAGTATTGAGGCTCATTAAGGGAATAATCCTGATTGGCTGGAATATGTCAACCATTTTGATCGCTTCGAGCAGCACCACTGCGCGAGACACACCTGTTCTAAATTTTACAACACATCCCATGGGCGTGTCTCGCGCAGTGGTGCATGAAACGACCCCGGTCCAGAGAGGTGTGCCAGGTCTACCCTTACACTGCATTCTGCTCGCTCCGTGGCGCGTACTCTTCTACACGTCCTGTGGACGCGTCCCACAACCTGAGCTCCTCCGCACCGTCTTCATTGTGGGAGAAGATACTTTGCGAAGCGCAAACAGTCTGTCTCGCACCAGGTTCGTACGGAGTTTGGAAGACGTTTCTTCCATGATGAGATACAAACTCGGTATGTTCTATGACCTCGAGAATATGCGCGGCCGCGCACGAGCTGCTTGCAGTCTCACCCTGACTGTAATTTCGATGCCGTGTTGGAACATCAGAAATGATAAAAACTGACCAATGAGCTAGGTGCATGACATTTTCCCTTTTTGGCTGGTGGCGCTCCCAGCATTGAACGCTTTGCAAGCCATACGTTACAATTTGTTTTTCTAAAACCCCAGCGCGCCCCTCTCGTTTCCATAGCCTACTTTTTAAGTGCTGCGGGACGAGTTTATGGCATCCTTGCAACTTGCAAAGTCGTAGTGTTCCTGAATTTGAAATGCGTCGCTTAGAGCGTCCGCCACGAGGAAGTTTAAGTCGAAACGTTCGCAAACCGTTTCCGTCATCCTCATCAAAAACCTCGCCACGAGCTGGAGTGGTAGGGGGAGTACGCAAGCGCGTGGTCCGTCGTGCCCCAACGAGATGCAACTCACTACCTTCTAGCAATAATTTTAATGAGAACCGGGCGTCGAAGATACGAGGGGTATCGGATAATGATGTGGAGGAGAATGTGTTGTTCGAAGCGAAGGAGCCATCTCGCTCTCTCGAGGCTAATCGAAATTCGACGAGAGAGCAAATCATCCTACAAGGGACAATTCCTGAGGTTCTGGAGTGGACGCGCGGAGTTATGAACGAGAAGAACATGTTTTGTGGCCCTGCTGAGCCAAATGAAGCGAGTGTGGGACCGCAAACCTTAAGCGCTCGAGAATTTGCCCGACAACTGCACTCAGTGTACCAGTTCCGCATAATCACTAACGATGGAAACTACTGGAAGAGCGAAGTACGCTTGTGGGAGAACATATGCGCGTTCTCGTCCAGGTTGCCGTGCGACGGCCAAGCGAACATTGTTTTCGAGGCCATGCGACGTTATCCTTCATCAGCGCTTGTGTATCATGGCCTAAAGATCGTATTTGGCAGGCAAATGGTGGTTGGTAGTCGAAAAATATCGAGGCTTCCAATCAGCCAGAACGCTATAGCGCTTTTTAGTCCGTCCGTGAACAACAGGAAGTCGATAAAGGAATGGTTTGAGCACGAAACACACGTGAGGCTACAAGAAACTGCCATTCACATGTGTGCCGCATCTGAGTATATTTTGCGGTGCGCGTATATTGCAGAACAGCAAGGCGATCCATCGATCTTCCCTTCGCTGATAGAGAACCGGATTCAAATTGTCTATGACGATCGGAATCAAAAAACCTTGGCGTTTCAACCATGGAACATTCTCATGGACTTGTCTGAAGCTAACGCGTCTGCGTGTCTAGAGAACGCAATGACAATTTCCCACAAGTCTGTCATAGTAGGTGCGAGAGCTGCTTACAAGAGATATGGTCGGAAAAGCAGCTCAGGAAGACAAAGAGAGAAGATAAAGGTGTGTATGCTCCAGCAACCATTGAAGGAAGTAATGGATCAGGTCATTCATGGAATCGAAGGTGTCGTTAGAAATATGTTTGGAACTCGTCTGGACTTAGACTTTTTCCGCCTTCATGCAACGCGGGTGCTCAGAAAAGTTGCCAGCATCTACGAGGCTCTTGGTAGTATAAAGTTCGAGGCCGAAAGGGCCGAGTCACTGGTTGACACAAGAGCTGAGGCTGATCCGGAGGTTTCCGATATGTATGTGTTCACACCACAGACATGATATGTTTACCGTCGGTATATACACTGCCAAATCCAGGTCAATTTCTTTACTTGAACATATATTGGTTCGGGATTACAAGTACTCTTAAGCAAGGGATGTGTGACTGAATATGAACATAGATACGAAAGTTCTTCCCATGCTCAAAGGTGGACGATGGGAATGGAAGCTTACTGATAATATCTTTAACACATCCAGTTTGATTAGTCTGTTGGAAAAGGGCAATATAATTAACCAGATGTTGAACTCCCGCGTGGAATACTTTCGTCACAAGAAAAGAATATGGAAATCTGAGTTCTTGTCGTCATGGTGCAGAACATCCCTGAAACTTTCGCCTTGCACACGGCGAGCCCAGTAAAACTATCTTTCTCTGGTAATCAACGCGATTCCCTCTTCTTCATGACCAATGAGCCAGCATGACGCTTGGATGGGCGCTTGAAATGCCGCTGAGTGTTCCGTCCTTGAATTCCGCAGGCTGCACGCATTCTTTTCTTACCATATACAACCTGGAGTACCATCGATATGTCCCGAATGTCACCATGCGATTTTCTAGAGCATGCAGCCTCGCAAACGATCAGTAAATGACTCACTTTCTTCCGCACAGTACTATCTTCGCAACGTTTTTGGAAGTACATCAAGAAACGTTCAACCAGTCTGCTTTTTGCGATACTTTGAAACAGAGCCGCCTCTTTCCACACATTCGTTTTGGAGCAATTCCCGCTCGTTACGGACCAACGCAAAAACTGAGAAACAGTTGTCACAAGCTCCTTTTCCGCCTTTCTCGTCGGCGTCTTGGGCCCCTCAGACTTCTTCCAGGCTGCCAAGACAGCTCGTACTCCGAGGCAGTTGTCCTCCGTTACCCTGATGCCCTCATATACTGATTGCCCCTGCCGTGCTTTGGAGACGATTTGCATCTTTGCTTCGGCTCCCGAGAAGATATCTGGCTTCTTCTGTTCGAGTTGATTGAGGCACAACTTCCATGCCATTTCCACGGAAGCCGTAGATCCTTGACAAGATTCTGTCTTTGCGTCAGCATCTTCATCTGTCACAAGATTGATAACTTCACCATGCTGGTGATCACGAGAAGATTCTGTCCTTGCGTCAGCATCTTCATCTGGCACAAGATTGATAACTTCACCATGCTGTTGATCACGAGGATGCTCTTCAGCTGAACCACTGCCTTGGCTCCCGCAGTCAACGTCAATCGCTTCGCGTTCGTCACCCTCCGACATCACAAACCTCCTCTCACTTGAAGATTCGAATAAGTTATGTGGGGCATCAGGTGTAACCCTCTTCTTTCGCTCTAGTGGACCCTTCGCCGGTTGGCAGGTGTTCTCTTCAGATTCATGGAAAATATCCAAGCTCAGCTTCCTCTTCGTCCGGGGTCTAACTCCGCCAGAGGAACAGTAGTCCCTGTCTGAGTTGGAGACGTTCCAACTTTTCACCCTCTTCCCACCGCGTCGAAATTGAACAAGAGAGCTGTCACTGCCATCACTGGCATTATTGCAGTCCAGCTCTCTCCTCTTCCTCGCGGATCCACAAGAGCTGTCTGAGTCGCAGACTTTCCAACTCTTCTTCCTCTTCCCACCGCGTCGAAATTGAACAAGAGAGCTGTCACTGCCATCACTGGCATTATTGCAGTCCAGCTCCCTCCTCTTCCCAGCGAATCTAAGACAGCTGTCTGAGTCGCATACACTCTTCTTCCTCATCTCACCGCGTCGAAACTTAACAAGAGAGCTGTCATCTCCATCAGCGGCATTATTGCAATTCAGCTCCCTCCTCTTCCTCGCAGATCCAAAGTGTGCTACGGAGACTTCGTCCTCATCCGAACAATAAAAGTTATTCCCGACCACCCTCTCCTCTCTCACCGGTCTAGCGTGAGCAATGGACCAATCGACATCATTCGCGGGATGGACATGATCGCTGCTGAAACCTCTCTTGCGCCTGAGCCGAGGTTTTGCAAGGGGCTGGATGTCCCGATTCGAATGAAACATTCTATTTCTCGAAGGCATGTGGCGGTTCAGAGATACTTCTCGATGAGGTTGTAGTTGTGGTGGCCTAGCTGCCTAAGCGAGGCGCATTGCGTTAAAAAGCCCCAGAACTACCGGTTTCCCGCGCATTATGCGCCCCTAGTGATACCCCCGGCAGTGTTTACGACAAGTGTCGCCGCTAGATACATAAGGTACTCCAAAGCATCATACACTCCTCCAGAAGACGCCCCAAAGGATGTAGGATAGACGCTTGGAGCTCGGAAAGGTCACACTTGTAGCTCGAGTTGCGTCATCGCCGTAACGTTCAAGTGAGCGACGCTGCCGCGCGACAGGCAGTGCGTTAGATAAATAATGTACTCCAAGGCATCATACACTCCTCCAGAAGACGCCCCACAGGATGTAGAATAGACGCTTGGGGCTCAGAAAGGGCACACTTGTAGATCGAGTTGCGTCATCGCCGTAACGTTCAAGTGAGCGACGCTGCCGCGCCAGGAAGTGAGCCGCAACCTGCTCAGGCTACCGTTACACAGCTGCCTAAGAAAAATTCGTGTATTTACAATGTTGCCAATGGCCTGATTGGTTCCGGGACTGCATATGCAGCGGAATCGCCGTCTCTCATCATGCCATTGGCTCGTTTCTGTACCATTGTAAATGCACGATTTTTTCTTTGTAAAATTTTCACGCTACCGAAGGTAGTATTTGGGCCCTCAACGAGACCTTTCGATAGAGTCCCCGCGGGGAACTGGGATACCGCCGAATACCGGGCCAACGTGCTGCAGGAATCCAACGCTTGTCGCCATCAGCCTGCATGATCATTAGAGGCCTGCAGCCTGATTACAACACCTGATGACATGAGCTCTGCGCTGAAGTTTCCCATCGTGGAGGTGGGAGGTACCAAAGGTACTCCTGTCCCTCCAACAACGGCATAAAAGCGTCTCCTAACCCTCCAAGGATAGATCCAAAAATATCCGAACACACTCGTTCCGAGATTTGTTGATCTCATTTGTCCATCCCGTATCATTGACTACCGCATCTATGGTGTTAGGCGAAGAAGGAGGCCGAGATATCAAGAGAAGAAGAATAGAACGAGCGGAACTGGCTGGGCATGACGAAGAGAGGGCTGGTTTTCGAGAGCGATGGTTTAAAAACCTTAAAGACTTAGAAACGAAAGATCCGTACTTTTTTAAGAGGGGCGATGCTTATCTACGAGACGAAGGTGGAAATGAACGAGACGCACTGGCGTATGAAGGGGTTAATGCCACAATGGAAAATTGACTGGATATGAAAACAGTCTACCTCATGTACTATCGTCCGAGAGAGCGAGCTCAACAGCGTGAAATCGCGGAACTGAAACTAACCATGACCACCGTATCCCAGTTTCTTCGTTGGGCTATCGTATGGTGCTTTTGTGAACGTAAACATGTCTGGAGGGAAAAGGAGTTGTTCCGGTGTGTTGCGGAACAGGATTTGGTGGTGCGCTTCACAGACTACTTTAGGAAACGAAGCTCTCCGAGCACACTGAGAGCGAAGGCTACGTCGCTGGGGAGGGTCTGCGGGGTTGCGATCCTGACTGTTGAGGATGAGAGGCTGAGAGCGAAGCTCAAAGTAAACTTGGTAATGTTGCGGACGATTGCAAGCGCGGCGAGAAGATCACATCGAGCTCGCTCTCAATCGCTGAAAGGGATTTTGGGGAGGATAGGGAGCGGGGGAGCTCTAGCGGTTGAAGACATTGCTTTGTCAGTGCAGAGAACTGAAAGGGCTTTGTCTTTTATGATGGACAGCAGAAGGAATTTGAGAGGTGAGAAACGTGTTGGATTTGTCAAGAGCTGGTCCAGGAGTTTCGTAGGCCTTCTTTTGCTGACCTCCGGTGGGCAAAGACCACAGGTCTTTGCCCAGCTTCAAGTGCCTCGCAGACAACAACTTGCACAATGGGAATATTCAAAGACAAGAAGCAGTTTTGTGGAACTGCAGACGGAGAGGGAGAAGCGCCAGCGTGATGCAGATTTGCCTCAACTCATTCTTCCTGCGCGGTTACTGCGATTCATTTTGTTTCACGTTCTGGTAGTGAGGCCGATGATTCAGGACGCTGAGCTGAGCAGATATCTCCTGCTGAACCCAACGACGGGCAAGCAGCTTCAGCTGAAGTCGATATCAAGACTTTGCAGAGCTTTTCTGAGCTCATGTGATCCTGCATTAGGTATGCTGACGCCCATGGACTTGCGAAACGCTTACGCATCCATGATGATGGACTTGTATCGCAAGAGGAAAGTTTTCGCGGGTCTAACGGAGACTCAGTTTCTACAAAAGATATCGAAGCAAAAGAACACCTCCCCGGAGCAGCTCCGTCGAACGTACGTTGCCTATGACCAAAGAAAAGCGCATGACCCCTGCGAACTGATGACGTTTTGGTCTGCGACTTTGGGGGTGCAATGGAGACCCAACGGGGCGCAGCAATCTGATGACCACGGGATGGCACTAATTCAAAAGTAAAGCTACTCTATCGAGATAAGGGCGAGGTGGACCGGGACGGTCCACCTCAGCATGCTTTCATTTAATAGTCGTGGTTCGCCTGCGCAAAAGTGTCGGGGTCCCTGTTGGAGATCTGCCGTCATGCAGACGTTACCACCCTTCCATCCCACGTCTCCTCGACGCGCATCGCCGCCGCCCGTTCGCAAGGGCGTGGACTCGCCGCCCTTGTATCAACACCCCTTGCACGTGTCCATCTCGCCGCTCGTACCCAACGCCGCCGCGTCGCCGCCGTCGCGAGCACATATGCCATGACCACCACCACCGCCGCTGCCGCATACGTTGTATGCACGATTCGCGCTCCTTGCCACCGCCGCACTTCGACGTGTGCCACCTTCCGCAACACGTCGTACAGCGCCACGAATACGCTCTCGTATTACTGACGGTACCTTTGGTACCTCGATTGGCGTAGGTTTATACCTTATTTTGAAATATGGCGACGGCGGCAAGGCGTGGAGTTCGTTTATCCATTGCGGTGTACTTCCCGTTCTGTGGCAAGTCCGTCCTCGGTTTTCCTCTCATTCTATAGCACTCCTTCCCTAACTCTCCCACCCTTAACTGCCCATCCCCTTATTGGAAGTACACAATACTATGTCGAAGAAGCGTTCGCTGCAGCCTTCCGGGCTGTTGTCGCTCGGACGTCCATGTAAAGTTACTACATCTCTCGTACGCGCTGTTGGCGTCCTTCATACGTCGTCTCTCCACCTTCGATGCACTCGCGCTTTCCGAGTGCTCTGCGCGCCTGACTTTGCATATCAAACGAGGCCAGATGTGACGGTGCTTGCTGGAGGTGAACAACCAGCAGACGTTGGCGTTAGATGGTGCGAGCGAGTCTAGCAAAAGCACAGTGGCGAGCCGAGTGGAGCGATTCTACGACGTTCGAACTGGAAGTTTGCTGATCGATGACAGCAGCATCGTGGCATACGACGTGAAATGGGTGCGCAAACTCATGGGACTGGTTGCTCAAGAACCGAATCTGTTCAATCGCTCGGTGCGTGATAACATCGCATACGGACTGGATCGCGTGGATGGCACGCCCGTGACTGACGAAATGATTGTTGAGGCAGCCAAAGCGGCAAACGCTCACTCTTTTATCACCGAACTGGAGGACGGATACGACACGGTTATGCGAGCACGCGGGAGCAAACTTTCTGGTGGACAACGGCAGCTGGTGGCGATTTCACTCTCAATCGTCACTGCTGAGAATTCTGGTACTGGGGTACTGGATGAGGCTACGTCGACGCTTGACGCGGTCTCCGAGCGCGTGGTGCAGGTTGCTTGGGATCGTGTGGGACCGGGAGGCGTTACGATTGCGGTGGCTCACCGACTGTCGCCTGTGAAGGACGCTGACGCTATCGCGGTGGTGTGGCGCAGAAAGATTCTAGAGGTTGGGCGACATGAGAAGTTGTTGAGGATTGAGAACTGGGAGTAGGCATATCTGGTGAAGAATCAATTGAGCGGTGGGGAGGAGACGAGCGAGTGACGTGGAATTTGGGTCGTGGGAGGGGGATGCTTGGTGTGAGAAGTGTGATATGTGAGATCGCGGGGTGGAGATGTTTATAGAGAACCTACAGTGTGGAAGATACAGCGCATTGCAGCGACTTGCGTGCATCGGAGAGTGTGGTTGATTGGGTTTTGTAACGGAGACGGCGATTGAAGTACAATTGGCGGGCGTACTTGATAAGGCCCTGCTGAAACTTAGCGGGAAAGTCGCACTGGACTGCTGACAGCCTGATGCGATACAAGATAGCCCGCGCTTCGGTTTGCGGCCAATGACATGTTTATATCCCAATCTAACCCAGTAACTCTAAGACGATTCTCAGCTCACGCTACTCTTCAAACTCAGCGCAACCCACTCATTGCATACTCGGTAAATTGGCGTTGCTCCACAGATTTCTGTACATTAATAACTTGGTTCAGGAGGGAGAGCACGAATTTGATGGGTACGCATCTGCTGTTTTGTCATCCAGTGATGTGGAAGGATTCACCAAGGGAATAGATAAAGCGCATCACGGCGTTGATTCGAGCAAACATGACGCAGGCAGTGTATCCAGACGGAGCCACCTTTGACGACGCGTACACGTACTTTATCGCTCTACGAAAGGGTTGGGTGGCTTTGTTTGCGGCGGGGACTACTGCTGAAATCCACTCATCTTGTTCAGATGGTGGCACAACCAAATTATTAGC
The DNA here is from genome assembly GCA_030374805.1 of Gracilaria gracilis. Taxonomy (NCBI): domain Eukaryota; phylum Rhodophyta; class Florideophyceae; order Gracilariales; family Gracilariaceae; genus Gracilaria; species Gracilaria gracilis. The sequence goes on along the minus strand of JARGSG010000137.1, from coordinate 53,262 downwards.
CAACAAAAGAGCTCAGGGCGCGGCACAACCAGACTTAAATCCGTTATGCCTACGACTTACGTAAAACGTTCAACGAGACATAGTTAGTACGCATAACGGAACGAGGCTAGCGCGGACACTGAAGAGCGCTTTTGGATGAGCCTTTTATTTCGTGATGAAATTGGAAGCGGGCGGTAACTGCCACTGTTTCTTTATGCAGCCGTTTTGAAACAGAAACCTAACGTTCCTGCACTGTATTCGACATGCTAACATTACAAGATAGTCATACAATAGTTACTCTTTCAACTCCGCCAGCTATGAAATGGGAAAGAAGCATGTTGTTGAGGTTGGTTGCTGTACTTTTCTTCGAAATGTAACAGCCCTATTTTTACGAAAACACTGTGCGGTTGTATAACGTCTAAGAGACACTTGGATAGTTTGAACGTTGTAGAACTGAGAGCGGCTTGAAGTTTGCCCATCGTTGACTCTAAACACAATCTGCCGATTCACCGCCGACTGGTTTTCACACACCGAAAACTTTCGGTCTAAAGGAAAGAAGTGTTTCGTTATAACGGCGTAATTCCAATCTGCATATTATACTGGTGACAAAATGGCTGACCACGTTTTCAAGTGTTTACTGCCTAATCAAAGCACAAAATTTGCCGTCAGGTATCAAACCACATTTGGAACAAAAACTCAAATTCATCATCATGTGGTGAAACAAAATAATGGAGGCATATCAAGGGAGTGTAGCAGATCGAGCATTAGAAAGAAAGAGTGGAGACAAAAGGAAGAAAACCGTCAAAAGGAGCGAGAAATACGCAGATGGAAACGAGCTAGTCTGTTGGAAAATGAGAGTTACGAAGATCGACAGAGGCGTCTGGCCAAAAGAAGAGAAGCGTACGCAAAACAAGTGTCCAAAAAAAATAATATGAAGTTGGATGCTAATATGATACAACTTCCGGTCAACAGCAATATTCTCTCTACAAGGGAAGATAGGACTGGTATTGAAGGGCAATATAGAATTGTTTCTAATATTGAGAAGGTGGAGATAGTTACTCACGTCCACTCATTTGAGTTATGTGCCGGACGGAAGCCGAAGGGGAACCTAATTCAACTTTGGAATACTTCTGAAGCTTCTCATTTGAGAAATATTTGAAAGTAGGTTAGATAGTTGAAGCAAAAAGCAAGTTTGAAAGTAAAGGCCGTTGAATTGCTCTATCATCGGCATTGCCTCAATTGGTGTGATGAGTTGAATAAACGGCCGTACACACAAGTCCCCAGCTGAGATTCCGATTATATCAAGTCGACATAGTTTTTCTGAAGAATGGCGGCTGCGACACGAACTCATACTCGCGTTCTGCCACAAAACTGACGGCTAAACTTCAAAACTCTTTCCGTAACGAAGTTTTCCATTCGGCGAGTTTAGTTCTAATCCTCTTTAAAGCCATGCGAACAAGGTACGCAATATCCACGCTTGCCACTACCGCCACACGCGCAACGCGGACACGCCAGCGCGCGCAGCGCACGACTGGTATGCACAGGCTTCGGAGGACATCTAGAGGCGGTTCCCCGAGGCCTTTACGCAGGCGAACAGAGACAGAGAAGTCGAGCTGCGTAGACTGATGCAGCAGCAGAACAGTGCACGAGCTACGCAGAACGAGACGGATGACTCCCCACAAGACCCTATAGACGCACCACTGCCACTGCCACAGCGCAGGTCAGGAGTTAGAAGCCGCACAACACGAGTGAGACGCTACGCAACGAGAGAGTTGTGAGGCCATGAACGACCAACGCAACAGCGACGATGAACAGTAACGCACGCGCCTACGAGCAAGGAACAACAACGAGGGACCCGCAACGCGCACAGGCAGCCGGAACTTCAGGCGAGGGTCGCACCGGTGGATGGAAGAATGAACGAGATGCGCATAGCGCTCGGAGGATGGCGGGAAGCGATATGAGGAAGAAGGGGCAGCGGCGCCTGCCAACGGCGCGAGCAACGACGGAACATATAAGCGGCGAGAGCGACAGGACGGCGTGGCCGACGTGCGTCGGAACGGGGATCCTCCTGCGAAGCCGACGGCCCCAGTGCGACTAATGCAAAGCACAGAATCACCACGGAGCACGCATATGCACGGGGAGGCGGATGCACACGGCGAGTGTGCCAATCAGAACAGCGCGAACCGCCACATCACGCCTTACAGTCATGCTGGCCGACGCAAAAGTGATCGTGATGACGAGGCGGCAACATGCAGTCCCCACGTCTTACGTGGGCTCAACAGACCACCACGGCACGCAGGAGAGGCCACAAACGGACAACTTGGCGCCATGGCTGCGCCGGAAGCCCTAAACACCATACGCAGACTGCACGTGACCTGGCCTGACGACGCGCAGGGGCCAGGACAGGGAGCGGCGCAGGAAGCGCCGCAGAGCCAACCGTTTCAAATTTGGGTGCGTTTCAGAGGCACTGACAGCACGGCACGCGCGGCACAGTATGCTGCTGGGCAATGCACAGCACAACGAAGCGCAGTCAACGAGACTTTCACGCCACACCCTGAGCCAGCACGCGCAGGGCGGAACCTAGATGCCAACGCCACCAACCCTACATGGAACTCGGCGTCACTGCCGCATGACGCTCCTGGCACCTGCGATCGAGCCTCACATGGCCGCCGTGCACAGCGCGACGCTCGAGCGAACACAGCGAACGCAGCGACGGCACACGAGCAGAGTACGAGGCCATCTCAGGCATGCGCACCTGTCGCGGGAAAGCAAGATGGTCCTGAGGACGCAACACGAACTGGAAGCTGCGGTAAGCGCCACCACGACAAAGCGCGGACCTCGAGCGACACACCTAATGCCTCACCACGACTGGCAACTAACGCTCCCACCGCTTCGCCCCACGACACCACCGAGAGTTTGCGACGTCGCATCCCACCCCATGGCGATGCTAGAAGACCCAACGACTCAAGACTCAACGAGGACATTGCGGCACATTGACACTGCACGACAGCGAGATGGATTCCCGCAGTCCGCGGGGATAGCAAACCGGCGCCACCACAGCCCTGCGCTAACGCCACACCATACTGACCTGCCCTCCACCTCCCCAGCAGCACTCACGACACCGCATGCAGCCCACGTCTGCCCGAGGCCTGGCACGATCGACACCGATGAGCGAGCGAAGAAGCGGGACACCGATGCGCGAAGCGACATGCGCAACGCGTACGACTGTGACGGACGAAGACAGGCAACATTGATCACCTCTCCTACAAGCGCAGCCTCACCTACGCGCACATGTCCACGGGCTCATGACAGGAGGTGGAGTGCTTCCTCACCGCGCACTCGATGTACGCCGCACGACCATTCCCGCGCCAACAGCACCAACATCACTACGTTCAATGAAGGAAGGGCGTAACGACCGAACGACCGTGGGCACCGAGATGATGACGGCTGGAACGACTACGTGCGGTATGCGCGACGCTGGCTCACTCTGCTGCCCTCGCAGTGGCGCACGGAGAAAGCGACACGAATCGAGCACACGACCACCCCCCCCATGTCAACGCACAAGTACGCTGCTACCCCCTCACGACGAAGAACGCGGACGCAGCCTCGGCCACAACGCCACCAGCAGACGGCAGGCATGGCATGCAGGCCCTAGCGGTAAACTCGCCGCTGCAAAGCACACCCCTCACCCCGACTCTGGACGCACGGCAACAGGCGCGAGGAATTAGGAGAAGCGGCGGGTGCACCGTACGCAGATATGGTATCCCAGTGTGGCAGAAGTACGAAACGTTGAAGATGAGAGCACCCCGCCGCGCGAGGGGACAACAGGCCCGGCAACAACTGCGGCGCGCCACAAGTCACGAACACGCACGATGGTGGGAGCGTTTTGCCACGGCAGTGGGTATTCACGAGCAGGCATGACAGAGCAGGAGGGCGTGGCAGGAGGGCGTCGGTACGGCGGAGGGAGGGAAGGCCACGCAACGAGGAGGCAGTCACCACCGAGAGATGAGGGCATATGCCCCAACGCGGTAACGAAGGACAGATGATTCAACGCACGGCATGGAAGTGCCACAGATCGCTCACGCGTGCGCCATGACTGAGCGCCCCACCGGGAAATACTACTCTCGGCAGTCGACGAATCGTCAACGGAATTGAGTTCATGTTTGAGTGAGTGCGGCGGCGAGCCATAATGGAATTCTGGCGAATCTCAAAAGTGTCCATGTACCGAGCTTTCATCAAAGCAGTTGCTTCATCCGCTCTGTCATGAAGTTCGCTCACCATTCGAGTTAATTGAGGATATGTGGAATCCGATGCGATGTGCGCAGTATCTTGCAACTGAGAAATAGCTTGCTGAAGTTGTGGGAAAGAGGCATCCGCAACGCGATCAGAAACTTCAAGCGCCTGAGCTACTGTGAAGAACGGGACGAGTTCTATGGATAGAAGATCCAAAACTTACTTCTTCTTGGTGTACAAATGGGATCGCTCGTTCATTTGTTGGGTTCTCTGTGTCACTTCGTCAAGGGAGTCGCCGAGCATCTCAATCATAGTGTTAATCTCCGCTGCGTTGGTGAGAAGGGTTTCATGCCTAGCTTTCGAATCTGCAATGAATTGTGGGGCTGTTGCAATAAGCTCTTTGACGCGTTCTTCTGCTTCCCGTAGGGAGACGAGGCAGCGCTGCTCCAATAGCCTCGCCGGCTCACCGCCTCGCAATTCCTCGTCAAGAATGCGCGTAGCGACCATGATATCATGTCTGAGTGCGCTCTGCAGCAAGTGTGCGTGAAGGACGGCTGCTTTGGGCAAGAAGGAGCGCGCGCATGTGTATCGATCGCTTGAAGGTTGCACGGACAAAAACCAGGACGTTCTTGATGGCAGGTACAAAGGGTAGAGTTGTGGGTGACGTTGGTTGCATATGCATACTGTATGCGTGGAGCGCTTTATTTTGCTAAATTCAACGACACACGTGTGGCAGGATGCAAACCGCCGCTTTCTTCCACAGCGGTTTTGTCGGTAGCCACTCCCACTTCTGACTTGTGTCAATAGCGAGTGGCGCTTCATGCCTTTCTCGCTTCTCTTCCCAAATACTGCAGACCTGATCTCGGGCGGTGACGCGACTCCCACCCCCGTGCCAAGTGCGCACTTCTTCAACGAGCAATCACCCATTCGGGACTTGCCCAACGTCTCGCTCTCGCACTCCCCAAATGTATGCATTCGACAATCAGCTTTTCGTAACGCGCAAGTCTCGAGCGAAGCCTTGTTCCACCTCAACACCCGCTTTTCTACGTTGTCAACCTTTGCTCAACGAAGCGCTTCAAACGGCAAGTCTTCCAAACTGTTTTTCGTATGAGCACGTCATTCGCGTGTCATCCGTTTGACGTTGTTAATCCGTTCCCCTGCTTCCTTCGCACCTCCCGCGAATCTTTCCGGCACCGTTGCTCTCACTTGTACACACAAGTAATGAAATGCAACGCCAGAGCGTTTTAAATTCTGTTGTCTCTGATTCTATTACGAGCAAAGCGGGCACGCGGATGTGATTGCGAGCTGCAGTGGCATTGGATCGGGTGGTTGAGAGCGCTCACACGTGGCTGGATGTCCTGCTGTTCTTCTCCCATGTGCTATTCTGTTCCAGATCACAGCCCGGACGGCCAGCACTTCTCTATGGCTCGCAGAGCGCTGACTCTCCCTTGGCGGGATGGAGTTCTCAAGTTGCCCATGACATCTCGACGACAAGTTGCCGCTCAACGAAAGCGATGTGCGGAAGCGGACGTGACGAAGCAGCAAAGAAGGTAACCGCGTAAGGGTGGTCCTGACTCACCACGCCACGAGCTCGCAAAACGTGATGCAGCGCCGTAGCAAAGCTGACTCGGGACGCGCTACCCACAATGGTGATAACGGTATCATCGCGAGGTTACCTCCATGTAGAGGCAAGGGGAACGAAACGAACGAACGAACACAATGAAGCGAAGCATGAGAATGTAGTCGATGATCGATTGACATCAGCACCCGCCAAGCTGGCCGCTCACTCAAAAATCTCGCCGAATGTCCGCACGCAGAGACTTTCCGCCTCCGCCGCGGCCAACCACAACGCGCGCGCCTCTGCCTGCCCGCCACAGGTTCCCGCATACGGCAAATACTTGCGTGCAAGCAAGTATCGGACGGATTGGTTCTCACAGGTTAGAGTTTTTGCTGTTCGAGCTATTCGCCTGAAGCGAGGAACTGTGATTCAGCCTCTGTATTTCATTCATGTTACTGCTTTCAGCATCGTTACCTTGCTCTTTTGGTTCCAAATGAAACCCATAAAGGCAACGATTGAAGATCGTTTGGGGACCTTGTCCTTCATGGGTATATATTTCGCGTTCTCCTCCACATTCAAGACACTGTTTTCTTTCCCAACTGAAAAACATGTTCTTAACAAAGATCGTGCGTCTGGTGCGTATCGCCAAAGTGCCTACAATTTTGCAAAGTCCATGGTACGCCTCTTCACTCCAACAAACAATCTTGCTTCTAGCCTCTCTGTGGCGTCATTTGTACTAACCATGTTCCCCATGCGTTCGTTCTGGTGGCAGATGGAGACTCCAGTAGATATGTTGGCACCTATGTTTTTCGCCTTAGTTACGCACTGGGCTATCGGCTTGAGCCCCAAATTTCACGCATTCTTGCTTTACACGATTGCTCTCATTCTCAACGTGATTGTCGGACAGAGCTTGGCTTTATTGGTGTCGTCTTTGTTCGTGGAAATCAACCCGCCCCCACCCCATCCGCCCCATTCACCAGTAGCAACCCCAGATTCACCATCGCATCCACCCCAAGTTTCATCCATTCTTGCTTTACACGATTGTTCTCATTCTCAACGTGATTGCCAGACAGAGCGTGGCTTTATTGGTGTCGTCTTTGTTCGTGGAAATCAAACAGGCTCAAGTACTGGGCACCTTAAGGATCCTCAGCTCCATCCTCGCATCTGGGTACTATAATGACCCAAACAACACACCAGCCTTCGTCAAACCATTTCAGTATCAAAGCTTTATTAAGGTATGCGATACTAGTTTTGTCGCGGCATCCATGTGTTTCCATGTGCTAACTCCAAGCGTCTTCTGACTCATAACCGATCGTTTAGGATACATATGAGGCTATGGTCAGAATAGATGTGTTGCCTCCAAGAAAATTCATTTGCGTTGAGGAAAGGGCGAGTACCGTGTACTCAAGCAATGGGTTGCGTTCTCCTATTCTTGGACACGACGTTGTCCGAGGCGCACAGTTAAATGATTCATTGTCTATCGGAGGAAACGTGGTGGTTCTAACTGTGTGGATGATTGTGCTGCGAGTCGCTGGCTATTTCGCGTTGAAGATGCTGCACACGGATCACAAGCCCAAAGTTGCTGCATGGACGAAGTCCCAGCAAATGGACTTGCAATAGAACTGATATCAGAAAATATTGGCCATCTGGGGAACTGCTCATTGACACAACGTTGCATAACGTAATCCGGCCCAAGCCTGGCGCAGTTCTACCTTCGTAGCTCGCATACTTTATACCACTGATTTGTGCGACTTCTTGACCATTTTACTGGAGACGGAACAATGCCTACGACACGTCTGAAGACCTGGTCTAAGATACCTGGCCTGCAGTTCTCGCGGTCAGTTGCTGTGCTTGTCTCCCTAGATGAAACCGATTGTTATATCACTTTGATACTGGAAAAAGTACAGTTGAGTAGCTTGTCATCCACATTCCATTGTGGAACATCACTCTGTCTGCATTCGTCACAGCGATCACTACAGCCGTTTCATCTTTCGCAAAATCTGAAGTACACCAACGCACGCCGACGCAGTTAGTGCAGCTGTCATGCTCGTCACCGTCGCGTACGTCAGCGGGTATAAAGAAATAGCTTCGCGCACGGCCTGTGACATGGAGAGACTTGACTCGCGCGACAGTTTGCTTGCAGCAACTTCCGCTACTACAAAATCCTCATTCATGCCTTCTTTCCCGGAAACAAGCTTTGCAGCATTCTGTGATGCTAGATTGTGTGCTCCCCGAAGGCCCAGATCTTCCTTCATCACGACATACAAAGGAAACTCTGGCATCAGGCTACTCATTCTTCCCTTATCTTCAAAGCGCATGATAAACTCCGAATCACGACTGGTAATGAACTCAATGTTCTTCGGCGCAATGCCACCTGCAACATATATACCGCCATATGGTAGATACTTCAGCGCCACGTTCCCGACTTCCCCACCGTATACAGCGAACATAATCTGTAGCGCACGCATGAAAAGGTGATAGTTGTACTTCTCGGCACCGATCAAACGCCCTTTCTCTGTCGACGTCTGATATTCTCGATCGAAAGCCTCATTCACTTGATCTGGATACTTCTCCCGAAGAAATTCGTAGATGTTCTCGAGCCCCTTTCCAGAAACCAATCGCTCCACGCTAACGCGAGGCAACAAATCTGCCTCTGCAAACTGGCCATTTCTCTTCGGGTTTGTATCCAATCGCTTTTGAAGAAAAGATAAGAGCTCTTGTTCAAGCTTTGAACGTGGGGCGAACACTCGCCGAGACAATATGATGCGCTGGGCTCCTAAATGAACGCCATGTTTGCCGAACTCCTGCACATGTGTTCGTCTAAGAAAACGTGCTGTACGAAACAGCATGTAGCCGTGCAAACTTCTCATCCTCTTCTCTGCCCTTCTTTCTGCTGTTGTCACTACGCTTGCATTAAGACAAGGATTTCTCCGCGTCCCGGCTTTCATGTACCTCTCTTTCGAGTCAACAATTCACCAGCTGTCCACCTCGAGTACATTATCACTTCCATCTTCTTCGCTGCCTCCCAGCTCTGTCGCTGTTTCAGTATTACCCAATATGTGATGCTGAACTCGTACTCTCGTTGAACGTCGCAGCTTCAGATCTGGGCGTACTGGTATTGCCAATATGCCCAGACCTTGATCTGTAACTAATGTTACACGATGAACTTACAACTCGAGTTGGTAGATAACCGCAAAACTTGCTCATCCTGGAGTCCGCGCCAATGGAAGCATTCCACCTCGTCGCCAAACCTTCGCGTATCTGCAACTCGCAACGTTTCCATATCTACACATAAATTGCCCTCGCACAGGTACAAGTTTGCGTCCTTCGCCTTTCGCATCGCCAGGCCCCCACTATACTCGTACGACCCAGCGAAATCGGCTTCGGCAGAAACCGCCCCTAGCCCATTCTTTGAAAACGGTAGCTTAATAGTTTCTTTCTTGCCCATCTTGACCACAGTGTCCACATGCGGCAGTCGCTTCTTCGCCCATGTCTTCCTGGTGTCCACATAGCCACGGAGCGAGTCCGTAAACGTCAATCTTCCCCCTGTTCCACGCAGTTCGTTGTACGTCAGGAAGGTCAACGTCAAGAGCGCGATAACGTCGCTGATGACCGTGTGCGTACTATCGTCCGAGTGCAACGTTCGTGATGTTGCATATGCCGCGAGCGCCAATGTCCCAAACACAAGCAGCACCAGAATGCGCCATCTCTCAACGGGGTTTATTTTTACTACCGTAGAACGGCCCCGCTCATCAACCGCGTTGAAGCGCCTCCATTGTTCGGGGGTGACATCAGGTTTGACACATCTAAAGTTGAACATGGTGCCGCGAATGCCACCGTCGTAATGCGTGACAAAGATGCGATTCAACGTGGGCGTCGGATTGTTGCCGTTCGCGGTATCGGCGATACTGGTCACATCGCTTGCTCGAGCTCGCAGCTGCACCCTCCTTGACGGTCCTGACAGACCTCCAGCGTAGAAATGAGTGCCCTTGAAGTAGATAGTTCCGCCTTTGACAGTGATGGCACTGCGTATTGCTGCACTCAAGACGGGTGTTTGCAACACGATGTCAATCGTTTGATCCACTTGATATCTGTCGTCCTTCGCATAATGTTGTTCTTGAATGTCTACGAGCAGCTGGTATGCATCATTCGGATGCAGAACAATGTTTATCCTCTCGGTGGGAGATGGGTGTTTGCTCTCTGAACACGCCATTGCAGAATTCCAGTTCCATCCACACTTTTCCAGATTTTCAGGGCCTTCCTTCAACGTGAGCCGACCTGAGCCGTGTGCAGCAATGTATGTGGCGTCTGTGGACAGAGTTTTCGAACAGTGTGCCCATCCGCTATGGTCAGCAGAAAGAATTGGGCTTCGAACCCTGAAATGGGTAACGAGGTGTTCGGTGAGCTGTTCCACAGCACCAAAGCTGTAAAGATCTTTGACTGTCATATACCACGTGGAGAGACATTCGAGCTTGAGCTCTGTCTTGCGCTCGGATCCAAACATGTCCGACAGCAGCGGCTGGACACACGTGGAGCGGAGACCAGCGACAGTGAAGTTGGCGTTGAACAAGGTACGCACAGCATCGGCGAAATAGCCGTTGGTAATGACACCTCTGTCGCGCGTGCTCTCCACCTTAGTGCGAAGAGGCAGGGTACCATCGTCCTCAGCCGCCTGGTACATGAAAGGAACATACGAGCCATGTGGAGTACGCTCTAGGTGGTACATGACCGTTGATGATTTGATCAAGTTTGGGGCATTAAAAGCGGATAAAAGAAGTGATGGTACTTATTTGAGAGTGCCTCACCCCATTCGTGCTAGGAGGCGGTATCGAGGGAGACAGATGAGGCTGCCAATGGAGGCCATATACATCGCACCAGATCGCTCAACAAACAGACTCACTTTGCAGAGGGAACGGTGCTGTTTGGAACGCGAGGACTGGAACCGCAACTCTGCAATCGCATAGCTTCGTACCCTTCGAAGAGTAAATGAAATTTGAATGTTCTGGCCACTGGAAAGTGTGCAAAGTAAAAGACACATAACTTTACAGCTGTGTCGTCGGCGCGACGGCGCGTGCAGCGCGACGGCGATCATGGATTGCGTTGCCGCTCCGCGTCGCGGCACTATCTACCATCTGCCGCCCCGCTACGCACTGCTACCTCACCGTCCTTGCCCACCGCACGCCGCCGCCGCCGCGCACCCGCCGCCGCCGCTCACCCGCCGCCGTACATTCATTACCGCACACACGCTTTAATACCTCTCAGCCAATGTCTCCAACCAGGTTTTCGCGAACATGGGATGCAAAGGAGCATTTTCGATTCCTAGTTGGCCTCAAAGCGTACGGACGGGGTGATTGGGAAAGCATTGCTGACGTTGTTAAGACGAAGTCGGTGCTTCAAGTACAATCTCATGCCCAGAGATACTTTCGTTGCCAAGCAAGGCCGGATACAGAACCGTCTTCGTCCTTACTGCGACTTTCTCTCGATTCGAATGAAATGAAGTGCGTGCAGCAAAGCATGAGCAAGAGCCAACGTGAAAGTCTTGGACGCTTCCTTTCGTATACTTACTTCAAGAAGAATCAGTAAAACAAGACTTGAACCATGGACGTCGCTATTCTGGGTTGGGTGGACATCATCGAAGAAACAGGTACCAAAACGCCATGAAATCTGTGACATTCTTGGAGGAAGAAAGATCAATGGGAGAAACTGATGCTCTTGACATACCGTCTCCACCGAGCATGAGCAGCGATAGCGACACGGAGGACGTTGACAAGATTATAAAGATAATGGAAAGAGAGGGAATTGAACACAACCAAATCTACTGTGCTTCCAACTCCAAAAAAAGAGGAGACTTAAGAGAGAAGCTTCATGTCGTCTCGGGCGGACAAACAAATAATCAGAAAGAAGAAGAGACGTGCTATCCCTTCTGATATCCCATCGTGAAGAACATGAAGTATTGCTGGTGTATAGTCTCGCCGTCTTCGTCTTGCAGTCAAGATTTTTTTTGCTGCACCAATACTTATCCTGGAGCTGGACTGAAGTATCTAAGAACAGCGCCGTGAGCCGCCTCAATAAGAGTTAGGGTCGTGTTCTCTGCTTCAAGTGCACCCTTTGTCTATGTCCAATGGGTCTGGGAGTCAGAACATGCTGCACGACTGTATCTGCACCACGCTGGAGTACCACTAACCATTACCAGATATATTTATGCACGACTGGCCTACAGCCCCTTGATATGAAGCTCATAGATCGTCCGTTAGCAATCGTTTCTGTGCAGCGACTGAATCAGATGTTTTTGATTGTATCAAGGTCACATTCCTCTTCTTCTTCTGCCGACGTCGACTCTCAGCCTTCTTACGACGTTTCTTAGCAGCACGCTCCGGATCAACTGCGGCCAATAAAGCTGCATTTCTCTTCCGGGTTTGTTTGATCTCTGCTCGCAAGCTCCTGAGTTGATTGTAGACCTCAAAGTACTCGCTAGTTCCTAGAACCTCTGTTAATGATTCTTGCAATGTTTGTGCCAGCATACGCAACCCCACTCCCGTGATTCCATCACTGTTTGTATCGTTACCGTCTGGACCACATTCCTCAGGCTTGTGCGGGACGGGTTCCTTTGTTTCAGAACTATCGGGTGCTAGAAATTGAATTTCTCCGGATTCCAAGATCTTCACTACTGGATTGATATACTGTCGTGCGTGTCGGCAAATTTTGTCACGATCCCACCGCTTAGTAGACACAAGACGAAAGCTCAGGGCGCATCCCCTACGAAGCATATCTGAGCTTTCCAGCTTACCCTTCGATGCAATTCCTGAAATTCTTGCGATAAGCCAGTTAAGAGCTCGACCTTCTTGGAGATCATTCTCAACATCTGAAGAACTATCTTGAGGATTCCTGCTGCGATTCACTGAATGAAGTCTTAAATCTCCAATCCTTGGATTGCTTTGAAGCACTACAGCCATAGAGAGCAAGTTCTCAAGCGTTTCCTTTGCAAGTGCAGGGCAAAGGATATTGGCTTCCAATTGTAAACAACTCGATCTAAGAAGCTCGCGGACCAGATCATTCGAGTACCATATCAATGAGGACACTGGCATGTCTTTGATAGCCAATGTTCTCCCACCGGCTGAAGACAGGTGTCGTCTTAGGAGTCTGGCAGCAGATAGACGAACCCATTGATGATTAGACAAAAGAAACAATGGCAGCACTTTCCACACCGGAAACACATATGGTTGCACTTCTAGACTTTTCCTTCCCTTCAAGGAGGACTTCGCAAATGCTTCCTCCAAACACAACAAGAACGAATGTATAGCTTCCCACTGGTTTTCACCTGACAAACCGGGTAGTACAGCGGCTGCAGTGCGAACGACTAGACTCAGCTGATCAGCACTAAGACGGCCACTCATGCACGCAGCAGTTAAGCTAACGGCGCCTGATCTCTGAATAACAGGGTCAAGAGTGCCGTCTGTTTCTATAACACGGGAGCCGGTTTCACTAGACAGAACCATTCCCGATAAAGTAACCGCCATCTTTAGAAGATCAAATACTTTTCGCCCGTACGGAACCTTTTCGAAAAGAAGCTGCAGACATTGGCTTGCATTTGAGCGGCAGTCGGCATCAGTATCAAGTGATACCATGGACGCCAACGCCACAATAAGGTATTCACTTTCTCGCTTCAAGACGTCCCCGGGGAACTTGTTCAATACGGCATGTATCGCATTCAACGCCACAAGCCGTCCATCTGCGAGCTCATAACTCAAGTTGCGTACAAAAAAAACCCGAGGTGTTGGCGCACGCGTTTTGACCCCAGCGGAAATGACACCAAGAACGTTATGGAGAGGTTCGTACAGGCGTCTCGAAGTTGTCGAGATTGGCAGTGTATAGCTATGTGGTTGGCTCTCTCTATAGCATCATAGAGCTTTGGAATGATAATGACAATCTGTTCATGTGTGGGTTTGTAAACTTGTTGCGATGTGTTGGCGCGGAGATTCCACTGACGGAAGGGGCTCGCGCGTACGCGTTTGTAAACGGCCACATAGCTCTCATCAAAATGAAACACAATCAGTTGATCGTTGCAACAAAAGCGAACAAGGCATTGATAGCAAGGGTTGACAAAGTTGCCGGGAAGCGAAGGCTTGCACAACATCTCAAGAGGCAGCTTCGCAGCGTGTCTGTATACTGCGATGTGAACGCAGACCTTCCACAGCATGACTTCCAAGCAGTGGATGAACTGGCTGTTTTGGCGGAGAAGGACGAAGAGCGACGAGGACATCCGCGGCGCCACTTTGACGGAGGACTTGGTTGTACCGGGTACAATGGCGCTCGACGTGGACAAAGCTGTGGATTCATCGTGGAGAAAGAGAACGTACAACTTGAAACGATGGTGGGAGAAGACGCAACGAGGCCATTTCCATACACGTGAAGCTGACACCAGCACTGCGCTCAGTACTACAGTACCGTCGGTACCGTCGGTACATACATTGACGAACGGCGTTGTGTTCGCAGATTTCAATCAAGGGTGCGTTCGGGTGACGACCCGAATCGGAGACGAGACTGTTTTCAGAAGACTGGGTAGACCGACTGCCGGAGCCACGGAGCGTTGGTCTTCGGTTTTCGCTTGTGTGCGTGGGCACGTTGGATGTGCGACGGCGGCGGCGCTCAATGGTTCGATATGGCCACGTGCGGCAGTGAAGACACACGACGGTATTGTGATGGTGGAGTGTGGCAACAACGGCAGCTCTTAGTCCGTTCTTCGTCCAAGCTCTGACTCCCGCCTAAACTTGATTCTCCCCATTTTCCACATCCACACCGTTGTCATCATCTCGCGCATTCCGTTCAGCCTCGCCACTTCCCGCAGTTTTTTCCCACTCATCCGGCTGCAATCGTATCCGAACGCTGTTTCGTTCCTCTACGTTCGCCATGCCATTCGCGTTTTCACTCCGCCTCACCTCGAACAGAAGAGGCTGTTCTTCGAACACCTGCTGCGCTTTCCAACCCTGCCAAACCCAGTAGAATTTCGTTCCATCATCGACAGTCTTCCGTCTGGCCAACCCACGTCTGGACTGGCTCGATATGCATATCTTCGCCTCACTTCTTTCGAGACCATCTGCAAGACGCATGCAATTCCCGCCAGTGCGTCGTGCCGTGGCAGTTGCTATGCAAAATCATTACCCAGATCCTATCACTGCCCTGGCATTGCGAGGTATGCCAACTGCCGCAAGGCGCTTGCTATCTATTATGAGCTCTATGTGTGGCAGATCTCCGTCGGACATTGCTGCTCTAGCCACTTTCACTTCAGCCGCAATACGCACATGCCCAGAGATAACAAATTCTATTGTGGCAGACTTAGGACGCGGTGAAGCTTCTGCTCAGATGGTACTCAAAGTTCTGATTATGCGTGGGGTATTAGTCAAGCCTAGTTTCGCTCTCTCCACAAATTAGCGTTGCCGTTGCGGTGAAGAGTGATAAATGGCAAAGTTTGGTTTGTCATGCTGCGAAAGTCCTTTTTGTTCGGAGATGAACAAGAAAGAGAAAAAGCCTTGAAAACAGCACATTACATCGTTCAGACGGCGAACATGGATATCGTACGTGATACAATTTCCATCATGGACGATTCCGTTCCTTTGTCTCGTTCTGATCACGTTGCAATCGGGTTTCTGAATACTGTTACAGTGGCAATCACGCGAGGGTTGAATAGAGCTACAAACTTTCCTTGATCAGGCGAATCCTATCACAATGTCCCAAGGGATTTCTCAGCTTTGAGAGCGACCAGAGACTAAGCGGACCGGACACAATCCGTATTGATATTGGACTAGTTTGTGGACCAAAGCTTATCAGCAGTTTCATCCATAGTTGCCGCCGCGATCGGCCTCCAAATTAGCTCTGAATCCGTCCCATACCGTTGAAAGTGTTTCTGCTAATGTGCTAAATGCTGCAGTTCTCGTACCTGTTGTATGCGTGACGCTATACGGAGCGGTAGACTATGAGTCCATCGAACCTGAGGCATACCAATTCCAGTATGAAGAGAATGAGGATGAGGATGTTCCAGAGACGCTCATGAGTATGAGCGAGCATGATCTGGCCGCTGCAATAGCTTCTTTTGGGGCCAACATGGCAGCGTTGATGGGAATTGTTAACGTATCGTCGAGTTGTACCAATATTTTCGAAAGCGCTCTGGGGAGAAGGAACTCTACCTCTGACACGAAGATCTTATCCAGTTTTCTGGAACGCTTATTGGAGTTCGACCGCATGTTCAATGCCATGCAATTCGCTTACGAGTTGCTACAGAAACGGCATGTACAGAACGAAACGCTTAATCTACATGGCTCGAAGAAAACAGTCTTAAAGTGTTCTCTCATGCCCAACCAAGTTGTTGACAAGTGACGTGAACTCACATGTTCAACAGCGATCTGTGATTGTAGCCAGCGCGCCCATTGAACCACCATCCGCTTCACAAACGTCCACAGAGCAGACGGAGACAACACTCATTTTTGAAACGGACGCACTGGACCCGTCGACAGGCTCTGTTGTAGTGCCGGCAACTTTCAACCTCGCGGGCGCTTTCATGTTTTCCGGCGGGCTATGCGTGTAACTGGGCGATGGATGGCTGGTTGCAGGATATCCAATCTTGTTACTTGGACTGCTGCTTTCTGTTCAGACTTTTCGATTTCGGTTCGTGTTCGGACCAACACGTCTCAGCGTGGCGCGGAAAACTGGCGACGGGCTTAAGATAATCAGAGGGTGGCAGTATGAATTGATAACCAACTGGGAGCTTTGGTGGAAACAGCTGCCTATACTAGCGTACTTCAAGGAAAACGAGAGCTACAATGGACGTGGGAGCATACATTTCTTCCCTGTCCTGTGTAAGGGGGATGTTTTGTTGAGTGAGCTGAGAAAACGTACCCCTCATCTCGACAAGACGCAGTATGATTGAACCGGACGCAAGTTCGCATGAGGGGTGCATTTGGTGCGCATGAGACGTGCTGTTGACGTGGTCGTGGACGACGTTTCACCGGCACCGCGCCTTCCGCTCGAACTGGAGCAGGTGTTCAACAACATTTTAGATAGTTTGAACGAAGGACAAGTTTGACAGCACCATCGGCTTGAATCCAAGAGGCACAGCGTGCATCGAATTGGTGCGTGCCAGTTGTTCCCGTCGGAGAGCCAAGGCGCCTATTTCGTGAGAAACACAAGTGTGGAGCATTTCTCAGCAGTTTGTTTAGACACATAGCATTCGTCTGTAACGCAACACTATCGAGGTTTGATTTGTGTCACGTACACCTGTTCCACAACGCCAAAGTGAACACGATAGGTGTGTTGTTCCATGCCAAAGAGTATCCCGCGAAACGCGAGAGTACGCCGTTTAATCTGGGATACTGTCAATGCGGGTCCAATGTAGGCGCCAGTGAGGCGTCGATGAAGCGACGGAACGCGCTGTGGAGTCCGAGGCGGGCTGATGTGGCGCGAGTTCGTCCTCTCGGAAGAGGCCCGCGTTTCACCGTTTACGAGAGCGATTTGGGTACCGTTGGTACTGCAGTGGCTGATTTATTTTTCTTCCCATATGGCGTACCGTCGGTAAATCAAGATCTGCACCACGTTGTGCCATTTCGTTAAGCGGGCGCGTGCATTGCTGGGCGCTTCCTTGTGCACATCGCGTGCGCCACATCTTCATCTGCAGCGAGTCACCGCCTGTGACCATGCCATGCGTTCTCTCCTTGTCTCCTTCCCCTATTTAAATGGAGATGCTCTTGGAGACGCACGCCGATTAAACCATGTGTACTTCGCACTTCTTCCTCGCTTTCGAGAAGCATCCAGTCGTGCGTGCGACAACTCCCCTGAAGCCTCACCATGCCTTTATTCCGTTCCCAATATGTTGGCCAGGTTGAAATCCTGGAAGACGAGCAACCTGCGCAAGACATCGACGTTTCCGCTTCGCCTGCGACCGAACAGAAGAGTGCGGCAAGAACATTGCTGTTACACGAAGCAAACGTAGGGCTGCAGGATACGAAGACCATTCTCACAGACGAGACAGCTGGAAGGTATTGACGGCACTGTCGACAAAGCGGGAAACACTGTGTACCAACTCACTCGAAACCCCCTCCGCGCCCTTGTCGAGAAACTCCTCTCACGGAGGCAGAGACGTTCAAAGCGAGGCAAAATTGCTCTTCTCTCGACAAAGGAGCAGCCCCACGACACCCACTCCAAATCAAGCGAATCTGAAAACGAGTCCCAAGCATCATGGCTTGCACGCCGTAAGGAGGTGTTAATCCCTGGTAGTATGAAGAAAGGTAACCGTGATGAGATGGAGGCACTTGAGCCCTTTGATGACGATTATTCTGATTTCGATGACGACGTGAAAGTTGTCCTTCAAGAGCAGCGCATGCAGGCGTTGTTATCCTGCAATACCAATCCAACCCTCGCTACCAGCTTCGTTGAGGGCATTGTGCCGTCTTCCTTGGCACAATGGCTCCCAGAAAATGGCTCTCGTTCGACGAGAACCGTGATCAACTCATAGACCTGTTCGTCGCCCTTTCGAGACTCGCCGATTGTCACTGCGAACACGGAAAAGCTGCTGTATTGCTCGCTGGCTAGCCTTAGGGGTGCCATTGGCGATGGGCAATACATTTTTATTAACGGCCGTTCTTTCACGCCTCGTTCGCTTCTACACGCGTCTGAGATACTTTTTCGCTGTCTGTCATGCATCTCAAACGCTGCGGCGCATGCCGTGCAGCTTTTCAAGCCTGACATGACCGTGACCTCATGTTTCGCGACTTATGCTGCGCAGCATGATTCTGATGGCAGCCTTCGAGTTGGCTTACGTCTCGATCAGTTGAAATGGTATATCGTCGGAGATTATTGCGGTCAGTGCCGTCGCAGGCAGAGAGTGCTGCGCGCCAGTAGACACTGAAAATGGGTCGTTGCGCGCTGTTCAAATATACGGCCGAGTATGGACTGTGCGGCTCGCACTTTCGCTCTGTTCTTTTGTTCGACTTCCCCCGTCCAGTTTGAATTTCATGTAACTCAGTATGGCCTCCGCTTGCACGCTCTGTGGCAAAGGGTTCGTCGCTAGCGTCTCACGGTAAGTTCTCGCATAGATACTGCGGCACATCATGACCGAAAAAAACCACTAACGTGTTCTACATCCCACAGATCCAAAAGTAATGCTTTTTGCGGCGTTTCATGTACCAAGAAAGCTTCTGCCTACGCACGCTGGTCCAAAGAGTCTAAACCTGGCAGCTTGCGTGGTAAGAAGACTAAGGATCGCTATTCGAAGCACAGCGCCTCTATCCGTCCTGCTCCAATGGGTGGAAGGCATGCAGAGTGGTTGAGGTCGAATAACATAGTGGAGGACGACACCGCTTTAGACTGCGACACCAACAGAAGTGACTCTCATAAACGTGCTGTTGAAGGGAGTTCTACCTGCAAACTAGAGGTCAACTCCCTCTCATTGGAAGGCACAATAGGTCGTTACGATCATGAAAGAGATTTGCATTGGTAAGTTTGTCAACATCATTTTTTCCTGCCAAGCGAATCCATGTACTGACTGGTTCGTCGACTTTCCATCGTATTCTATCAGGGTCAACATTGGTTCTGGAGGTTTTTGGTTGCGTTTACGAGGAGTAACGGTGAAACTTGGTTGCTCACAAACCAAAGAGAGCCTTCCATATTTGGAAAGCAAAGGCCCGAGTATAATTGACAGCTGTGGCCAGTCTTCTATCGGCGAGCCTTCCGTATTCGAGCCTTCCTTTGGCCATTCTTCCATCGGCGAGCCTTCCGTCTACGAACCTTCGAAGGGTGACGCTTTCACCGGCCAGACTTTCTCAGGCTTGCTTTCTCAATAAAGAGATCAGACAAACGGCTAACCTGTATCAGATACTCTGACAATCTTAGACCTTCGTGTGCTGGGTGGGTAACTCGACATGCTTCGAGGTCTTTTTCGGTAAGCTTGCACGAATACCGTTCCGTTGACGTCACCAGCAAAGCTCCTGGTGACATACAATCGTACACTTGCACATTCTTTTACGTGTATTCTGTATTTCTGCATTCGGAATGTCGTCAATATGCCAATGCTATCGTCAATGCCGTCAACCTTGAGAATCGGCGAGCCGTCATTGTAGAACAGTTCAGCGGATCCTTTTGATTGGTTCGTTATTCAAGTAAACAGGATATGTATACGTCCACATCAATCCATGTGGACGTTGACAGCGGTTAGTGACGGTTCTCGGATAGCCGCGAAAGGTTGTCAAGGAAAACCATTCACCACCACCGTGGTGGTGAATGGTTGTATATAAGTGGACAGTCCCCAACAACTTGTTGGGGACTGTCGACTTATATACAAACAAGACATAAACCGAGTACTGGGCGAGAAAAGCCCAATATTTGTAGAGCTGATGTAATGCTCTTGGCCCAATCATCCCTGCTACTTGAGCTTTAGTTTCTTTAGAGAAGGAAGACGGCCTACTACCTGGTTTCTCCGTAAGGTCGCCACTGCTTCTGAGACCTCCAACAACCCCAGAGTGTTTCTTGGGCCTGGAACTGCCTGCTTTCTTGTTAGATGTCATGTATTCTTGTTGGCATTAGGCTTCAACAGTCATGGTAATCAAGAACTGTCTTCTTATGCTCTAATCATTATGCACGAAACAACTTGTATTTTCGAAGATACTAATAACGGCATCTGAATAAACCCACAATCACCGTCAGGCTGAAAACAAAACAAACTGAAAACAGAAAGGAAAACTATCTGGGTGAGGCTGAAAGCTTTATGCGCTAGAATCTCGTCTTGTTCGCGTATTTCATGTTCGTAATATCTGCGCCATGTACCGCAAACCTCCTATTTGCGGCTGCCATGCCCATGCTCGCCTGGATCACGCAAAGCACTGCGCTGACGAATATGAAACAGTTGAAAGAAAAGAAAGAAGGAGTTCCGAGCTGCTCACAAGGAAAATCTCGTACACAGGAATGCATATCATACCCTTAGCTATTGCAGTCAATGCCCGCACAAAAACTCTTACGAGTAAAGAAAACCAACTCTTCTCTGCACTTGAGTAACTCTATATTCTTCCCGTTATTTCCCTGCGATCCTACATGTCTCGTTTCTCTATTGCATCGCGGAGAGAGCTTTCTGGAGAACTTGGCATCCTATTATTGACCCCATCTGGTGGTGCTATTACGACCACAACCATGGAACCTCCGCAGGACTCTATCGCCCGGCCTTCAATTACACGTCGTTCAAAACGCCAGATGCGACGGCACCCCGCGAACATCAACAAGAATCGCACAACGGGTTCAAAGTTTTCTCGTTTCCGTCGCACGACCAGCGAAAGTTTGTGGTCATTGTTGTACATATGCTTCTGTCACGGGCCCGTCGCTTCACCACCCGCCACAATACCATGGTGTTCGCTGTATTCGACGCCGACTGGAATCTCGAGGCTGAACTTAACATGAAAGCCGATTTCGGGGCTGCAGTTGTCACTAGGAAGGACCGCTCCAACTTACCCATCAGCGCCGAGGATGATTGAGTTCTCAAGGAGCTGAAGGCAAATCAGTTGTTCGCCATTCGACGTTTCAATCTGTTGAACGTCGACAGCGGGTATCCCATGTCCGTGGACAAAAACTTCTTGCTTCATAATCACATGAAGCCAACTGATGACAACAAGCATAGTATTCTGAAAGGAATCTATGAGCAGTGGCGAGCAGGGTTGACAACGTGTCTGGAGCCCAAGCATAGGTTTGTGAACAGGGGTTTCAACTTTGACGTACGTAATCCTTCGACGGCGATGCGATACGTGAATACCACGTCAGACGTTTCAATGCAACGGTTATCGGGCGACAATGTCAACCGATTTCTGAAGATGTGAGACGCGCTGGTGTTTGGGGCCGAGTTGTGTCGATTTGCAAGTGGCGGGTCGGATCAGTTGGAAAGTCAGGGGTGTTCTATACGGATCCATACTTCAAACACTTGGAAGATGGAAGTGGACGTTTTGCTGTGCGCCAGTTCATCAGCCCTTCTCTAGGCATTTTGGAGTTGAGGAAAGGGCTTATGTTACCGGTTGGGCCGTGGTCCGAAGCAATGGCGTATGTGCCTCCGGGAACCAACCGGCTCGACGGCAGGAGGATGGAAAATATTGAGAACGCGGTGCGACGATGGGCCAACTGAGTGAAAGAGGTATAGATAGAAGGAATAAATGTTCAAAGGATTAACTTGACAACTTCACTTGTTTTCATATTCTCACTTCTGTCTGACCGCGGTACTTGAATATCTTGTCCTGTTGTGATGGCTGCTGTGGATCCTCAAAATAACTTCTCCAGTACGAGCACAACTCGCTAGCGTCAGGATTCTCTACCTCCTACACCGCTTGGTATGAGTGGCAAGTAAAATCAATGCTCGTGGGAGAAGAATGCAGCCGGGTTGCAAACAATGATCTGCTGTTTTGCCCTTCTGCGTCGTTCCCTAACAATCATGTTGCTTTCTTCCGGAATGGAGTGAGAGACTCCAACATTATGCTGGGATATGATTAACTCGAGTGATAACGTGATGCCAACGTGATGACACCGGAAACAGCGCGTATGTTCAACATCGGCCCAAAACGGGAAACATATGGCGGCCAATTGTGATAGACCAACGAAAATATGACTTGGAGGTGAACAATATCGCGACTGCAGCGTATAGATCAGCTCAAGAATTAGTCCGCCATCCCTTCCGACTCGCGAGAAAGGATATAGAAAGTCAAGAGAGTTGCCTTTGAGAGAGCGGCGACGGGACCAAATCAGAAAAATGGGACGAGAAGGGACGGTGGTCCAGTGGAATGCCCTTAAATCGTAATATCAAAAACTTCAAGCTGCACACATTGCACGTAACGGTGTGATGCGATCTTTTTCTCGCCACACAAGAGAGCAGCTGAGAATGCCGTTTTACAAGTCTTCTCAAGAGCGGTGCCCTTGCACCTTTGGTAGTTGGCGACACGTCAAAGTTTGTGAACTTGGCATAAATATTGACGTGAAGAGGAGGTGGGACAATCAGAAATGGGACGTGTATCGGACAGGGCAAAACAAGAAAGTCACAAAGAAGGCAAGGTGAAAGCTGGAAAAACAATGTGTGACGTTCGAATCGAAGCTTGATTAAGGCGTTAAATGTATTGCGGTGGAGAGCAAATGCTTCATCACGACGCACACACACGAACGAGAGGCTGAAAACGTGGAACAGTCGGTCATGAAGCAACGCGTCGATTAGGCTGAGTGGGTGAAAGCGCTCGCGCATTACCGCGATAGAGTCAGTTGGCAATGCCAAGACCTATGCTTCGTCTAACCGAGAAGTCTATCGCACAAATAGGAGTTTGCGCACGAATACCACTACGCCAAACGCCTACTTCCATGAGATAAACACGAATACGGTTCGTAGCAATTCCGGGAACAATAGTAAACACTATTTCTTTTGAGATCGGCTAGCCGACCCACTCGAGACCTTCCGACGCTGGCGAGAAGGTGAGCCTGTCGCGCTCCTAGGCAGTGTGGAAGGTGAGCTTATCACACTTGAAGCTGAACTTGTCGACCTCTTACATATCCCGCTTGAATTGCTTGTGCGTACTGTATGTGCTTTGAGCTGTTCTTGGAGCTCTCGCAAGCTCTTCTTCGCGGCTTTCGCTTCATTTTCTGCCGCATCTGCGCGATCCTTCTCCTTATCTGCGCGATTCTTCTCCTTACCTGCGCGTTTCTCTGCGTCTTTTACCTTCGTCTGCATATTCAAAGTGTTGAAATGCTGTTTTGCTTTGTTCTGCCGCACGCGACTATCGGGACTTGGAGGGTTCATCAATTGCTGAGATGTTAGGTTGCATGAATCGGAATCGTTGATGGGTTCATTCGAAATTGGGTTCGTTTCGGTCGCATACCGTCCATTTTCGAGCGTCTGAAATCTGTGGAATGCGTTCCGGCCGTTTCCCCTTTTGTCACGGTGTAGTGTGTGAAGGCGTTTTACTCCTGCTCTCCTGTAAAGATCTGGTTTGGTTTCTAAATCCTTCTTAGGGTCGCAACTAGTAATCTCTAGAGCCATTTCCGGAGGGTGTCCTTTCGGAAACATGATATCTCGCGACGATTTAGGCATCTCTGAACGTTGTTTGGGAGTCGGAAGCCTGCCAATGGCCATATCGGGGCGCAAAACGGTTGGCTTCGTAGACGAATTAGATGCGCCGTTGCTTCTGTTGCCTTCCTGTTGCGGTATTTCGACGCTTGGGGTGAGCATCGCAACGCGCCTGTCTTCTGCTGGTTTCTGGTCGTTGAAAGTCATCATCCAGAACGTGGCAGCGCGGTCATGATCCTGATCACCCATTCGTTTTAGCTCTAGGATGCCTTGAACGAGATTATACAGTCCCTGTTCAGATTCAATGTCGAAGTAATCGTCAATGGCGCACGGAACGAGATGCAGTGAGGAAGCTTGGAGATCCGCCATCTTAGCACAAAGGGAGAAACGAGAGAATTACAAAGACGAAGGTGTTAAGTACACTTCTTGGACCGTAGGTATCTCTGTGATGGATGATGTCTGTGAAGTGCGGCAGCCATTTCGCTGTAATTTGGCGTCTCAAGTTCAAAATGTAATTCGTCACTCGTCTTCTTATCGCACCGCGGAGTGCACCGCGGAGTCCGCCGCCGCGGAGTCCGCCGCGCGCGCCAAGTGCATCCAGCTGTTGCATCGCATCAACGTGCGCATCCGCTCGCATCCGCAGCTTGAGCTGCCGTTTCGCCAAGAATCTGCTGACCTGATGGCTCTAGCTTGCCACCTCCATCGCGACCTTGACACAACGCGACTCGCTTCCGTCGTGATGTTCGCGTTCATGGGAAACGCCTTGAGCGATTGGGTTGCCGATGTTTGGATGGCGTTGGCTCATTGTCATGTCATCGCTACCGTTGTTATTGGTGCTACTCATGGCGTTCCTGCTATTGGAGTCGCCCCGCTGGCTCGAAACACAGGCGGACAATGTATTACGGCGCCTCTCAGCAATACAGAGAGCCTCTATGCCGCCTGGACAGCTCGACAGTGGAGCTGACGCTGACGCTGACGCTGATGATGGTCGTCACTTGCGAAAGGCTTCTACTCGCGATTTGTTCGTGCCGTATGTACGTGCCGTCACCGTCAAGCTGTTTGTGCTGTGGTTTGCCGCCGCCTTCACGTATTACGGGCTGGTTATGTTGCAGCCGGAGTTGTTGTCCATGGAGAGTATTGGCACGCGCTGTACATACGCTGCGACGGAATATGCGGCGCTGCGTGATGACGGGAGCTGCGCTCTGGATTTGCGCTGCGAATGGGCGCCGAATGGCGGCGACGGTACGTGTGCATTGATGGCGGCGCTGCAGCGAGGGCACACGATGGTGATGAAGGAGGCGGTGGAGGATGGAAGAGAGCTGGCAATGTGTGCGTGTGTGCGAGAGCAGATTATTTCGACTTCAACGCCGATTGTACTATTTCTCACTCGTTAGGCAACGTATGGAACCTTCACATCCTTTTCTCACAGCCGCAGCGCCCACATCGCACGCCGCACGGCTCGCAGGTGAACCAAATAGCGCCAGTACCTCCTGTACATTCGCGGCCGCTGCGCTCAGATCGACTGCCGCCAGAACAGCGTCACTACGCGCCGCAGCAGGTAGAGGAGGCGGCGGTAGTCGCCTCCTCTACCAGAACTACCATCCGTACGTAATATACTACGCGCGCTGTAGCGCGCACTCGCGACGAGTCTGGCGAAGAAGTTGTTCTGCAAGAGCGGAGGCGAGCGCGGGTACAGTTCCCCCCGAGTATATTAATCGAAGCGCGTCAGGAAGCAACAATATTCAACAGTGACAACACTGCATCGACAGCGCATCTTCTCCGACGCCACTATCAGCCATCAGCGCTCTTGTTCTGGTCGAGATGGTTCTGTTGCTCGTACGCGCTCCAATCCTCGGTCTGATCTTGACCATCATCTCGGTGATGGCGGAGCTTGCATTTCTGAGAGCCGCTCTGCATGTGATCATATTCATTTCGTGCCATTCGCTCAGGGACGAGACAC
This sequence comes from Gracilaria gracilis, assembly GCA_030374805.1. NCBI lineage: Eukaryota > Rhodophyta > Florideophyceae > Gracilariales > Gracilariaceae > Gracilaria > Gracilaria gracilis. The sequence continues at coordinate 27,471 of JARGSG010000137.1, read as the reverse complement.
GCTTCCTGAAAATACGCTCGCACATGCTCAAGGTGTACGTGATAACCGTGTTGGCCATGCTCATGTTCGTGTGCTTCGAGTCGGTAGTGTCCGTGTTCAGCGACGTGGCGGTGGAGAACGTGCGAATCCGCGAGGAGTGCCTTCGAGTGACAGCGCCTGCATAAACGCCCTGGCTGTCGGACACTTCGTTTGAGACGAGGCCAGAGTACTTTTGATGTGCAAAGGTCGACGGAGGCGTGGTGACGCACATGATTGGCAACTGTACCGTAGACAGCGTGCACATTGCGTGCTCCACAGACACGGGCTACTCGCACCAGATCGGCAAATTCGAGAACTTGAGCTTTTCGAAGGAGATGGCCGTGGCGGGGAACGACAACAGGATTTACGCAACGACAGTTGTGAGGGGCGACATGTTGTACTTGAGCACGCCTGAGAGTGAGCGAGTACGCGTCGGCGACACGCTGAAGATGGTAGGCATCAAGGTGTCGATGCTGCGCAAGGAGCGCATCGACGCACGCATCCTCGCCGAGCGGCTGGTGCAAATCTACGCACAACTGACGACCCTGGAAGGCGAAGTGCGGCGGCAGCTGGGGCTGGAGACAACACAATCGACGTGCGAATGGAAAGACTGTTTCGGATGTAAAGGTTGGCAGTGCAATTAAGCTCAGGCACGTTCCCGTTGGCACGGTGATGCATAACATCTAGCTTCGGCCCGAACATGGCGCGCAGATGTGTCGTTCTGCAGCCACCAGTGCACGAGTTCTTGAGCGCAACGAGACGAAGGGATTTGCTCTTCTGTGCCTTTAGAGCCAGGAGCAGCGACTGGTGAGACTATCTTGTATGGCACCCTGTATCCCACTTCTGCCTCCTGGGCACGGGCTACTCGCCTTCTTGCAGTGTGCCTGAGTCCGAACGCGTAAGCGATCTGAGCGTGTAGCAATGGAGGCGTCCCAGCGAAGAGGCGCGGAAGAGCGCGTGGTGTAAGCGATGTTGGCGGCGGCGGTCCATGGTCGATGTTAAGCCGGTGCCGTAATGCGCCGCCCAACTCGTCAATGCTGGCGAGCCGCCGCATCGACTCTTTACCCCACGGCCCGCCAGCGCCCAGCACACCCCCTCCACTCCCCAAATCCCCTCCGTGCGCTCCCGGCACGACCTTCATCCTCCCCTCCTGTCTTTTCTCTTATGCCTACCCCTCCTCTCCCTTCTCTTCTTCCTCCCAACCCACCCGCTCTCGCGAACAACAGCCTCCAAGAATTGGTCCGCCCGCGAAGCTACACCCAACCCCTAAGTAAACCCAGATGATTTCCCCAAGAACTCTACCGAAACAGAACCCGCCAAACAGCCTCCCGACCAACCCACTTCTTCTAACCCACAAACACCCGACCCTCCCAACGTGCCATCCGCTCTCTACGAACAGCAACAACGAGCTTTTCTTCAACAGGAACAAAAATGCGCCCAACCGCTCACCCTTACACTCCTGCTCTCGTCTCTGACCGTATGGCGACTCTGCTTTCGCCTCTTGAAGCCCTTCCTCTGCTTGAAGAAATCCAATGCCTTCCCAGCGAAAAGATATCACAAGCTCTTTCATCGCTCCTCCCTCGAATTCAATATCCCCATCCGAAGCTAACAGAATGCATGCTTGATCTGGTCCAAATCCATCCCCATCCCACTGTTTCTCATCTTCCCGACATTCTTCCGAACGATGCATCCGTAATCCACGATGCGGTGGAGACGCTATCAGAGCTGCTCGCAGCCGATCGTACGCTGCTTGTCCCGATTCTCGCAACATTAGCATCCCTGCCACTCTCCAACTCTCACCGACACCAAATTCGTTTCACACAGCAATATGCATTATCGGTCGTTGACGAAAAGGATTTACCAGCGGTCGTTCGATCACTAGTGCGCACTTGCGAGCGTCGGGGTCTATGGAGTGCCAAGACACTACGACAAGGTCTGTCTCGAAAGGTATCAGACCACATTCTCCCCGTGCTCTCCGCTGCCTTTTGTGACCTTTGCAATCCAAAGCATCCTGTAACAAAATACATACTCGCCAACCCACGTCTGGACTGGCTCGATATGCATATCTTCGCCTCACTTCTTTCGAGACCATCTGCAAGACGCATGCAATTCCCGCCAGTGCGTCGTGCCGTGGCACTTGCTATGCAAAATCATTGCCCAGATCCTATCACTGCCCTGGCATTGCGAGGTATGCCAACTGCCGCAAGGCGCTTGCTATCTATTATGAGCTCTATGTGTGGCAGATCTCCGTCGGACATTGCTGCTCTAGCCACTTTCACTTCAGCCGCAATACGCACATGCCCAGAGATAACAAATTCTATTGTGGCAGACTTAGGACGCGGTGAAGCTTCTGCTCAGATGGTGCTCAAAGTTCTGATTATGCGTGGGGTATTAGTCAAGCCTATTTCGCTCTCTCCACAAATTAGCGTTGCCGTTGCGGTGAAGAGTGATAAATGGCAAAGTTTGTTTGTCATGCTGCGAAAGTCCTTTTTGTTCGGAGATGAACAAGAAAGAGAAAAAGCCTTGAAAACAGCACATTACATCGTTCAGACGGCGAACATGGATATCGTACGTGATACAATTTCCATCATGGACGATTCCGTTCCTTTGTCTCTTTCTGATCACGTTGCAATCGGGTTTCTGAATACTGTTACAGTGGCAATCACGCGAGGGTTGAATAGAGCTACAAACTTTCTTGACAGGCGAATCCTATCACAATGTCCCAAGGGATTTCTGAGCTTTGAGAGCGACCAGAGACTAAGCGGACCGGACACAATCCGTATTGATATTGGACTAGTTTGGGACCAAAGCTTATCAGCAGTTTCATCCATAGTTGCCGCCGGATCGGCCTCCAAATTAGCTCTGAATCCGTCCCATACCGTTGAAAGTGTTTCTGCTAATGTGCTAAATGCTGCAGTTCTCGTACCTGTTGTATGCGTGACGCTATACGGAGCGGTAGACTATGAGTCCATTGAACCTGAGGCATACCAATTCCAGTATGAAGAGAATGAGGATGAGGATGTTCCAGAGACGCTCATGAGTATGAGCGAGCATGATCTGGCCGCTGCAATAGCTTCTTTTGGGGCCAACATGGCAGCGTTGATGGGAATTGTTAACGTATCGTCGAGTTGTACCAATATTTTCGAAAGCGCTCTGGGGAGAAGGAACTCTACCTCTGACACGAAGATCTTATCCAGTTTTCTGGAACGCTTATTGGAGTTCGACCGCATGTTCAATGCCATGCAATTCGCTTACGAGTTGCTACAGAAACGGCATGTACAGAACGAAACGCTTAATCTACATGGCTCGAAGAAAACAAAGCGGAAACGTGAGCTTCAAAAGGGCTTGGATTTGGCTGAATCCGTCAGGTCATCTGTTCTTCGAGCTTTGAAGAACGCTCGCCATACTTCCAGATCACGAAACGAAACGGTGGCAGACTTTCCCTTGCTGTCCCTGGAAAGCGTAATATGTTCCCTTATATCGGTCCCTGACGAGATTAGCGTTCAAAAAGAGGGAACTGTGTGTACGTCTAAGGGCAGTAGGGACATTGAGCTTGTTAGAATTAACAAGTTAATGGTCAGGCAGCTTTGTTGGTTTCTGCATGGCGAGCCACCTGAGTTCACATCAAAGCCGGGAATAAGTCTGGCTTCAAAGAGTTCGAGGTATGACTTATCTGAACTATTTGCGTTTCTCGACCAAACGAGCGAAACCCGGGATGTCAAACGACGTAGGTTTAACGACATTTTCCCGGACTTAGAGAAAGACCTTGCCGACAAAGATGATATCTTTATGACAGAGACTCCAGATGAGCTCGCAGGCCAGCATTTCTCTGAAGAACCGCATGGGAACGTGGAGTACTATGCTCCTTGTAAACATGCTTGCGTCGAGAATCCCTCTCCATATCTCCAATCGTCCTTTGAATCTATGCTAGATACACGCACGTGCGAGTCCAATCGAAAGAAGGCTGCGAACATAATTCACTCCCCAACGTTTGCCGCTCTCTTGCTCGATCGAACAACGTCTTACGTCATTTTGGCCAGGAAACTTCGCAAAACACCAACAAGTAGGTTACTTCTACGCGATACTGTGGCACTTTCCGGGATGTTTTTGTGCTGCTTAAATCAAGTACAGTACTTCGCTTTATCTCCAGATGCAAAGACCATCGAATATCGGAAGCCGCTCAGGGAAGAGGTAGCATTTACGAGGCAAAGAGTAGAGTACTTGATTTCTTCCAGGCAGTTGGTGACAATCTTCTGTATGATATGGGAGACATATGCCTACCTGAGCTTGAACAACTGAGGAAGGACGGAAGCCTTTCGTTCGGAGTATGCAAGACATTAAACACGTTGGGATGGATAGGTCAATTTTCGGTGGATTCACTATTGGCTTCCAAGGCAGTAGAAGCCATCCTCATCGCAAGCGAATCTGGCGCAGTTACGAAATGCTTTGCGCGAAAAGTATGCTTCAAATGTCTTACCACGGTCTATGAGTTTGATGGAAGAGTCTTATGGAACGAAAAAGATGTCGAATGGATGAGTAGTGATTCGTTGACTTCGTGGCTATTGAAGCAGCGGAGAGGTATTGATATAGAGTCACTATTAGATTTAGAGATAGATGCCGAGCCCTGGATTCAACTGCCATTGAAGCATGGACGTCGAAACGGATTTGTCGAAAGTCTCAGAATTCTGCAGTACTTCAACGGAATGAATGTGTCAAGCGCAGTTGAGGAAGGATGTGGATGGGCTCGTGAACTTTCACAAGCTCTTCGCGGTGAAGCTCGACCTTGTCTACAGTCATCCACCATGGATCAGGATCCCGTTCAGAAAAGACCGCGGGCACACCACGCACAAAGGCAATACATCTTTTGTGACGTTTTGCTTGACATGCTTGGTTTTCGAACAATCCTTGAGACTTTGATGCAAGTGGCTGCCACGGCTTTGCGCGTCTTCGAAATATCTGAGTCATTGTCGTCAGATGATACTTCTTCAGCCCATGCAACTCCGATTCCAACCGTGAGTGCTGCGTTGCGACTATTCGCTGGTCTTCTAAATCTACACCAGCGCATTATAGCAGCAGTTCTTCAGGCACAACGCAACAACCCTGAAACCAAGGACTTCGTGATCGACATAGAAACTGACCATATCGACCCAGAGTTCACAAAACCGGCCCTTACTAAGGTTCTTAAAGCCCATTCGATTGAGATACAACCCCGCCCTGCACGCTGTTCATCCAAAAATGGAAAGATAGAACGTAACAATGGACTTTTCAAGACAGTATTCGACCGCATAAGTAAGGAAGCTACAACTGCCTCCCCACAAACGCTCGTTGCTCGTGCTTCATTTTTGACCAACCTGTTCCACGGAAGTTCTACACTCAGTGCATTCCAGCTTGCTCGAGGATACGCGCCATCTGTACTGGGCATTCCACCTAGTAAAGTATCCGAAGAACTGCTAGCAGCACACAAGCGTATTGCAGCTACAAGGGCATTGCAAAAGCTCATGAAAGCTCACGATAACCACTTATTGTCCCCCCATAAGTAGGGATCTGTACGTACGACCACCTCGAGAGTGGAGAGGGAAACGGAACATGATATGGAAACTGATCAAACTCCCATATGGTATAAGCGAAGCCGGACGCCAATGGGCTACTGTTATTGAAAGATGGATGATAGACACAGCCGAATTTGACAGAGTCTACGGCGTCAGCCAGTTGTATTGCCGCAGGAACAAAGAAGGCAGAATTGTTCTTTTATTGGCAAAACTCACGGACGACTTGTTAATGGCTGGTACGGTAGATGAAATGCAGAAGTTTTCAAGTGAGATTGCCAACCGATTTGCCATCAGCAAGGCAATCATTGATGACGAAATCAAGTTCAACGGGTGCACTATAACCCAGGCAAAGGACTACACTGTTAAGCTTTCGATGAGCGAGTACGCCCAGACAATTGCTCCAGTCAACCTCAGTCGCACTAGAAGAGTTATGAAGAACGATCGTGCACAGTTACATGAAGTTAAGGCGTACAGGAAGATGGCTGGAGAGCTCATATGGCTTGGATGTGGTGCTTTGCCCCAAGCTTCTGTCGTAGGATCGTTTATGCAACAAAAGATATCTAATCTAACTGTTGCTGACATTACTGACGCAAACTCTGTTTTAACCGAGATCCGTCACCTCCGACCCGTTATATGCTTCCGGAAGCCCCCTGGAAAGGTTCAGAAAGCTGAGATAGTTTCTTTTTCTGACGCTGCATTGAATGTCACACCGAAGCAGCACTATGGACAGACGGGGTTTATTACCGGAATTCGATATCGCACAGTGAACGGAGATGCTTCTACGTATCATCTAAATGACTGGGCAAGCATGAAGGTAAAGAGTACCGTCTCCGGCAAACGGTACAGGGAATTAGAGATTCCTTTGAGTCACAAGAACTGGACACACTACGCTGGATTCAAGGAATAGCGAACATCGCTGATGCTCTTACGAAGAGAAACACAAGGTCTCATAGACTTTTGAATCGGATTGCAGCTACTGGTATTTTGGACCTGCCTAACCATCGTTCGTTTTGTCTGAAACAGTGCTAATTGGACCTAGTTGTCGTACAAGAGTTTACGACAACTGGGGGGTATGTGAGACGGCAATCAGGTACTGATTGATGGCATGGCTACAGTTGGGCTTTGGCGCCCAATTGAGAATTACAGGCTGTGAGACGGCATAAGCGACTAATTGAGACCACGGCTACAGTTGGGCTCTGGCGCCTAATCGATAGTTACAGCCCGACAGAACAGACACTACCAATATGCGAAAGGAAATATGCGAGTAGCATAAGAGAACAGAGCGCCGACCCCAGTAAACAGAGGAAGCACGGCAGTTAGCGTGCGACCCGGCTTTTGGGCTGACTTGTGTTGTGCCACCATAACCCAGACGAAGTGTTCCCACGATCATGTACAACGCGTCCGCCGTACTTTCCACAACAGTACCGTTGTACCAACGGTACTGTACCGTCGTACCTGAAAGCATTGCAGAGCTTGCAAGAGCGAAAGTTGCAACAGACACATGGGGTTGTCATTGCTGTGCGCAGACTTGGAATCTCGCTACCTGTACACTTGTACATACGCGTACACGCATGGGTGTAGTGTAAGCTCGCAGACAGCTTTCATTTCGGGAACTGGGCTGCAATATCACCATCGCGAACCGTGTGGCACAAGTGGCATACGGTTCGCACGGGTACAGTCGGAACACGTGGGGCGTCGCAGAAAGCGTGTGAGTGCAGCAGCCGGTGCTTTTGCGCTGCGCGCGCCGGAGGGGGGCGATGCGTGAGGATTGCTCACTGAGGAAGTGCGCCCTGCATCGAAAGACCAATTCGTAGCGACGGTGACAGAGCACTGGCGCTGAAAATGTGGTAACACAAAACCACTAGGCCACATGTCTGGTGTGAAGTTCACACTGTGAACTGTAGGCAATCTGCAGCTGTGCCACGCATATGGCTCCCACAGAAAACGTGCAAGCTGCTTTGTAGCGCGTGGTTGGCGCCGCTTCACGCCGCTTCACGCAAGCAACAGCACCGTGGCGATCGGATGCCAATCAATACCGTTGGTACCGACGGTACACGGCAGAGCACGCACAAACGGTTACTGCGAGAGCGCTCTTCGGCGCACCCACACCCGACAAAAGTCGTCCCCGCATGTGCCGCTCACGCGCCCCTGTCCATTGCGCAAGTCGTGCTTTTCCAAGAGGCGATGTCACTTCCGTTAGCGCTCGACTGACGAACCGGCGAGCGCCCGTTGTTGGGTGTGGCCATCAACGGCGAGGTGCAGACGTGCACGTTTCGGCGTCGATTGCGATTCCCGTCTCGGCGTTGGGAGCTGACGCGAGCGATGGGAAAGCGATGTCGCTGCTTTCAGTGCTTCCACGGCACGTGCGCTCGCGACGGCATACTGACAATGAGCTGGTGCAATCGCCTCCATCGCATCACCTCACTCGATCCAGATCGCCCTCCCCGTCATCGTTGCAAAACGATGTGGTGCGCACGCAGCAATTGGCGATCGCAGCGTGGCGCGAAGCGCGTACCTGTCGTTCGAGCGAAGGTGCAAACCACGGCGACCATTTCTGAAGTGCGAGGAACATACGCGACCCGTGCGCGGTCCCGTTCGTGCTTGTAGGAAAGCGTTATCGGATGGGCTTCTTGAGCACGCGCACCTGTTCACCATGATGGCGTTCGCGTCCAAATCTCTTTATGTTCCCGATTAGCGCTTGTTCCACGTTGCCGTGCTCAGCTTTCTGTCGCAGTTCTATTCTTGCGCACTTGCATGTCGATAGATAGCCTTTGACCAACGAACGAACGAACGACCAAACGGCAGGATCTAATGCGCGTGTTGCTCCCAAGTTCACAGGCGCGGTGTTGTGCAGTCGGATTTCGAGGCATTTGTTTGTTTTGTAGATAGGGTCAAGCGCATCTCAGCTCCGCCTTTCGTCGTCGCCGAGAACGCTCTCGGCCGACTCCGGGCTTCTTGGAAGCCCAGGAAGCAGCATTACCCATGGGTAATATTCTCTTTGCTGCGGGAAGAGCTTACTTTCCTAAAGCTTGAACCGATTAACTCGTTCACTACAGGAAAGGATATACGTTGCACAGGTGCCCCATTGTTCGTATTCGGTAATGAAGAAAATATGTAAAACCGTGTCCTTCCCTCATAAGAACGTCATACCAATTGCCATTCACCTTCACCAGTGGGAAGCCAAGGCGATGGCTCGGTGCAAAATGTCCCGAAGAGCAATGACGCAGCCCAGGTATTACTGTCCATCTTGTCAAAAACGTTGAAGACAAATCCATTCATTGTAACCGTAGGAAAGCTTGGTTATGCCGATATCGGAACTGAACCCATTTCGCACCCCCAACGGACTCTATCGAACCGCAACAAGCTCCAGAGAGCCGTCATGCCTGTGTCAAGCTTCGGTAAAAGGATGTATCCCGCGCATCCAAAACTATTCGTCCAAAGTCATTGTCCCCCATTATAGATTCTGTCGGATTTGCGGCTCCGAGAGTTGTGTTTAGTAAAGCAGTTCTAGTCAGTCTTCCCCGAGACGAATTAGTAGCTGCTGTACAAGACTGAGCGCACATATATCTAGCTTTCGTTCGCCTGCAGTTTCTGAAACTGCAAGTCAGTCGCCTTCCGAAGAGCTTCCACCTCCCCCTTGAGACCACTTCGCTCAGACGCAGCCGCACAGCTTCCATAATACGCGCTGGTAATCTTGCCCATCCAGCTCTTTCCTTTCTTTTCAGTAGTGCTCTCTCGTTTGCTTCTTTCCTCGTTCTGCGAGCACATGTTCACAACTTCTCTCAAAGCGTCAAGTTGTTCTTCTAAATCCTTCACCTTTCCCTCCATGTCATCACACTCCTGACATTTGTCATCTTGAACGTGTCATTTGATTGTGCACCGTCAGATACGGACACAAAAGTTGACGACTTACTGTCAAAATCGTCCGCGCCCAGGTCCACGCTCTCCAGTTCCTGCTCTTCCAATGAAACCCGTTTTGTCTCCTCAGAATTAGATTGGCTAGAGAAGCTAGTCCCATTTGCTGAAATGCGATGACTTAGTCTGTTTTGTATTGGTTATGCAACTGCATTTCGATCGGCGATTCGTTGTCTGCCAAGTTCAGCCTCTTGCCCATTTCTTCCTTGTGCTGTAGCTCCATCAAAACAGTCACACGCTCTTGTTCTGACAAAAGCTTCATTCTCTCAGGCGCCCAAGGTGGCGTTCATTTAAGACCCGTTCCACAACTGCTACACATACCGCAGCAGCGCTTTTCTAACAGTCTCTTTTCGCCTGAAGGCATACAACGTACAGAAGCGTCGTTCGAACCGTTATCCACGGTTTTCGGCCGTTGCTGCGTGCCGTACGCAAAAGTTCCAGCGCATGGCAATCGAGAAGCGGATTCCATGGCCGTTCTTCGCGCTGCAGAGTTCGCGTTCTAGCTACGAAAAGGCGCTCCCTGCGGATTGGCAGCGGATATACGATATGATCCACGTCTCAGCTGTGGTTTGCAATCTTCGGAAGGCATCTGTTTAGCAGGCAACTCTCAAAAAGTAGAGCCTCTTCGCAGACGAGGAATGTTGGGTGGCCCCTCGGACAGGCGATAAGAGGCATTCTGACTGAGCGGACGATTGAAAAAGGTGGCGGCGCCGCGTCGCAGACCGGAGGGACCCGTAGAGGCCGGACGCGATTGTCAGAAGGTGGTGGCACGAGGCAGAGCAGCCGGCTACTTAGAAGGCGGTGAGAGCGCTTCTGAGGGCAGCGTGGGCGGCGTGGGCGTGTGCATGTCAGTGGCGGAGACGGTGCAATTGGAGCTTGAGCGCGTGATGCGGCGGCGCGCGGGCGCCAGGCGCTGCTGCAGAGGTGCGGCGCGCGTTGAATTGCTGACGGCTGCTGGCACGCAACGCGGCGCAGAGCGGTGCCTCACACGTGGACGTCCGTGACGCTCGAAAGATGCGAGTGGCGACGCTTCGGACAAATTGTGAAATTGTGCCAATTCCTTCGCGCCGTTTGTGGACCCGTTGGTGCGCGTGATGTGGTCGCGCGAGGTCGGCGCGGTGCTGGAGGCTTGTGCCAGCCCGTCGTCGGCGCCATGATGCGCTCCGCTGCTGCTTTCCGCCTGCGTGCGCTCGCGCGCAGGAGTCTCCATGGCGCCGCGCTGCGGCGTCATTGGCCGCGAAACGGCGCCGCTGTCATGGAGGTCTTGTCCGCGAGCTGCGCTTCATGCGGCAGCTTGTCCATCCACGGTCAGCCCTGCTTCCTTCAGGCGCTGCATCGTCGGCGCACAAGCAGTTTCGCGATGCTCTGCGGATAGCACAGCGGCTAGCTACGCATCATCTTCTCCTGAATGAACCCCCAAAGTCAGATCAGCCACCAAAAGGTGGCCAAACTGAAGAGCAGCTGAACAAAGATCCGGCTACCAATGGAATCGGAAAGGAGGATCCTAAGCAGGCAGCCTCCGAACAGCAGAACAAGAAGGAGAAACCGATCTCTGGTGATGCCAATCGAAGCCGCAGAGAAGCTCGACAGGACCCTGAAGATGACCCGAACAATTCTTGGATGGGGCAGGCTGCTCTTGCCTTATTTGTTATATGACCCGAACATTTCGTGGATGGGGCAGGCTGCTCTTGCTTTATTTGTTATGTTCGGTCTATCACTGCTTGGTTCGTGTGACCAAGGAAGAGAGATATCTTTCCAGGCATTTGTTTCGGATTTACTAGAACCAGGCTTGGTTGATCGAATTGATGGCCGCCACCAACACGCTCACCACGATGAACTCGCTCACGCGACCGTCAGTATCGCCGCCGCCGCGCGTCTTGCACACTTCCCCCCCCCCCCCCGCGTTGGACAGCGTCTCCTCGTCCAGCACGGCGCGCGCGAACGTCGACTCCGCCTCGCTCAGCCACGCACGCTGCGCGCTCACCGCGCCGTACACCCAGTACTCGTCGCTTCTCAGCAGCGCCACCACCTTGTCGTCCAGGACGCGCTTGAGTCCCTGCACGGACGCCGTGTAGGTGCTTCTGGCCGTCTGCTCCAGCTTGTCCTGCACCTCTCTCTCGCGTTTGCCAGCAGCCCGATCTTCAGACACGCCACCGTCGTCTGCGGGTCCGTCGCCTCCTGTATCTCGCTCTACTCGCCGCGCGTGCTCACCGCGTCGTACACAAACGTCGCCGCAGTCGCAAACACACTCAGTGAGCCGAAGCCGCCCAGTCCAAAGCCGCAAAACGGCACTATGATAGGCGACATGTACATGCCGCCAGGCATGTCATAAAGCCGCCACCGTACCCATACCCGCCGCTATAACTGCCGCTATAGCCGCCACGCGCCGCGGGCACCGCATTGTGTAACAACCATTATGCCTTTCTTATGCAGTAGAAGAGGTTGCTGAAGAACTTCGGTGTCCGTTTTCTCGACGGCTTCGTTTACTGCGTCGACATGCCTCTGTTCGAGCACCTGTGGCATGAGTGTGTCTTCGTTTGACGAAATGGTTACGTGCTCAATAAGCTCCGCAACTTCATGTGTTCCTGCCGGGGACTGAGGTACGAGTTTATGCTTTTTGGTACTACGATTCACTCGTGCTCGTTGCGAGTTGAAAGACTTCCTAGCTTCATCCAGCGGTATTTGTAGTTCTAGCTCGCTACGGACGACATGGGACTCCCCTTTCCGACCAGAAACTTGGACCAATTGCTACGCATAGGTATATTATTCACGCGATGGAACCAACAGTACGTTGATAAACTACTTGAAGATACAAAAGCAAACGCTGCTTCACGAAACAATGGGCTTCAACGCTGCTATCACATGTACACGTGTACACTGTTACTAATTCTGACAGAGATAAAGGCTGCAAAAATTGCTGGTTTCGCAAAACTTGCGTTATCTGTATTACCCATCGCCGTTCACAACAGTTGGTGTCTCATACAGGCTTCAATGGTTTCCAGGTATCATACCTGTATGATGATCATACGTAGTCGCAAGAATCGTGGCCACGTACATTGTGATGGTACTGTACCGCGCTATGTGATAAACAACATCATGTTGAACATGAACATGATGTTCATGTCATCATGATGAACATGATGTTCATCAACTCACGTTCATAAAGCGCACTACTGTAGCTCCCAGCGGCTGTACCAAAGGTACAGTAGCTGTGCTAATTCGCCCGCTGCCACCTCTTCACTACTGCATTCCCCCGTCTCCGCCGCAATCGCCATGCAAATGCCGTCGCCTTCGTTGTCGCCGGCAAGCTCCGCATGCGTTAATTCTTACGCCTCACCTGTCACCGATTTGCGCACCACTTCTCTCTCCGCTTTCGAACACAGCTCTCAAACGGAGTCAACGCATTTTGCACCCCCCTCGGAACATCAAGTTTACTTCGCGTCACCGCACATACAGCCGACCGAACGGACACCTTTAGATCCGTACCGAAGTCTGCATTTGCTTCCAGTTTCATTCGAGCAGTTTGCAGGCATTGCACCTTCCACTTACGGTGTCTATGACTACATCGACGGCGTGCTCATTGCGAAGGAAATGAGCGACCCTCTGCACAAAGAAATTGTAGCCTACTTCACAACGCTATTTAACGATCCCGACCGAGCGGCACGACCTGGTTGGATCAATAGACAAGAGGCCATGGTCGCCATTCCTGCTTACTCGTACGCTCTACATGGCAGTCATACTATGCAAACTCGTTCTCGTGCAAAGCGTTCAACAGAAACCGCCACAATGAGGACACGTCGAAGGGAACGTCATGCAGATATTGCTGTAGGAACGCCACAGACGCTGCAAGAAGCTCCAAATCACTCCCCACGCTCCAGTCGTGCATGCTACCCAATTGGTCACCCTCCGCATGTGATTGTTGAAGTGACCGGTCATAATCGCTCTACTGATTTGGAAGACAAAAAGAAAGATTACGAGCACGCAAAGGTTAGGCAGTACATAATAGTAGACAGAGACTTGCCGCGCAAAAACCAATCTACGTACTCCCCAATGGTTTATGTAGGTATGCTACGTAGTTGGGGATATGCATGGAAATCTTACAGGCCCGGCGAGTCTTTCAACACACCCTGTTTTGGCTTGCTCAATGTTGATGACGTTCTTAATCCAAATGCTGGACAAATTGTCCAGCGAAACGTCGGTAAGATCAACGCTCGCCTCGAAGCTGAGAAACGGAAGACTAGGAAAGCGACGGAAAGAAATGTAAGGTTGCAAGAGAAGTTGCGCAAACGAGAAAAAAGAATGAGAGATGCTGGTTTAGTTGTGAGTGACAATAGCTCAAGTCCTCCAAGAAGCCCCGAAAGATCGAAGTCTCGTATATCCTAGAATGAATATAAAATAGCAGTTGAACAACCTACGGTCAATTGTCCTTGTTCTCGGCGTTTTTGCAGTCTATCGCTATACTTTGGCAGTGGTACCGTCGGTACCTTGAAGGGTAGATAGCACAAGGGCTGTACTATGATAAGCTGGCGCAGCAGAATTGTGCCAAATGCGGAGAAGGTGGAATCCAGTTGTGATCTTAAGAGACAAGATATGCAGTTACCAGTAGCCCTCGATAATGCAGATCAGTCTTGTATATTACAAGTAGATGACATTATTGCCGTGAAATAATGAGAGAGCGGCAGAGTTGTTAAGGGTGCTGAACATGCAATATTCACACGTGACGCGCCGGGCACGCGGTTGTTGCGGCTGTGCTCGCGCGCGCGCACGCTGGCGTGCCGCGCTTTTGCACCACCAAGTTGTATGGAGTTGTGGAGATAATGACCAACACCTCAATGGAAGACAAGCAGTCCGCGAGCGGCCAGCCTAGTTTACTGTCACTAGTTGCTACTTATGCACACTAATATACAAACTCTTGTATTTTGTGTGCTTGTGACAAAGCCTTCTTTGTCACAGCCCGTTTGGAACGTTCAGCTCAACTGGTCTAGCCGTTTGTGCTGCACAAAGGTGCAGCACAACCTCTCGCACCAGATATGATTGTTCAACTGGAGCGTTTCAGTCTCTCCACATTATTGCAGCGAGCGAGTGGGAATAACCAGGCGCACTCGTGGTCCCTCGCCTACGGCTCGGGACCACTCGTGCTCGTCTCGGTCCACGCCATATCGCACTCGTTCGCGTCCATAACTCATACATATGTACGTTGGTCATTGTGGGTGCAGCCGCGCGGCGCACACGCACGTGGCGCGCACAGCGCGCCGACCAGTGCGGCCTGCCGCACTGCGCAGCCGCAGCCGCTGCGGCGCCCGCTGCGGCGCCCGCTGCGCTCGCTGCGCTACGCCTGTGCGCCTTTTTTTGAACCAAAAGTTGCTCTTCACTACGGTGCTCCAAGCCCGAAGCGCGCACTGGCCGAGCGCAAGCCACCCACAGCTGTTAGAGGACGCAGGGTGGATAGGCGATCCGTGTGCAACGGCGTATCCCTCCTTGGAGGAGTTGATGACCGTCGAAGGCGTGAAAGTCTAGACCCAAACCTGGTTCGGGGAGCTTTACTGGTGCGACGGCGAGATCGCCGGCGCACTAAGTAGTGCAGCTTGCTGACTAATAATTAGAAATAAACTAACTAAATCAGCCCACGAACAGTGGTAATTACCCACGTCCCGTGGCCACTCTCTCCAGCTCACACCGTATCCCACGTGTCCAACCCATCTCAATGGTTATTACTATTCATATAATAGTCCTCCCGTGCAACGGGAATTATAAATTAAGAAACTCCACATCCCCTTCCGAGGGCGTTGCACTACAAAGACCTTCGGACGCTAAACTGCAGTGACGGCTCATGCACACCGTGCACACGTATTGACAGGAAAACCAGCCGAATCCCACATGGGAAACACCAAAATGCCATTTTGAGAGTGAACAATCCGAAAACGGTGAAGATGAAGACCTTCGGACGCCAAATTGCTGTGACGGCGCATGCACACCGTGCACACGTATTGACAGGAAAACCAGCCGAATCCCACATTGGAAACACCAAAATGCCATTTTGAGAGTGAACAATCCGAAAACGGTGAAGATGAAGACCTTCGGACGCCAAATTGCAGTGACGATGCATGCAAACCGTGCACACGTATTGACAGGAAAACCAGGCGAATCCCACGTTGGAAACACCAAAATGCCATTTTGAGAGTGAACAATCCGAAAACGGTGAAGATGAAGACCTTCGGACGCCAAATTGCAGTGACGGCGCATGCACACCGTGCACAAGTGCACGTATTGACAGGAAAACCAGGCGAGTCCTACATTAGAAACACCAAAATGCCATTTTGAGAGTGAACAATCCGAAAACGGTGAAGATGAAGACCTTCGAACGCGAAATTGCAGTGACGGCGTATGCACGCCGTGCACACGTATTGACAGGAAAACCAGGCGAATCCCACGTTGGAAACACCAGAATGCCATTTTGAGAGTGAACAATCCGAAAACGGTGAAGATGAAGACCTTCGGACGCCAAATTGCAGTGACGGCGCATGCAAACTGTGCACACGTATTGACAGGAAAACCAGCCGAATCCCACATTGGAAACACCAAAATGCCATTTTGAGAGTGAACAATCCGAAAACGGTGAAGATGAAGACCTTCGAACGCCAAATTGCAGTGACGGCACATGCACGCCGTGCACACGTATTTACAGGAAAACCAGGCGAATCCCACATTGGAAACACCAAAATGTGATATAGTACGTATCGGGAGAAAACCCGAAGCGGTCTTGAGAGCGGGAATCTCCGTAGCACTCGAGGGAGTGACTGTAATGTGTCCGAACGGAGGAGTAAGGGAGGAAGCACCGGGCGGTCGGAGGGAGAGTGGACGGTCGGTATCACCAAACGTGCTCAGGTACACGTAGTAAGGGTACGGACGGTCTAATAAACCTGTACGTTCAGTGCCGGTCGGTCGGTCGGTCGCGCTACTTGGCGAAGAAGACGTTCGGCAAAGGATGCTTGAGGTTTACTGCAGGGGGCCGGCGAGATCCGAGCTACAACTAAATATCGGGTCTGGGCCACTAACTATCTACTGTACGACTGGTTCCCTTACAGTGCCACAGCCTGGCACGAGCCTAATCGCCCACGTGTCCCACTTGTACCTTCCGTCCGTCCGTGCGGCACTCGCTCGCTATCCGTACACGTGGCTAAGCCACCATGCCGTGCACACCCCCTTCGTACGTGAATTACCGATCGAATACATCGTACAGCGCTGCTCGCGCCGTCACAACGTACTATACCACAGACCCCCCTTCTTAAAGTACACTTCGTCCTCGAAGTGTCCGAATGGGTGTGAGCATCGCATTCTATCGTCCGCACGGTCAAAGAAGGCCACCGTTCGCCTTCTTTCTTGAAAATGGCCCGCCAGGGCCGGGGCGAAGCCATGCCAAAATCCTAGGAACGTACGTGCGAAACGGAGCACAAATCAACCACGGGAAGGGGCGGTGCGGTCCAGTGGTCCGTGTAGGGAACGGTACGACCAACACAGCCGTACGGGCGAGTGGCTAGGGCCGTGATGGCGTGTGCGAAAGGACGGGCGGACACGCGCATGGCTCTAGTGAACGAGTGGTTGGAAAGGGTGGCGGCAATATTGGCGCCAAAACGTTCAGTCGTGCCGGGGTGTCTGGATGATTCCGGTGCGTGTAAGTTCCGCACGGAGCCAGGGGCTGCGGTTTCCGTACGTAAGGGAGCGTTCGAACACTCGGAAGGGTCGCCAGAGCGTACGAAGCGAGCCAATTGTTGACGCGTTGACGGGAGCGGTGGCATCCGCTGGGCAACCGAACGTAGGAGTCGGGATTGGGGACTGAGCTCGGAGCCAGAACGGACACGGAGTACTGTCGACTCAGCACGAAGCGGTGGGGACGTGTAGTGAACCGACCGAAGTGGGTCGACAGGGTCACCGTGGCGGACGAGCGAGGCAGACAACGACAGAAGAGAGGACAGGGGTGCTGGTGGGGGGTGGTTCGCGTCGGGCAAAGTGCGAACACCGCGCGTCAAACGAGCGGTGCTAGACTCATTCAAAGGGAGAGGGTGACAGTTCCGCGTTGTCAGCGCCCGTTCGGAATAAATTTAATGCGGCCGTGGCTTCGATAAGTGCACGTGGCACTGCGACGCGGGCGCGCATTACGTATAAGTCCGAAACGAGTCGCCATTCCCCCCGCGGGAGGTGCATCGTCGTGGGTCAAGCCCGTATAAGAGCGCGCGCTCCCTCTCCGTTCACCATGTCGGAGCCATCACCAGGTCATTCCGCCAGAGGCTCGAGCAGTATGGCGAGCAATCCGGGCGGGTCGAATAACCCGAATCAGCCGAGCGGAGAAGCCGCGGGGTCGCAAATGCCGATGCCGTTTCGTTCGGTACCGTTACCCGGGTCAGCAGTATGATCACCGCCACCGTCGTGGGTTCCAGGCTCCGCGTCGTACGAAACAGGTTCCGATGTCCGTGACGGAATACACCCGAACCAGTGCGGAGTACTTTGACGCTCTCAGGTTCACTGAGATCCCGACGTCCTTGCCACTACGGGATGTCGCAAGTCGTAACCCGAAACGTACGAACATGGAGGCGTGGCAGGCACGCTGGAATCATCTGCCTGGTATTACCGGTCGTTCTGACGAGCGTACGTTCGGCCGAGCAGACATGCCTTTCCTCCGATGTCCGGAGGAGAAGGAGTACCAGACCAGGCTTCAACGCCTTATGCATCGTTTCGATTCCGACCGGAGCTTTCCACCTGCGGACGGTAATCCACTCGCGTTGGTGATGTTCGAAACCTCCGTACGACGAGTTGTACTGGCTGAATCGTCCGCGCTGGGGCAGCAACGCTGCAACAGAAGCGCGCATCCGTGCGTCCCAGAAGTACTTCTACGCTTGGCACAACGTTGAGTTCTTCGATGTGCCGGCGAATCGACGTCCGTCCGTGTACTATAGGATGACCGAGTCGTGGTCCTCCGTCGACGTCGCGCGCAACCTTTCCGTTCCGACGCCGCCGGTGGTGGCGTACCACTCCGGGGAGTTGATGGTTCCCGGGGAGATGAGCCGTGTCGTACTGCAGGTGCTGTACGCCGAATGGGCGGTGTTCGCCTTCATGGCTTTCTTGCAGGCCGCTTCGGACGGCATTGAGGTGTTCACCCCGTGCGGCAGATGATAGACTGTACCACAAGGATGGGTAGCCCCAGTAGGGAAGGTTGTTTCCGTTACCGTACAAGTTGGTCTGCATTCTGGCCGAGATGGGTTTGCAGAACATTCTCCGCGGTACGATATACCCGGCCGACGTGGGGGAGAAGCTCCTTCAGTACGCGTTGGAGACCGACTGGGATCAGACTCCGGGCTTCTTGTGGTATGACTACCGTGCCGATACGTTTCCGGAGATGCCCCCCTCAGGTACTGGGGGCAGCGCTAATCGTTCGCGCCGTCCTACCGTCCGGTCGTTTGCCGCCGTGGCCGTTCTCGCAAAAGGCCAACTACTTCCCGCACGGATACATGGAGGCAGAGTTCGAGGCCGTTCCAGCGGTGCCGGCGGCTCCGCCAGCGCCGAAGCACGAAATGGGAGTGCAGACGGACGCCGTCGAACCCACTCCGCCTGCAGAACCGGAGGTTGTCGAAGTACCGGTACGGATGGAAGCTGGCGAGCAGGTCTGCATTGCCGGTAAACGTTTGGACGAGATGGGCTTCGACCTGTCCGTGCCCGACACGGCGACGGCTTTCGCAGCCGTGCGTGCGGTCTGTGTTCCAGCCGGGGAAGAGGAGCCGCCACACATAAGGTCAGCTCTGTTGGCCGCTCGTGGATGGTTACGCCGTGCGGTCAATGCTGAGGCTGCGCTGCGCGAGCAGGCGCAGGCCCAGATTGACCTTTTGCGTTACCCTCCGCGACCACTGCTTGGCTGTGCTCCAGAAGTACGAGGCGGCGACGGTCGCAGGGATTGGTCCCTCTTCACATCCGGGCGGTGGGTTACGAACAACTGAGGCTCCTGAGGTAGAGGAGCTGCTGGACCGTACGTACGAAGGGATTCAGGAGCAGGTGGACGCGGAACGCCAGGTTCATCAGATCGTAGCGAACATTAGGAAGGTGAACCGTTCCATGTTTCGCGGCACCGCGTTGCGTGCGCCCACCCCACCAGGAACGCCAGAGCCCGTTCCGGAACTTGCGGAAGCAGCCGTAGCGGACGACGTGGCGGGAGAAGTGGTGCTTGTTGAAGCCGTCGATGCAGCGGCTGTTCCCGCTGCTAGCGGTGCGGCGGGGACAACTGATGCCGCTGAGCCGACAGAGGCTGCGGATGTCGCGATGACATCTCCGGGCGGTCCTGCAGACGCTGCTGTAGCTTCCGGGGCGGTGGCTACCGACGAGGATGAAATCCGCCCTGGTCCTGCGCCGTCATCGACTGGCGAACCGAGTGGACGAAGGACTGTAGTTCCCCAACACGCCCTGGCCAGGTACCTTCGGCTCCGTTCCAGCCGTCGAAGCCGGCCGGTATTACCAAGAACGTAACGCGTGGCGCTTCTGTGTCCGGTCGTGGGTTCCGTTCGGGCTTTCCCACGCCCCGCGGGCGTGGCCGTGGTCGTGGTCGTGGTCGAGGAGCGACGAATACCGTACCGGCCACGAGGCGCGTAGTTAGGCGCGGTTAGGACCGAGCGGGTAGTACCCAGAACGTTCTCAATAAACAGCCCTGATCCTTTCGTGATTGTACTTCAGGTTCCTTTTGCGTACAAGTAGATAGGAGGCAATCCTAGTTGCCTTGGTCGTTCTCGAAAAGACGACGTTATTCGATGTCGAAAAGTGTGGTCGAACTTCCACAAACGTACGGCGAGGGCGGCGGAATGGGACTGGCGCCGTGGCGGTTCCGTGTACGTCATGGGAGCTCGCGCAGTGAGCGCTGCGCGGTAGGCGCTCCCGAAAAATTGGCAATTATTACTGCCCGGAGCGTACGCGCGCCATGCGGTTGTCGGTATCCGATTCGGTATCCAGTAATGCACGTAAAGGCCGTGCGTGCAAGCCAAAAAACCGTTAAGTATTTTGGTCTTGCGCGCAGTCCAAATCGGCCATTGCGAGCGCCTGAAACGCCACCGTTTCGGAGTTATCGGCCAAACACTGAATCAGCGTTTTTGATACCGTACGGACAGGCAATTTCCGTGGCGATTTTTTTGATTCGCCTTGCAAGTAACCGCGGCGGCGCCGTGGTGATGCGTTCCAGGAGGCCATGCAAGTCCGTTCGGTATTGTCCAGACCGTGCCGCGCGTGTGTAACGGCGCGTGTGCGGCGCCGTCTCGCGATGCGCGCACTGGTTTCTCGTAGCGCGCGTGCGGTTGTTCCGTGCGGTGGATCAAGCCTACTCTCCTCCCCCTCCCTGAAGTGTCGCAGAACCCGAGCGGTTTCTGCGGCGCCAATATCGGGCAATGAAGTGTTGGGGGAGGTGTTCCGGGGGTTCGTACGTATCCTCGGCGGCAGTGTAACCGTGCCAACGTACACGGTATTCTCTTCCGTTCGGAGTGTCGCGATGTGCGACAACGCGCTCTACTACGCTCGGAACCGTTCCGGACGGCGCTGTGGGCGCTGCGTCGCTCACTATGTCGTCCGCGGTGGGTCCGTGCGGATCGGCAACAACCGGGCCACGCGTACGTTCGGATGTAACCGGTGCGGTGCTCTGCCGTACGGACGGAGCCCTCGTAACACGGTCGATACTGATCGTGTTATGGATGCCGTCCTGGTCGATAGTGACGGTTGTGTCCGATGCGGAGATAACCGTGAATGGGCCAGTCGTCTTCGGCAAGAGCTTCCGATACGTACGTTCTTGGTCCGTGAGGTCTTCGTCCGTGCTCTTATAGTCCGGTCGGTCGACGAAAACTTCGTCGCCAGCAGCAAAGCTGGGTGTGTACCGTACGGTTCTATCGAAGTCCTGTTTATAGCGCTGTTGCGCGCGTGTGAGCTTCGTCCGTGCGGTCTGTAACGTAGCCTGCAGCAGTTTTAGCGTATAGCGCTTAAGCTGAGCTGCTGTAGGCTGCGTCGGAGTCGCCGGATCCAATGCCGTACTGGGTTCATCCAAAAGTACGCTCGGAGGTGTACGCGTGAGAACGACTCGGAATGGAGAAGTTCCTAACGACCGGTGCACCTGCAGGTTGTAGCCGTACGTTAAAGGTTGTACGTACGCGTGCCACGTCCTCTGGTGGTCCGCAACGTAATGGCGTAGGCGCTCCACGAGTATCTTATTGAACCGTTCGGCCTGCCCGTTTGTTTGCGGGTGATACGCAGTGGTGAGTACGTGTTTGGTACCCAAAGCGGAACACACTGTCTCGAAGAACTTTGACACAAACTGCGGTCCGTTATCGGTCAACATGTAGTTCGGTATTCCGTACGGATAAACCCAGTGTTCGAGGAACGCTTTGGCTACAGCTGGTGCTGTGGTAGACCGCATTGGTATTGCACGAGCCAGCTTGCTGAACCGATCGGTCATTACCAGTATGTACTGGTATCCGTTTAGGGACTTCGTAAATGGGCCTACAATGTCCATGGCGATGAATTCCAGGGGACCGGCGGCAGGGAACAGCTTCAGCAGCTTCTGCGAGCGGAAGCGGGTTCCTCGCGTAGCCGGGCACGTGCGGCAATCCCGTACGGTCTGGAATACGTCGTTGGCCATGTTGGGCCAATAGAAATCCCGACGAAGGCTCTCGTACATTCGGGTAGCGCCTGGGTGTCCGACCGTGCGGGGGTAATGTGCCAAATAGAGGACGCGTGGCTGCAGCGACGCAGGTACGACTTTCTGGACGGCACCGTCTAATGGAGCCTTACGTACAATGAGCCCGTGTCGGTCGACGTCGAAGAGGGTGACACCGTTACCGATGTCCTTCCGTACGGACTCACAGAAAGCGTCCGTTGCTTGTTCGCGGACCAGTTCCTCGATGGTGAGTGGTACGGCATTGGTGTCCTCTGCCGGGACTGTGAGGACTTCGGGAAGTCCCGGGGCTGACCGTTCGGATCTAGGCCAGTCGACGCACACCTAAGTGTACTCTGTTCCGTCAACGGAGATGTTGGCGACTAAATAGCCATTTTCCGTATGGTCCTCAACGAACAAGCAGGGAACCTCGTCGTCCAGCGGAGTATTGTCTTCGCCGTCCGTACGTATTCGGGAAAGGGCGTCCGCGGCCTGGTGTTTTATTCCCGGGCGGTGAATGACGTCGAAGTCGTACTCCATTAGGCGAAGTCGCCAGCGTGCCAATCGTCCAGAGGCGTCCGCTAGGTTGAGCAACCACCTCAGAGAGTGGTGATCCGTTCGGACTGTAAATCTCTGACCCTCTAGGTACGGTCGGAGGTGTAGGATGGCCCATACGACGGCCAAGCATTCCCGCTCGGTCGTAGAGTAGCTTCGCTCCGCCTTGGTTAAGGAGCGACTCCAGTATCCGATTGGAAGGAGCTCACCGTCTGGCTGCCTCTGAAGCAGCGCACACCCTACCTGACTATCACACGCGTCAGTATCCAGTACGTACGGACATCCTTGTTTCGGGATGGCCAGTATTGGGGGACGGATGAGACGCTGTCGGAGTTCGTCAAATGCCTCATATTCCGTATCGGACAGCGTTTCGAAGCTCGTGGGTTGTCCTTTTTCCAGCTTGGCGTTCAGCGGTGCCGCTATTCGTGCGAAATTAGGAACGAACCGTCGAAAGACGTTGCAAAGTCCCAAGAACGATCGGAGCTCCGTCTGGTTCCCTGGGGGCTTGGCCTGCTTGATAGCGTCCTGAGTCTTGGTAGATACCTGCAGCTTTCCCGGACGGATAACATGTCCCAGGTAGTCTACGGTGCCGCAGAAGAAGTGGCATTTGTCCAGTCGTAGAGTAATACCAGCCGTCCGGAGCATTTGTAGTATAGTCCGTACGTGCTCGTAGTGTTCCTCGACCGTTCGGGAATAGATAATCACATCATACCAGAGCGTACTGCCATTTGACTCTTGATAGAATGATATCAAGAGCGCGTTGGAACGTAGCCGGTGCGTTCTTGAGTCCGAATGGCATTCGTACGTATCGGTAAAGGCCCATGTGGGACGTGAATGTAGTCTTATCCCGGTCGGACTCGTCTACTTCAGTTTGCCAATACCCACTGTTGGCGTCCAGTGTGGAGAATATCCGTGCGTCTCCGAGTGAGTCAATGCACTCGTCCATGCGTGGCAGCGGATAGGTATCCCGTGCGGTCACAGCGTTCAGGCGTCGGTAGTCGACACAGAAGCGGAGGCTTCCGTCCTTCTTCTGAGCGAATACGACCGGACTGGCCCACTCTGCTGCCGAAGGCTCGATCACTCCCGCCGCCAGTTGCTTCGTCACTTCCGTGCGTTCTAACTCTCTCCGTGCGGGTCCTGCTCTGTATGGCATTTGGAATGTGGGTTTCGTCCCTGGTTCCAGATGTATACGATGCTTGGCGGCCGAGATTTTGCCCAAGTGGCCGTCCCACATGTCCTGAAAAGGTCGGAGAAGTTCAAGGACTGCCTTCCGTTCGGATTCGTATTCAGGGCTGATTTGCACACCCTGGGCCCAGTCTTCTTTGCTAGAGAGTCCGTTCGGGCTTACACTTCCCCCTTCGGTACCACTCCCCCCCTTCTTAGAGTCGTCGCTCTGCGGCGAGTCCGACTGGGGTGTGATGAGTGCAATGGGGGACGGTAGAGCGAGTCCGATAACGGTTCGTTTGTGCAAACGAACCGTGCGGTCAGATAGGTTGGCTACTCGCACGAAGAAGGGGACATCCGGGCGGAGATCCATAATTCCATTTGCAAGCAACGTGAGCTCCAGCGTCGAACCCGTTCGGTGATGAGACTGTAAAAAGACCAAACCGGACGCTTTGGTTGTGACCTGAACCTGCGTTTCCGACATAGGTGGCAATGTGACTTGGCGCGCGACGTGGACCTTGTTGGATGGGGTAGCACGTTCGGATGATATCGGATATTGCCGTACGTTCGTGGGTGTTTGAGGTCCATAGGCGTGGGACAATATCGATATCGGACGGGAGTGTTGCAACAGGATGGTCCGTTTTGGTGGTAATATTCCAAGTACGTATCGATCTATGAACGACGTGCCGAGAATGACACTGGTAGAGAGGTTCGATACGACAAGGAATTGTACCTTTACGTGTAGATCACCGATACGGACCGTTAGCGGCAAGACTCCGATGACGTCCATTCGATTTCGGGACGCATCGGTGATGCGTGGTTTTAAGTCCGTGCGGAGGCGAGATTGCCATCGGGGTGGCAAGTGACGCTCGTGGATGAGACACGGACCGGCTCCTGTGTCCAGTACGCCCGTTAACGGATACATGACTGCTGATGTCAGACCGACAGACAAATGTACTTTGTAATTTGCGCTGGCCAGTAGAACCGTATCGTTCAGTCGCTCAGGGGCGTCGAGGGGACAGGTCAGTACTTCCGATTCCATCCTGGGGTCGGGTGCGACAGGAACTGACCGTGTGGGGCTGCGTTTCCTCGGAGGAGACGGTGCCCCTACGCGTCCTCCGGTTCGTTTCCCTGCTCCGGAACGGACTCATCGACTAGCATTGCCGCTTGCTGTTGAGACGGGTATGCCATCCGATGCTGTACGACTTGGCGAAAGCCGACATTGGGATTCTGGAGCGGAACCTTCCGTGCGGATGTAGAACCACTGTAGTAGCCTTCGTCACGTCGTTGCTGGTAGTTCGCCTCCCTAATGGCCAGCAGCTTTTCCTTTACGTCCGGAGGCAGCAGTTGACAACAGTTAGCGTCCCGTGACAGGCAGATCCGACACGGTCTGTCCCTCTGGTTCCGATCGTGAAGGTTCTGAGCCCTAGAGCTCGTTCTGACTCGGGTAAGACCGTATGGATTGCGCGGGTGTCGAGGTGGTGGGGGGGTGGTGGGTGGTGAGGGCATGGTGGAACCACGAGAGACCACGAGGACCTCATCACCCTCGTCGTCCGATAGGGAATAGGTCGAGGCTGAGGGAGACTCGACGCTATTGATCTTCCGAATCGTACGTGAGGCTTGAGGGCGTGCGGAGGCACTCTGGGTATCCACACGTACGGACTGTCGTCGCGAGGCGCGATGGGTGTCGCCATACGACTCGGCATACCGAGCGAGCGCGTCGTCCCGATGTTCGGGTGCGACGTGAGGTGATTTCTCACCTTCGAACGAATGGCGGGCAGTAGTCCTTCGACGAAAATACCTTTTAGGTTCCGATCGGTAAATACATTACCGCATCGTAAGGCCTTCGTCCAGAGTTTCTGAGCGAACTCCGTTTCGGACATGCCGGAGGATTGACGGTAAAGCGTCACCTCCGAGCACGCGTCGGCGATGATCTCATCCGTAGCGTACGTCGTGAGTAGAAAGTTCACGACTTCCTCGTACGTATGGAGTGCCTCGTCGCGAGGTGAGTCGACGGCACCCGACTCGCCGACCAGTCGGGACTGTACCAAAGCGTGTGCTGCTCCAGTGAGGTAGAACTGGAAGCACCAGAGTGCTGCCCCTTCCGTCAGTCCGTTATGGTTGCAGGCGGTCTTGAACCGCTGCAGGAAATTAAGAACGGAGATGGGGGTCCGTTCCAGAAAAAGAATTGCCTTTCATCTGGACATTCAATTTCTTTTGGTAGCGCGCAATTTTGCGCGCCACCCTCGAGTCGTACTTCTGGCTACGTCGCAGCAGCCTGTACGTACGGTAGTCCACGACCTTCGTGAACTTCTCGTTCAGGGGCCGAATGCGCTTCAGCGCGGACTTGTCCGAACGGGAACGACGCCGTCCAGACCTGCTGTTCCTACGGGGGCTCCGCGAGTCCCCGTCATCTTCTGTGTCCGTCCGTTCGTCCTCTGATGACGAGCGGGAGGACTCAGAGTCCGTGTGGGAGTGTCGCCGTCCTCTGCGATGGCGACGCTTCCTCCGTCTGCCTGTCGAGTGGTCCGAATCGGAATGTCCGCTCGGTTTACCGCTTCGTTTGCGGCGATCCCTATCCTCTTCGGAGGAGGAATCGTCCGAGCTTCCGTCCGGGCCGTCCTGTTGTATAACAGGCGGGAGGTAAACATCGGTCGGGTCCCTCTGCGGGCCCTTCTTCATGTCCGATCGTTCGCCTCTCACGCCGCGATGAGGTGCTTTGTCCGCTCGGTCAATATCGAGCTTTGGGGGGTTGGTCGGTAGCTTGGCTACCAAGGCGGCCAATGTACTGCTCAGATTAGCTTGCAGTCCCATATCCGTACGGTCGGCCTTCATCACCTCGTGCACAAGGTGACGCACGATCGGTGGAACGTCACGGCGCATCAGTTCCGGGACGCGTTCCTTGAGATATAACTCGACCGCTATCGGGACATGAACTTCAATTTCCGTTCGGAGTCCTTCCAGAGCGTACGGAGCAATCTCTGTCCACAATTGGTGGGCCGGAATACGTTCGGTTTGCGGCGGTGGGGGTCCAGCTGTACTCTGCGCCGGCTGTGCCTCCGTGCCAACTGCGGCACCAGGATTCCTGTCCGTCCGTTTCTTCCGTCCTTTCGGGTCGGTCTGCAAGTTACCCCTGCGGATAATCCGCTCGGGTTCTTCTGAGGGAGTCACGTAGGCCGTGGCGTTGCTGCTGCGGGTACTTCGGCGGCCTACCGAAGCGTGGTCCGAAGCGGCGCCAGGGGCGACCAAAGCGGACTCGGCGTTATCTTTTCCGACTACAAACCTTCTCCTTGCTCTCCGTGCGGACCGTGCGAACTCATATCGAGTGTATCGGTTCCAAGTCGTGTCTGAAACTCCGTACGGTCTCGAATTCCCCTTCTAAGTCGGGAGACCAGTGTGATATAGTACGTATCGGGAGAGAAAACCGAAGCGGTCTTGAGAGCGGGAGTCTCCGTAGCACTCGAGGGAGTGACTGTAATGTGTCCGAACGGAGGAGTAAGGGAGGAAGCACCGGGCGGTCGGAGGGAGGAGAGTGGGACGGTCGGTATCACCAAACGTGCTCAGGTACA
Source organism: Gracilaria gracilis (assembly GCA_030374805.1). Taxonomy (NCBI): domain Eukaryota; phylum Rhodophyta; class Florideophyceae; order Gracilariales; family Gracilariaceae; genus Gracilaria; species Gracilaria gracilis. Next base: position 34 of record JARGSG010000137.1, on the reverse strand, counting down.
CGTAGTAAGGGTACGGACGGTCTAATAAACCTGT